>JAWNNL010001351.1:0-279146 GCA_035045005.1 Liodrosophila aerea
TGTATTCTATATAAATATTTTAGTGCCCAGCATATTAATTTTAATTGTAATTTTAATTTCGTTCACTTTGAACTTTAATTTTTTAAAATTTTATACTTAAATAACTGTAATATTTTAATTTAAAAATTTAATTTTAATTTTTAATTTTATTTTAATTTTTACATCAACAGCACTTAGTTGGTATTATATAAATAAATAAATAAATAAATGTAGTAGAGTAGAATTTCAATAAATAATCATATTTTAATTATTAAATCATTTACTTAAAATATTTCTTTAAAAAAATAAAGTAGGTTTAAATTTTCAGAAAAAAAGATTATAAAATCCAGCTCAATTTTCGAGTATGAACATGGTGAAGCTATCTTTTGGAGGGCAATAGTTGCCAGTTCATAAAATCTGCGGTTGCCAGCAGAATCAAATATATGTAAGATAAATATATGTAAGTACCGAGTGTCCTACTGTTGGTTGCGTCCGACTGTAGCTCCCCTGGATGTTTAATTATAATCTATATTATCAATAAAAGGTTATGATCTCTTCATGAGAAGAGCAGTGAATGGTGAAACTTAGTTCATGATCCTAGAAGAGCATAAGCACAAGTAGGTTCATCGGAACCATATAATGAGCTAATGAAACACCCGAAATACACAGGAAGTTGACCTATATGCCGATGAGTTCTGACTCTGGACAGTCATCGTACAGCGATCTACAATCACAGTCGTGTTTATTTTTACAACATTTGAACATTTATTATTTAAAGTATTTAAGAAATGGAGATCCAGGTACCTAGGTATCTTTGTCGTGTTTGTTGGGAAATGCAGCATACAGTATTAGACCTTTTTGGGTTTCATGGCCAGCGTTTACTTCTCGCTAAAAAGATCAAACGATTCATGCCAGGCACTGCCAGGCCATCACCAACGGATTCGTTGTCAAAATACGTCTGCATGACTTGTGTGTGGAAAGTCGAGCAGTATTACTTTCACTTATCGTTTGTCGAGATAAACGGTGCTGAGGAAATCCCCGAGGATAAGGAAACCTTCGAGGTGGACGAAAGCTTCTACATCCGCTGACCTCAATAACGCAGAGACAAGAGCTGAACTGAACTGCAAATACTTCCGTGGGCAAAGGAACTCTACTACTACTTCAGAAATCGCAATACTATATAAGCGTATTATTGTAAATTAATTAATTTGTCTGCCTGTCTGACCGTCATTATGTATCTAGCGAGAAATCCAACTATTATTTTAAAATCACGTTTACAATACACTTGAATTTTGCTCTTAATAACTTTTGGTTGAATTGAAAAATTCATTGACGAACATCTGTCAATTATGCTAAGAAAATTTCCGTTAATAAACACATACTGTATAAAAACAGTCCCACACTTACAATCCAAAATATACGAAATATATTGCAATTTTCATGAAAGTTTCGGAAAAATGTTTCCATAAATAAATTAATCATGTTGTTAGGAGTAAGTGCGGAGAGCCCTTAAATTGTTTACTAAACGCTTGCCTTAAGCGGCACTTTGTGCTGGAGGATTTCGAGTTTTTTAGGGCATTAATATACTCGTACAAAGGTTCTCAGTATTACTGTTAAAATTGCCCAAGTCCCTTTCTTCTTTTGTAGATTGGGTCAGTGGAGGATTGTAATTTTCAACATAATTCGCTGCCAGTTCGCAGAATATAAGTTATGAGCCCTAAGCAGGGCAGGGGCATTCGAATAAGTTAAGTTGCACAAGTTGTATAAGATCCGGCAGAGAGTGAGGGTGCCATAGTCGTTAATCTGCACGTGCCCAGCAGCATTACGTTGTATGGACATTGTGTGATATGGTCCGGTACGCCTTTGAGCTGAGACCACATAATAATAAGCACAATTGTCTTTCGCCTTTGTAGACGCAACTGGGCAAAGTGTCAATTACAGACATCGAAGGGGGCCCAAACAACATGCACAAGTTAAGGAGGAGGAAACTGTGGTTAAAGGGTGGTGGGAGTAGAAGTTATACAATCTGCTAGTAACAGCGACAGGGGCAAGGGAAATGTTGTGGCATAATGCTTATGTAATTGTCAGCTCATTGTTTGGCACAAGGATAATATCGTAATTAGCCCAAACATGGTCAGTTAATTAGCTCTGTTGTCCCTAAACACGCCCAAAAAGTAAGTTGAATAACAGTGACATATACCAAGAATTACTCTTAAATAATAAGCGAAAAATTGGACCAAGTATACAATTATCTAAAAAAGGTTTCATGTCAGCCAAGGGCCGAAACAGATTTGACTGAAAAGCATTAAAGCCCAAGAGAGTTAAGTATGGACCAGAAAGAAGCAGTTGAAAGAAATTAAATCAATAAAGGAAACACTAGATATTATAACTATACTGAAATTATATATAAAACTAAATATATATTTATCAAACTCTTTATTGTTTATTAATATATATTTATATTAATTCTTTTTCAGATGTAAATTGTTCTGAAAGAAATTTATATTATTCAGAGAATTTTACTTCGACGAAATAAATATCTTTTCTAAAATATCTAAAATATCTTTTCAATCTGATCTAATGTACTTCAATAAACATTTATTTAGTACCTTAAAATTTAACTTTATTCTAAACTAAAGTCACTTCCGGTTCATCTAAGCCCAAACGCAGTTGACTGAAAACTCACTCTCCTTATCTGCAAGACGCCATAAATTGCTGAACTGCAGACGATATAATGGGCAATCAATGATTAGTTAAGTGCACGATTAATGATACAATGACAAACATGCATATAGAAACAAATACATACACACACACATATACAAATACCAATCAACTAAGCTCTGCATGAACAGTTAACAGTCTTCTGCGTTTCACTTATTTACTTATTTAACTTTAATAAGTGTATTTTAATTTCATTTTCATTTTTCATTTCGATTTTCATTTGCATTTCCAATGGCCAATGGCATCTGTGAACCCAGGCTCAAATCAGGCGCATGATAAGTTGATTGCAAAAGTAAACAAACCAAGTGAAATTCATATTCACACAAGGAGAGTGTGTATGTGTGTGTACTACGGATTGGTTATTTATTCAATAAATACAATTGTTTGTCTTTAAATTGCCTTTAATTAAATTATTTGGCCGCCTCAAGCATTGCATCTTGATTTTAACACTCTGACTTGTCTGAGCCCATAAATGTGTTATAATTTATGTAATAAAATACATTGTGAAAGCTCTCAATATTTAAATACATTTAATGACTTCTTTGAGTAATGACTAATAAATGTATAAACAATTAAACTATGCAAATTTGAAGTGTTCACTTTTTCTCTAATTATTAAGATTCGATCAAAGGTTGCGCTAATTATTAATAAGGGAAAACGTCTTTGATTCTTGTATTTGTTTATTTTTTATTTGCAAAAAAGTTTAGGGAATAAAATGTTTATTTGAAATAATGCATTAAAAAATCGTAGAAAATGTAAGAAAACATTAATCAGTACGGAGCATATTGATTATCATGACCACGGTTACGTTTTGCGGGACCAGCACCCCGGTAAGAGGAGTGATAACAGGATCGGGAGGCACGGGCTCCTCGAGTGAAACGGCCTAATGTGGGCTCTCGGTTAGTGCGTCTCCAAATGACCTTAATTGGCTGTCCTCGGAACAGCGTTTCGTTCTTGGCTAATGCATACCCCAGATACTCCTTGGAGCCGAGCTCAATATAAGCAAATCCCTTGGGATATAGGGAAACACAATTTATTGGGCCACAGCCGTTGAAATGTGCCTTCAGTTCCTCTGCGGTTGCCCCTTTGGCCACATTGCCTATGTAAACGGATCTCGAGCCGATCTCCTGCTTCTCTTCAAGACTGCTCGGTACTGTGGCCACCCCGCTTGTTGAACCAATAGCCAGTTTTTTGTCTACCTCCGACTGTAATTGCTGCAGCGACTCCAAGAGCTCATTTAAACTCATACTTTTATCTGCCATTTTATTTGAAAATTATTTGTTTGTCCAGAAACTTTGCCTATGTGTAGTTTATCGTAGCGAAATTCTATTAAATAAGCTCAAATATAATATTCGCAGTGACTTTGTTAGAACAAGTCTTTTCGACGACTGATGTCAGCTTGAGTGCAGGTACCGAATTTATACTGCTCCTCGAACCTCAACAGATCGAACCTCAACAGATGGCCGAAGCGTAAATGACCTTAATGATCCAAGGAAAGCAATAAAGAGTTGAGCGTGCTTTATGATTCCAGGACCTCATTAAGTCTACATAGATTATTTAATATTACGCGTAATACTGAGTCAACAAATCAGTGATGTTAATGATTTTTTGACTCGTGCAACGGAGCACGGCTTCGGCTTAGACTTCGGCTTTAATTGAATCATCATCAGGTAGGAATACTAGTGAGAAGAGTGACTCAAAAATTGTTTAATAATTATCGACGAAGCCAAGTCCGGCAATTAGCAGAAGGCGGACAACTGGAAGCAACTAGGAAAAAGGACTACAAGCCGACACCATCCTCACTACTCCTCTCTTAATTATATAAACTACTTGTCGTTATATAATTTAATTAATCTAAATACGAATATATGTAGGAAGTTTAATAGAATTGAATACTAAATAAACAAATTAAATTAAATATATCCGAATATTTTATAATTTTGGTACGGATGTTTGCAGGTTTGCTTACAGATCACGCATTTTACTTTGTGCAATTCAGCACTAGCCCTTAAATAAATTTCTGGCCTACTCAGATCGTACAAATATGAGTACTTTTGTAAATTCAATAACATACATATATCTACAAATATGTGGCCAGATCTAACTAAAACAGAACGACGAGTTGAGTCCATATAGCCATGTCCGTCTGCCCGTCGGTCTGTATGAACACCGGTATTTCGGAAACTAGCATAATGGCTAGAGAATTAATTAATAGACCCTGTACTTTAAAAAGTACAAAAGGGTCTATTAAGTTTGTGCAAATGTATGTAACAGGACGACGAGCTGAGTCGATATAGCCATGTCCGTCTGTCTGTCCGTATGAACACCGAGATCTCGGGAACTATAAGAGCTAGAGACTCAATTCTTTTTTTGTTTTGTTCATGTATTACATAGACAGGCTAAGCTTATATTTTTAATTTGATATCTCATCCCTCTCCCTCTCACCGGAGATATTGGACAATCAATTTTCTGAAGTGGGCATTTGGCTGGAGGAGGGGGAAGCCACAGTGTACGCGGCCACTATGGCGTATGCGTGATTTTGGATTGTAAGTATGAAATTCTGTATGAGTATGTGGGGTTTTTTTTGTATTTGCTCGTATATTTGTGTGTAAGTGTGTATGTATAAGTACATGTGAATGTGTATGTGAGTATGTACATATATGCTGCTGCTGATATCAACGCCCAGGGCAAATCAAAGTACAGGATCTCCTACTGTCGGTTGCATCCGATTGTAGCTTTCCGAATATTTTTTAGGTCGTGCAGTGTATACTTTACATAAATTTATTTTAGCCGGTTTAAGGTCATTGTGTTCATCTATAGTAAATATTTAAGGAACTACAAATCACAAAGACCTTGAGCTGGCTAAAATAAATTTAAATTTATACGAACAGGTCCCCAGTAATCAAAGAAGGGTATTCTTTACTTTAATTTTTTAATAAACACAGAAAAAATATATTATCACATTAAATGTTTTATTCTTTAGTTTTGGTAATAAAATGTTTTTTGAAATTATACATTTAAAAATCTTAAAATAGGTTAATAACACAATAATCAATACGCCGCATGATAATTGGAGCGACCACGGTAACCCATTGGGCGTCGAGCACCCCGGAAAGTGGAATGGCGACATGGACGGGAGACACGGCCTCCTTGTACACGGAAGCTGCCTCGAGCGAAACGGTTTGTTGTGGAGATTCCCGGTCGGTTGGTGCGTTTCGACATGACCTTAATTTGACGTCCTCGGAACAGCGTTTCGTTCATGGCCAATGCGATCTCCATATTCTCCTTGGAATCAAATTCAATGTAAGCGAAACCCTTGGGACGTCTGTTCGCCTTGTTGCAAGGAATGGTAACACGAGTTACTCTGCCAGCGCCATTGAAATGTGCCTCCAGTTCCTCTGTAGTTGCACCATAGTCCACATTCCCCACGTAGACGGATCGCGTGTCGATCTCCTGCTTCTCTTCAAGAGAAAGCGGCACTGTGGCCAGACCGGTTGTTGAACCAATAGACATATGTTTGGCTACCTCCAACTGTATGCGCATTATTTTTTCAGCCTCCTCCTCCATCTCTTTGGCGCGTGCCTTGATGGCTTTCAGTTCTGGGTCCATCTCAGTGATAAGTTCAGTCTCCTCACTCAGCGATTTCAACAGCTGATCCTCGTTTAAATTGATATCTGCATTCGCCATTTTATTAAGTATTTATTTGTACGGCAGGGTATATAAACTTTGGCGTTTGGTTTATATTTTCTAAGCAAGACTTTGTTAAGTAGTTTGAGTAGTATATCGCAGCGAAATTCTATTAAATATGCTCAAATAAAATATTCGCACCGACTTTGCTTGTACAAGTCTTTTCGACGACTGATGTCAGCTTGAGTTTAGGTACTGAATTTATACTGATTCTCGAACCTCAACAGTTCGAACCGCAACAGATGGCCGACGAGTAAAATGTATAGCAATTATGATCAATCATAATTGAGCAATATAAGTCGTGATGATTATTTTATGACCGTTTGACTCGAGCAATGGAAATTTTTCCGTAGACAACAGGCCAACATAATTCTAATACTTTGAAAGGATATTCGTTAATATTCATATATGTACATATATAGTGTATTATTGTAAATTTAATAATACCTTTGTGCGTATATATCTGGCAAAATCGAACTAATAAGTTTTGATAAAATTAGATTATTTGTACTTCCTATTATTTGCTTTTGTGTAAACAGGTAAACCAACGATTTACTAGGAGTTGCTTAAAATAAATTAAAACTTTTCTGGTATGAATATAAGAGCATCCTTACTGGATCCATAGAAACAACACCTATCCCAGCCGTCTACACTATCTTGATGCTTCGCTATGAGCTGCAACTTCGTCAATTTAACTACAATGCGTTTGATAATCATAAGACACTTTAAAAATTGAACTTTAATGGCTTGTATCTGGTAAGTAAAGCTTCATAAAGCTGACATTTTTGTTCAACAACATTGCGTATACATACATACAGCTTTGAATTCACCGTTGAAATTTTGCATTTTTCCATTGAGCTATTTTTTTTTAGTTTTTATCATAAGAGACCCATTGTTTAAACAAGAACCGTTTGGTGAAAAAATTTTTTGAGTTTTTTCTTAGATATATAAATAATAATAATATATATAGCAATTATATATAAGAGATCATGACGATTATAATAAAGTAAGGTCTAAAGGACGAAAAAATAAGATAAGCTCATTTTTATCCGTAAGCATCAAATTTTTCGGGCAGTTGCGTGCAGTTGGAGGCTTCTGTGGGCAAAACGGCATTCAGAACCATTTGGAGAGCCAATACTTAACCCGCAAGGATAATTAGTCTTAATTAGACATAGAGGCCTTAAGCAAGAATGTGTTGTGTATTTGAAAAAATGTTTAAAAAAGGAATAGTAGGATACCGCTTGGTAGAAGATGGTAATGATACACTATAAAGTCATATTAAAACGTGCATTCAGTAAAAAAATTCATGCGAAAAATAATAAAACATCACGACTTTTATTGCTTAATTATGACACGTGACCTATATATACATTCTAAGACTTTCCTGCCTGGACTTTTGCTCTCATAGGATCAATAAAATCATAATTCCTTGTTGCAATTAACTCCTAATTACTTTCCTTGAATCATTAAGTGCTCTCGATTCGTAATTGCTCTCCTATCATAAATCTTTATTGCTTTCCTGGTTAAGTTCGAATTGTTGTGGTTCGAACTGTTGAGGTTCGAGAATCAGTATAAATTCAGAACCTAAACTCAAACTGAGATCATTCGTGGAAAAGAGTTGCACAAGCAAAGTAGAATTACGCTGCGATAAACGACACAAACTACTTAACAAAGTCTTACTTAGAAAATATTAACAAAACGCCAAAGTTTATACACTCTTCCATACAAATAAATACTCAATAAAATGGCGAATGCAGATATCAATTTAAACGAGGATCAGCTCTTGGAATCCCTGAATGAGACAAACGGTGAACAGGAGACTGAACTTATCACTGAGATGGACCCAGAACTGAAAGCCATCAAGGCACGCGCCAAAGAGATGGAGGAGGAGGCTGAAAAAATAATGCGCATGCAGTTGGAGGTAGCCAAACATATGTCTATTGGTTCAACAACCGGTCTGGCCACATTGCCGCTTTCTCTTGAAGAGAAGCAGGAGATCGACACGAGATCCGTTTACGTGGGCAATGTGGACTATGGAGCAACTACAGAGGAACTGGAGGCACATTTCAATGGCGCTGGCAGAGTAACTCGTGTTACCATTCCTTGCAACAAAGAGAACAGACGTCCCAAGGGTTTCGCTTACATTGAATTTGATTCCAAGGAGAATATGGAGATCGCATTGGCCATGAACGAAACGCTGTTCCGAGGACGTCAAATTAAGGTAATGTCGAAACGCACCAACCGACCGGGAATCTCGACAACAAACCGTTTCGCTCGAGGCAGCTTCCGTGTACAAGGAGGCCGAGTCTCCCGTCCATGTCGCCATTCCACTTTCCGGGGTGCTCGACGCGCAATGGGTTACCGTGGTCGCTCCAATTATCATGCGGCGTATTGATTATTGTGTTATTAACCTATTTTAAGATTTTTAAATGTATGATTTCAAAAAACATTTTATTACCAAAACTAAAGAATAAAACATTTAATGTGATAATATATTTTTTCTGTGTTTATTAAAAAATTAAAGTAAAGAATACCCTTCTTTGATTACTGGGGACCTGTTCGTATAAATTTAAATTTATTTTAGCCAGCTCAAGGTCTTTGTGATTTGTAGTTCCTTAAATATTTACTATAGATAAACACAAAAACCTTAAACCGGCTAAAATAAATTTATGTAAAGTATACAATGCACGACCTAAAAAAAATGTTCGGAAAGCTACAGTCGGATGCAACCAACAGTAGGAGATCCTATACTTTGATTTGCTCTGGGCGTTGATATCAGCAGCAGCATATATGTACATACTCACATACACATTCACATTTACTTATACATACACACTTACACTTATACACACAAATATACGAGCAAATACAAACAATAACCACATACTCATACAGAATTTCATACTTACAATCCAAAATCACGCATACGCCATAGTGGCCGCGTACACTGTGGCTTCCCCCTTTCCCCAGCCAAATGCCTACTCCAGAAAATGGATTGTCCAATATCTCCGGTGTTTGTTATCCGATTGGGCTGCAAATCGCACCAGTGTCTATAAAACTGTACATGCTAAGATCGTTTTTGCAAATTTGAGGGGGAGAGGGATGAGATATCAAATTAAGAACATAAGCTTAGCCTGTCTATGTAATACACAAACAAAACAAAAAAGAATTGAATTATAGTTTTCGAGATCTCGGTGCTCATACGGACAGACAGACAGACAGACGGACATGGCTATATGGACTCAACTCGTCGTTCTGTTTTAGTTAGATCTGGCCACATATTTGTAGATATATGTATGTTATTGAATTTACAAAAGTACTCATATTTGTACGATCTGAGTAGGCCAGAAATTTATTTAAAAGCTAGTGCTGATTTGCACAAAGTAAAATGCGTGATCTGTAATCAAACCTGTAAACATCTGTGCCAAAATTATAAAATATTCGGATATATTTAATTTAATTTATTTATTTAATATTTAATTCTATTAAACTTCCTACATATATTCGTATATAGATTAATTTAATAATATAACGACAAGTAGTATAGTTAAGAGAGGACAAGTTATATAGTTAAGAGAGGAGTAGGGTTTCCTTTCTTGGCTCAAACTTTAATCGAAGCAAGTCCTTTTTCCTAGTTTCTTCCAGTAGTCCGCCTCCTGCTAATTGCCGGACTTGGCTTCGTTGATGATTATTAAACAATTTTTGAGTCACACTTCTCACTAGTATTCCTAGCTGATGATGATTCAACCAAAGCCGAAGTCGAAGCCGAAGTCTAAACTGAAGGCGTGCTCAGTTGCTCAGTTGTCAAAAAATCATTAACATCACTGATTTGTTGACTCAATATTACGCGTAATATTAAATAATCTATGTAGACTTAATGAGGTCCTAGAATCTTAAAGCACACTCAACTCTTTATTGCTTTCCTTGGATAATATTTTATTGCTCTCCTTGGATCATTAAGGTCATTTACGCGTCGGCCATCTGTTGAGGTTCGATCTGTTGAGGTTCGAGGAGCAGTATAAATTCGGTACCTGCACTCAAGCTGACATCAGTAGTCGAACAGACTTGTTCAAACAAAGTCACTGCGAATATTATATTTGAGCTTATTTAATAGAATTTCGCTACGATAAACTACACATAGGCAAAGTTTCTGGACAAACAAATAATTTTCAAATAAAATGGCGGATAATGGTATCAGATTAAATGAGCTCTTGGAGTCGCTGCAGCAATTACAGTCGGAGGTAGACAAAAAACTGGCTATTGGTTCAACAAGCGGGGTGGCCACAGTACCGAACAGTCTTGAAGAGAAGCAGGAGATCGGCTCGAGATCCGTTTACATAGGCAATGTGGCCAAAGGAGCAACCGCAGAGGAACTGAAGGCACATTTCAACGGCTGTGGCACAATAAATTGTGTTTCCCTATATCCCAAGGGATTTGCTTATATTGAGCTTGGCTCCAAGGAGTATCTGGGGTATGCATTAGCCAAGAACGAAACGCTGTTCCGAGGACAGCCAATTAAGGTCATTTGGAGACGCACTAACCGAGAGCCCACATTAGGCCGTTTCACTCGAGGAGCCCGTGCCTCCCGATCCTGTTATCACTCCTCTTACCGGGGTGCTGGTCGCGCAATACGTAACCGTGGTCATGATAATCAATATTCTCCGTACTGATTATTGTTTTCTTACATTTTCTACGATTTTTTAATGTACATATAATTTCAAATAAATATTTTTTTCTTTAAAATAAATAACCTACGGAACAACATTTTTAATGTCATAATAAGTTTTGCTGTTATTACTCAATAAAGTTGTAAATTCTATTAATAAAAAAATATATATAAATCTTTTTGTAACCAGAGGAAGGAACAAAAATACTGTGTTCCAGTATTATTAAATCATTAAGAATGGGAAGTCATTTTTTTTTAATTCGAGCACATCAACTCATAAGAGAATACCCTATAATTTATTCCTGTTAAGGGCAGTAGATTGCTAAAAAGGCAGCTAATATGCAGAAAATAGTAGAGCTTTTGATAAATATTTTGAAAAAATTTTTTTTATAATTTTATATTCTTATTTTTAATTTATTTCTTAAAACTGAAAATAATTGTATTCGAACTTGGTTAAGCAGTAATTATAACTGAGCTGCCTTCGTTCTTATGTTCCATTTGAGATTGGTTTTCCGATTTAGGCCTCGGCTTTCACTTCGTAATGTCGTTAAGCCTCGAAGACAAATTTATAACTATGGGAATGCATTTTTATTATTCTGGGCGTTGACATACAAAACGAGAGTATGTTCAAGTGGTCCAGCGATACCAAGCACGGGCTTGTTACGCGCCAACCCAAGCCATACGTGGCCCACCAACCCGACCAAGAGGCGCGCCGCATAACGAGCGGGAGACGGTAGGTCGCGAAAACAAACTACAGACATGCAGAGGTTACAGGCTAGAAAGATGTTGAAGAAGTGCCACTTTCATTAGCGGAATGGAGTTAGCACTAGAGATTATAGAAAAGTGTGTATTATAAAGGCTACAGAGAATTCTAAAAGGGTTATGAAGAGAGTAATTAGTAAGGCAACGAGGAACAGATAACGGTAGGAAATTTCTAGTATTCCTAACCGGAATCGAAAAACTAATGTAACTGGTTAGTTCAGGGGAGTCAACTTCACCCCTGATTAGTTTATATAGGAATACTATACTAAGCATAATTCTACGGTTAGAAAGTAATGGTAGGTTAATAAAGAAAAGTCTACTACGATGTGGGGGGAGGCGAGAATTGGTGTCCCAATTAAGACTACGTAAAGCAAAGAGAAGAAATTGTTTTTGCAGTGACTCGATCCTATCCTGGTGAATCTTGTATTGGGGGTGCCAAATACAAGACCCATACTCCAAAATAGGGCGTACCAGTGCAATATACAAGGTTTTAGTAATGTAAGGATCGTTGAACTCCTTTGCCCAACGCTTTATGAATCCAAGGACCCCCATAGCTTTGCCCACAGCAGAACAAATATGTTTATTAAATTTAAGTTTTGGGTCGAAAAGAACGCCTAGATCATTTACTAATTCTATTCGCTCAAGAAGGTAATCATTAAGTTTATATGGATATAAAAGGGGAGAGCCCCTGAAAAACGACATTGCTTTACATTTTCCACAGTTCATGTTTAGCATATTGATGCTACACCATGAATGTAGTCTATTTAAGTCGGATTGAAGCCTGTGACTGGCTAGAGGATCATTAAAAGTCAGACAAATCTTTACGTCATCGGCATACATAAGTACCCGAGAGAAGGTAATAATGTTAGGCAAGTCATTGATAAATAATGTAAAAAGTAAGGGACCAAGGTGACTTCCTTGGGGAACGCCGGAAGTCACAAAGACTGGCTTGGATACAAAGCCCTTAAAATGCACTTTTTGAACTCTACCGTTAAGGTAGTTAAATATCCATAACAAAAGCTTATTTGGAAAATCATGCAGGTCAAGCTTGCGAAGAAGTAAAGTATGATTAACTAAATCAAATGCTTTACTAAAAATAATTAATAAGTATTAATAAAAGTTCTTAGTCACGGTGTGAGCTTATGTTTGCAGTCGCAGTATTTAAGTATAATAATACTAAATATTGTACGTGGTAGCTGATCAAGAACTTATTCTTTTGACTTTAAAAATATATCTATTTTTATACCATATATAGTACTTTAAAAAAGCACAAGAAAGTATTTGTTTTTTTTTTGTTTTATTTGAAAAAAGTTTTGACAATAAAATGTTTCTTTGAAATTATACATTAAAAAAGTTATAAATGTTACGAAAACAATAATCAATACGGATTATAGTAATTGGTACGACCACGATACCCGCGCCTAGCGCCCCGAAAAGTGGAGGGACAAGAGGCACGGTAAAAACGGCCAATTCGTCCACGGAAGCTACCACGAGCGAAACGGTTTGTTGTGGAGATCCCCGGTCGGTTGGTGCGTTTCGACATGACCTTAATTTGACGTCCTCGGAGCAGTGTATCGTTCATGGCTAATGCAATATCAACATACTCCTTGGAACCTAATTCAATGTAAGCGAAACCCTTGGGATGTCCGTCTGCCTTGTTGCAAAGTATGGTAACACGATTTATTGGGCCACAGCCATGGAAATGTGCTTCCAATTCCTCTGCAGTTGCACCATAGTCCACATTGCCCACGTAAACGGATCTATTGTCGATCTCCTGCTTCTCTTCGTGAGAAAGCGGCACAGTGGCCAGACCGATTGTTGGACCATTAGCCATTTGTTTGTCCACTTCCGACTGTATTTCCTTGAGTTTTTCAGCCTCATCCTCCATCTCTTTGACGCGTGCCTTGATGGCTTCCAGTTCTGGATCCAACTGCATGCCGCCTTCCTCCTCATTCTCAATCACAAGTTCTGTCTCGTGTTCATCGTTTGTCTCATACATTTCCAAGATCTGATCCTCATTTAAACTGATATCTGCATTCGCCATTTTATTGAGTATTTATATGTCAGAGTGTATAAACTTTAGCGTCCTGTTTATACTTCTTAAGCGAAACAATGTCAAGAAAAGTTTACAGAGGCAATTCTATTAAGTACGCTCAAATACCACACGAGGTTGCTTGTACAACTCCTTTCAAACGACTGATGCCTGCTCGAGTCCAGTGTCAGAATTTATACTGATCCTCGAACCTCAACGTTCGTATCCAAAGCGGAAGTCGAACGCGGGTTTTATGACTCAATTAAGACAGTTAATGTTACCTAAGCTAGCGCACTCCGGTTTTTTTTATCAGTTTGCCGAGTTTGCCGAGGAATCTCCTAGAATCATTAAGCGCTTTTAATTTTTTAAACGCTCTCCTCGAATCATTATCGCGCTTAACGCTAATTGCTCTCATAGGATCATAGAGCTCTTAATTGCCGGTCGAACATCTTGCTATCTCAAGGACAAGGTCAGCTCAATAGAAGTACTAGATAAGCCAAAGATTAGCTTATAATTAGCAACTATTTATAAATTTAGAATACTAAAAATAATAGAATATAGCATTATAAAAGAATTTTAATATACCCAGCACCCATAGAAAATGGGTAAAAAAGCGTATAATAGATTTCTACAAATTTCTACACTACTTCGGCTACGGTTTTCAGTTTATCAAAAAGAGATCTTGATGCACGCAGGCAGCATTCAAGTTAATCGATATTTTCTGTCTTAACTTATCGATGTTTATGAATAACTTAAAACTAATAGCTCTTTATTACATAATTTAATAAGTTAAACTAAGGTTCAACTAATAGGTCTATAAATGTAAATGCAAAGCTAAATTTAGTCCAACTATTCTTTAATTAAACACCCTTTAAACTGGCACTGCTGCTCGCTGGTACACTCGAAAAAAACGAATACAAAAACAAAAGCCAGCCGTATGGGCAGCACCAGGCAGCAACCGCTGAACATATCAAAGACATGCCAACAACAACTACAACTGGGACGGATTAACTCTCAAACCTGTAACTGAATGACCGCACAGAGACAGATGAATAAAGAGACTGAGATGGTGTGGGAGAGGCGGTGGGCAGGGAAAAGCAAGAGGAAGTTAGAAGCAGCCACATGTCAGAGACATTATGGAATCATGAACTTACTGACGTTGTGGCTGGCGGTGTGTATAGCTGTGCACTGAAAGAAAAAACTGCTGCGTTAAAATAATATGTTTTAACAATTATTATATTTTTGATATAATATTTTATTATATTTTGATTTTAACTATTAATTGTTGGAGTAGAGTATTAAAATTATGAAGCACTTGAAAGCGATATATTTTCTTTTCAGGCTTTTCACTGTGTAGTTGTGCAAGGAGCTTCATTTTGGTTATAGTTGTGACAGTGTCAACGATTTGTGGTCCAGTACAGCACACACACATACACTGTTGCATGCACACGCAACGAGACACAACTACACAAACGGAGATAGCTATACGTTTGCCCATTTCAATCATCAATCAAAGTGTTTTGTTACGACTTTCATACGTCATGTTTCCACCCAAGCCTTATGTTGTTTGTTTCGCTGATGTCTGTCTCCCTGTGTGTGTGTGTGTGTGTGTGGGAGGTGTGTGTATGTGTGTGTGTGTAGGTGTGACTGTGACACAAGTCGACATTTATGGTGTCGACAACGACAGCAGGCGAGAACGTGAAGTAGATTCGCATCATCAGGAGCAGCAGCAGTTGCTCGACAATCAATCACATGCCTCAATACAATTCTCTGATTCTGTCATTTTCAATTCCACTTCTTCATGCAATTCGCTAAATATTTATGAGCACATAAACAGTATCAGTTCCTCCCCTCCCCTCTCCGCCATACTTCCCCTTGCTGATTTGTATCTCTAATGAGGCATAATTAAAAAACATTAAATTTAGTGTGTTTGGGCAAATTTGTGTTTGAATCGAATCAATCAAGTGTCCACCCTAAATCCGGGTATTATTTATGTGTCTGTATGTGTGTGGGTATGTGCGTGGGTGTGTTTGTATGGCCACTTGACGAACTTAAATAACGAACTTAAGTTTCAATTTTTAAGGCTTATTTCGCAGTTTTGTTCTCATCTTGTTGTTACTGATTGTTGGCTAAACTTTTTTATCCTCTCCTCCGCCCTGCTCCTATTTAGCGGATTAGGCCTTATTGTAAGTAAGAAACAGGCTTTTGTGCGCTTTTGATTTATAGATATTGGATCACACACTCACACAATCACAATCCTCTATGACAACAACAATAACAAGAACTTTACAACAAATTTGTTGCCTCTTTCGCATGGGGTATATAGAATTTATTTTGATTTCCCTTAGTTTGATTTTACCTGACAAATTTATTTGTGCTAATTTAGTTTAAAATAATTACTCTACTTATTTCTGTCTATTGCTTTACATAGGTTTAAATCTGTTTTAGTTGAATGCAACTAGCAAATTGTATAAATCAATTACCTAAACAAATTGCTAGGCGAGTGTGAATATTTTACTTGAATTAGTTGATTTATTTATACAAAGTGTGATTTTCTTAAAATTTTCTAATATTTTTTTTTTAATTTAAATACTATTTTTATTCCAATTCCAGTAAAGACTGAATATACAATAAATTTATCATGAATATTATTTGATTCGCATGTTTTATCCTAGTTTACTATATTCATGCTTGTAAATATTATATAATCTTTAATCGTCTTATTGATTTTGCATCTTAGTCTTGGTTTAAAAATACATACATATCATTTATAAATATTTGAAATTATTTACATATATTTATTAATATTGTAATAGAAAAATGCTTTAATAAAATAATGAGTAGTTTGAGTAGCAATATCAGAATAATTTTTCTTGCACACTTTTTGGTGGGCTGAAAGAATTCAACTCAGCATATATGTACATACATAACTACCACATAAGTTATAAGTTTCTCTTAGCACCCAGTTTAATCTCTTTTTATTATATAAATGTCAATATTTTATGATTAGATCAATAAATTTTTAATCACCACTTCTCAGTCTTTTCACCTTTTTCTACAAACAATAAATTAAGCAGTTTAGCGCTGATTTTCATTTGTCTCTTTAGGACTCTGCTACGTCTAGATTTGATAGAATTCTAGAGGGTATTTTCTACCAGGAATACCAGTGTTCGTGGCAGCTTAACTTGTTTGCTGTTGAATGCTTTTGCTGCATACTTTTAGGCGCGCCTGGACTTGTTTACAGCCAAACGATGACCAGAGCAACAACTACAAACAGGAAGAACAGTCGTGGGGCAGCCAAAGCAGCCGCACAATTTGCTCGTCGTTTTTTGCTGTATCTTTGCTGTGTTTGTGTCTGTTTCTGTGTTGTGTTTCAATGTTTTGTATTCGAGCAAAAACTTTGTGCACTGATTGCAAACTTGTTTCAATTGTTTCGCAGCCCACCCAGAGGAGCAGAACAGAAGCCAAGCGAAGGAAAGTGTGCACGAAGATTGGGTGCTCTTACCAGACTCGGACTACGAAAGTCAAGACATAGACTGTGTGTAGAGAAATGGCCAAAAGCTATAGCTGATGCTGAGATTGAGACTGAGAACGATGAGGTTGTGGCTGAGACTGAGGCTGAGGCTGTGAGCCATGAGCTGGCCAAAAGCCATTCACTTGCATATTTCTGTGGCTTAGTTTCCGTTTTCAAAAACCGAACGAACAGCATAAAAACCTATTGAAAATTTGCATACGAAAATGAAATTCAAATGGGTTTCGTTTTCCGCTCCATCTTACGCTGTCTTCCACTCTTTCCAATGCTGCACTGGCAATCCCGGTAGAACTTTCGTTTTTTTCTCTGCTCAACTTTAATGCACTCTTAACCATATACATATTTATAGATGGCATAACTAAGAGCTTGTTAGAATGAAAGACTAAGAATGAGACTGCGATTGAGGCCGAGAGTTTTTCCTTTAAAATGGTAGAAATAATTTTAATCGCAAACGTTTCTCAAAAGCATCGCCCATCTAAGTGATTTTTCATTGAGCTTCTCTCTTATCTTTGTAATGCAAATCTCTTTAGCCTTCTTGCTTGTCCACAATCTGTTTGTTGCTCCACCCATCCGTCTGTTCTCCGTCTGTCCATGTTTCTGTCTTTCATTGATTGCTGCTATCAGCTTCTTTTGGTCTTCTGCTTCCTTTTTTTCTGTGGGGTTACAGTCCAATAAAATGCAAATTGTTTGTGCGCGTAAACAAAACGTTTTCTAATAAAGGCGAATATCTGGCGATGGGCATGTGACAAAAAGTCACGATTAAGTTTTAATCGTAAGCAGGCGAAAGTGTGGCTGGAGAGGAGGAAGAGAGGAGAAGATAAAGTAAGGGTCTTTAAAGCGAGTTGACTTGTAAGCCGATTGCCATTGAATTTCAATGGGCTTCAGAATGCTAAATGAATGCCATGGTATCCATTGCCATTATTATATACCTTAGTATCAGTCTTTTGATAGTAAATTACTACAAATCAGAGGACTTTTAATGCCCATTGTCTTTTATTCAAATCTGTTAGCTAATTTCTAATTTTTATTATTTTATGATCTATATAATCAAAAGTCCTCTTAAACTACTGATAAAAGTCATGAAAATTTGATATTTGATTAATAATTTTATTACATTTAATTACCTTTATTGCACAATAGAATAATAATAGTATAATAGAAACTAACTGTCTTCTAATAAAGTCTACTATTTAGATATTTATTTGATTTTACTTTATATATTCGTAATTTATTAAACAGAGTTCTTCTATAATTACAGCATAGCGACGTATCTCCGACGACATATCTCCGACCAGTACATTTTGCTATTTCGCTATTTTGATCGCGGATCTCATCGGAGTTATGTCGCTTTTTGAGCGTCGGAGATATGTCGTTACCCCATAATTACTGATCTATTAACATCTAATATGCGTTTCATAATATTCGTCTACAATACCTATATTTGTATTCTAAAATTTCTAATGGAATTCCATAATAATGAAAATAATTGTATTATTTATTTTGTATTTTATTTCTTGTAATCTTTTAATTATAAGTTGTCGGATTGTCTTGTATTTGAATCAGTTATTTATTCATTCGCTTAATATTATTTTAAAATCTATAATTACTGATAGTCTTACGTAATGACAGATTATCTTGTATTGACATCTGATAATATAACATTCATTTCTTTATTGTATTTCATTTCTTATCTTAAGAATTTAAAGCTTGCTTTAAGAGTTTTCTCTTAATTTCTCTAAATTGAATTTTCAATATATCTTCTAACTTAAATTAGTTGGCATAGAATAAAAATCTTTACTAATCAGTTTTCTTACTGCTTAATTCACTCATTCAATTCTGGTTACTTATCACGGCACCATCACTAATTCACCAGCATCGCAAGGTCCACTCGTATTTATCGCTTTCATTTAATGGTAAGCTGTTGAATTTTGATGGCTTTTAATTGTCTTGAGGAACCCAATCAGTGAGCTCTTGTCTTTTTACCCTTTTGATATTTATTTCAGCACTTGCTCTCAGCAAACCGATAGTCAGCACAATAGTTTTTGAATTTCATTTTGTGCTGAATGCTGACCCACTTATTGGTCACTTCTGGGCCATGTTTCCGCTTTGCCATGCCAGCAGCCACTTGACTAAACAGCACTCAAATTTGATTTTGATTTATGCTGCCCGCAAAATAGTACTACGAAGACCCAACTTGAATTCAAATCATCTAACCTCAACTCGAACCAATACACAGACCCACACCCAGACCCAGACCCAGACCCTTCTGACTGAAGCGATTGCAGCTCATAACTTTGGCATCTATTGAGGTTCCTTCTCATATTTACATGCTGCTTACACGCGCATTGGCGTGTAACGGAAATTGAGTAGAGAGAGGGACAGCACAGCTAAAGAGAGCGAGATAGTGCGAGTACTTATCAAAGGGTTGCCCAAATGATTCCCTCATACCTCCTCCCTCCTCTCTCCTCTAACTCTTGCCCTGTTCCGGTCTAACAATTGAAAGCTCAGTTTTTGGTATTTCCTTTTTCCTTCTTTCTTTTTTTCGTTTTTGCTTTCGCTCGTAGCCTTTTGCCAAGACAACTTCAAACACATCCTAGTTGCTTACACACACACGCACACACACACACACACACTCAATGGAAAAACACAATTTTCACAATCTTTGCTTATCTTTTCATCTCTATCGCTGCATGTCCGTTATGCCTGTTATTGCTGCTGTTGTTGTTGTTGTTACTGTTGTTGTTATTGTTATAAAAAGCTAAAGCTGCTATAAAGAGTTGCACTCAGAATTGAGTATGGCCTGCTGCCCCTCCCCTTCAGCCATCACTAAGTTGCTTTTGTTTGTCGGTATTCTCGGTAATATCAAGTTGGGGTATAAGCACCAGAAACTGATGATAGCAACGAGGGCGGATTGAAAAGTTGTCAGCGTTCTTATGACTGCTGAGGTATCATCTAGACCTTCAACTCGTGATGCTTAGTTTCTTATGTGAATATGTCACTATCCGAGTTTCAAACCTTCTCTACTATATTGCAGTCAATAGTTAACGCTAATAACTTTTGATATGCATTCCTTTTCTGTCCATAGAGAGCGCTTACACTAAATCATTTTCTATTGCCTACTTTTTAGGGCAATATTATTTTTAATTGATAGGGTGATGGAAATGAGAAGGTGGAAGCCAATATGTACAGATCTTGAGTGACTTGTACAACCCACGCTGTGTTATCAACTTGTGCCGCTTTTTGCTGTTGTGTATTGCTATGCAACGTTTTTTATTGTTGTCATAATGTGGTGGCTTGTTGCTACCTCTTCCACTTCAGCAACAACAAGAACTCTACCTTCTGCTTGTAACATGTAAACCCCCTCCCATCCCCATCTTACCGCTACCTGTGCTACAGCTCAGCCGCTGCGACCTGTTTGCATTTTTTATTGCTTAATGTCCAGGCGGAGTCTTGCTGGAATTTCCCAGGCAAACGAAGGGAGTTTACAACATTTCGCTTTTTATGCATGTTTTTCTTGCTCCTCTGTTTAGTATTCTTTCGCTTTGTTTTCTCTTTATGCAACATACAAAGGTGTGCTATTACCTTACCTGCTCGCATACAATGTTGTTGTTATTTGCTTCGTTTGCTTGTTTCCAGTTCTTGTTGTTGTTCCTGTTGTTGTTGCTAGTAACATGCGTCAAATAGGGATATTCAATTTGAGCTCAATATACTTGCATATCTCAAGCGAGAGAAATGCCTCCTCCTCCTCCTCCTCAGTGCTCATGCGTTATGATAATGTGATGCTTGTGAAACTTATTGGAAATCATAGCAATCATACGCCACATTGGCCCTAGCCTTACCATACTCTATGCGATTGTGTGAAATCATTTTTATAAACTGCACAAAAACGGATTTGGTTATAAAGTTATTTAAAATATGATTAAACTGTAGGTAGGAGATCGAATTCTACTGCCTACTCAAATGTAACGTTTGCCATTTCTTAGGCTTGTGAGCATTATAAATTTGATTTTGATTTATGCAAATAATAGAATAAGAATATTTATGTATTCATTTTTAATTTTTTGGGGTTTCTCTGAGTGTACGTGCTGTGGTCACTCATGAGTCATGCATGTGCACTCAAGCATCATCAATTTCTGACTGATTGCAACGCATTAGGTTTCCCATTTTTAGCACACGATCTTTCATGCTCCATCACCCACCACTGACCAGCATCCACTCCATGCTCCATGGGGACTGGACTGGACTGTCTAGCCAGCAGACAAATCTCTTTGATTGATGCCGTCGGTTCAGTTCAAGTTGCAGTTTACTTGCGGATGGCCGGAGGCGCTGTAATTGCTTTTGGGGCCACGTCTCAAAAGCTGGCACCGTTTTTAAGTCACAGACTGCGGCTGTGCTTGTTCCCATTTCCGTTTCCGTTCGTATCGTTACAATACACACGCAATTACCACAATTGGGAACAGCCAGAAAAAAGGAGGAAGTAGTGGAAAAGTTTCAACTCCCTTGGAGCTTGACGAAAGTTGTCATAGCTGCTGCTGGTCTGCGAGGCGCAAAGTTTTGTAGCTCTAATTGCCCAAGTGGTGGTTCATCGAGTGGCATCACCGTCGACGCCAAGATGCCACGTAATGGAGCCATCCTCTGTTGCTGCTGCTGCAGTCAAAGTTTTCCTTCGAGTGGATGCTTGTCCGCTCCCAAACTTCTTCTTGGGCATAAAATGCACAATCAAAGCTGACCGTTGTTAACACAAAACGAATACTCTGCTCATGCAGTGTGGCAGTTACTTATATTTCAATTTATTAGATGGCAGCACACTGACAAAAATCACAAGAGTTTTGGTCTTCAATCAAGACAGGAGAACAATTTAATTTTATAACTCTATTTTTATCTCAGTGTAGAGTTTCTGCTCTAGCACAGAGCTCACTGTCTTATTCTGTCTCCATGACTGCCACTTGGCCTAATGAAGTTTCGGATTAGACAACACGCATATCCACACACACACACACTCCCTCACTTGTCGCACAGCACACTCTAAGTCTTCCACTCACACATATGCTAAGTACATGCATATTCACTCGGATAGAAAGAGGAAGGAGGAGGGGAGGAAGTAATTTAGCTCTGACAGAGTGCTGCATATTTAGTTTTCACATTTTGTGGCCTTGCATTTACCTTTCCTTGACTCTGGCCTTAACTTTTGGCGTCCAGCATTTAACTTTTGCACTTTTAGATAATAACTTTGCCAGCAAGCACACATACACACTCGCATTAAGGCTAGTAATGATAGTTGCAGCACATTGTTAAGTGCATGGACATACCACAGAGTCTTACTCAACTGAATAATAAAATAGGTTACAATTAAACTGCTTTTAATTGACAGTAAATAAATATATAATAAGTAAAAATATATTTCAAATAAAGGAATCTGGTTTAATATTTCAGAATTAGAACATATCAAAGCGTTTTACTCAACTGAGTAATAACATAAGTTAAAAATTAAACTGCTTTTAATAAACAGTAAATAAATAAATAAAAGTTGATTTAAAATAAAGGAAACTGGTTTAATATTTTGCAATTCAACTTACCACAAAGCATTTTAGTAAAATTCGCATTTTCATCTGAAGTATGCCAAGTCATGCTGTGCAGTTAAGAAAAAAGTGTTGCAGCCTTTTGGGCTGAGTTTGGAATGAAATTTCAACCACGAAAGTATGCAACACTTTTTTATTGGTGAACAGCATGACGAATTTTGCAATACCAATAATTTTATTGATATTCTTTATCAAAAATTACCTACAAATCAGAAAAATATTTTTATTAGTCCAGCAGTGTCATTTTCACTTGCTTTTAATTGTAGGGCTTAAAAATTATTGTTGGTTATTATTACTCCATTTACATACATACTCCATTCTTTTGCTAGGTAAACAAAACTTTTAGATCGTTAATTAAGTGCATTTAGCTGTATGGTAACCAAGCGAAGTGAAGACGCAGTGGGCGAAGTCTCTTTACAGTAATAGTATAGGTCTGTTATATAATACAATTAAGTTAAAGTACAGAAACCCTTACTGTTGGCTGCATCTTACTGAAGCCTTTCAAAATGTTCTTTAAATTGATTACATAGTATCGGTTACTGGCTGCCTCTACTTACCTTATACTACTAAAATATATACGCACACTATATACAAATTTTCTCCTCGCTCCATAAAACATTTTCCTTAACACAAATCTTTTCGTGTGGCTCTTGTACATTCAGAGTTTTGCAAATACTTAAGCCAAAATTGTAAAATATTAATTGAAAAATGAAATAATAGTTGTACAATATAATCAAATAATTTGCATTCCAATTAGTGTGTAAAAGAGCAACTCAATCGAAGCTTACAGTTTTCAACACGTAAAATGTATATATGTATGTATGGGTTTACACACATATACACACACGCAATTAAAATTCTCTTCACCTTCCACACACTTCAATAGCTCCATGTGAGAATGCAACTGAGTTTGGATCTTTTGTGTTAAGTTTGTGTGTTTTTCTAAATTAAAATAGGAGCGTAAAAGGGAGATTATTTAACATTTACTCAAGGTTCTGGCTGTTATTCAAATATAAATATAAGTTGCTTTTGAAAATACTTTAGAAAGTTTTAATGTGCACTTTTCTCTCTCTCAATTGAACTTAATGTTGGGAGAACTAAACGCACAAAGAACGATGTAACCAACAACATTAAAAAAGTCGAACATTTAAATATTTAAAATAATAAATGTCAACAAACTTAAGAAACATTTTCGTACATTTACAATATTATAATATATATGTATATTCAATTATAATTATATGTTATATATTATATGTGAATATTAACGGATCTCATCTCTAAGTAGTAGAATTATATTGCTGGGACCCACTGCACGAGTCAACTGTCATAAACATTACAATTTTTATGGCTCAATTATGACAGATAATCTATATATTACCCAGCGATGACCTCAAAATTTTCCTGCCTGGACTTTTGCTCTCATAGGATTAATAAAATCATAATTTCTTGTTGCAATTAACTCCTAATTACTCTCCAAGAATCATTTAGCGCTCTCGACTCTTATTGCTCTCCTATCATAAATTTTTATTGCTTTGAGGATCGAGAATCAGTATAAATTCAGTACCTAAACCCAAGCTGAGATCAGTCGTCGAAGAGACTTGGACAAGCAAAGTCGCTGCGAATATTATATTTGAGCATATTTAATAGAATTTTGCTGCGATAAACTACTCAAACTACTTAACAAAGCCTTGCTTAGAAAATATAAACAAAACGCCAAAGTTTATACACCCTGCCATACAAATAAATACTCAATAAAATGGCGAATGCAGATATCAAGTTAAACGAACAGGAGACTAAACTTATCAATGAGATGGACCCCAAACTGGAAGCCATCAAAACACGCACCAAAGAATTGGAGGAGGAGGCTGAGAAAATAATGCGCATGCAGTTGGAGGTAGCCAAACATATGTCTATTGGTTCAACAACCGGTCTGGCCACAGTGCCGCTTTCTCTTGA
Organism: Liodrosophila aerea; assembly: GCA_035045005.1. Lineage (NCBI taxonomy): Eukaryota > Metazoa > Arthropoda > Insecta > Diptera > Drosophilidae > Liodrosophila > Liodrosophila aerea. Next base: position 24,921 of record JAWNNL010001351.1, read on the forward strand.
AGAGAAGCAGGAGATCGACACGCGATCCGTCTACGTGGGGAACGTGGACTATGGTACAACTGTAGAGGAACTGAAGGCACATTTCCATGGTGCTGGCACAATAACTCGTGTTACCATTCCTTGCAACAAAGCGAACAGACATCCCAAGGGTTTCGCTTACATTGAATTTGATTCCAAGGAGAATATGGAGATCGCATTGAACATGAACGAAACGCTGTTCCGAGGACGTCAAATTAAGGTCATGTCGAAACGCACCAACCGACCCGGAATCTCCATAACAAACCGTCCCGCTCGAGGCAGCTTCCGTGTACAAGGAGGCCGTGTCTCCCGTCCATGTCGCCATTCCACTTTCCGGGGTGCTCGACGCCCAATGGGTTACCGTGGTCGCACTAATTACCATGCGGCGTATTGATTATTGTGTTATTTACCTTAAGATTTTTAAATGTATAATTTCAAAAACCATTTAATTACCAAATCTAAAGAATAAAACATTTAATGTGATAATAAGTTTTTCTGTTTTTATTAACAAATTCATTTTTTACTGTGCTGGCTAAAATAAATGTATGTGAAATATTCAATACACTAAAGAGAAAAAGGAGAATTAAGTGTCTAGCTCCTCTAGTTTCCGATATCCCCGTGTATATAAAGACAAACGAAAATGGCTATATCGACTCAACTCGTCGTCGTTTGTATGTTATATATACAAATGTCAATTGCACAATCTTTACTTTTTTTTATAGTATGAAGTCGAATTGATATTAATTCTATTGCCCACTACTTTTATTTTGCTGTATTATACTCAGGAATGATTAGTTTCAAATATTATCCACATTGCCTTATCAATTGAGTTATTTTCAATTGACATTGAAATGCCGAGACTTTTTATTGCTGTTACTCGAGTTTTGTGAAAATCAAAATTCCATTAAACTTTTCATTGTGGCCGCATAATTTTGCAACATTTTGTGGTTTGAACTTTACTTTTTGGCACATTTTACTCTACTCTGTGCAGTGGCTCTGCGGTTTTTAATTAAAATTTGTTTGCTTACACACAAAAGCCAGAGCGGAACATTTCGCTGCCATTTGCCATTGTTGATTGTTGTTGTCTTGGGGCGGACAAGCAGACGGGCAGCAGGGGGTGGGGATGGGGATGGGGATGAACGGGTGGCAAATATGTCTGGGGCGTCTAATTAGGAGCGCACAGAGCAAAATAACATTACGTATACGCAGCGTGTGCCTTTTAATAATGCCGAAAAACATTTTGACAGACAACTGTAAATGGGATGAAGGGGACAGATGCAAAGAGAAAGGCGTGTTGTGGCTAATTGAAAAAACACATTTTAATAGCATAATTTTTGGCGCTGCGGTGGCGACAGCCTTGAAAAGTATATTTGGCTACCTCACTCCCCTCTGTCCGTCCCCTCTGTCCGTGCCCTCTTCTGCGGTTTTCTCATCATGTTTTTGGTGCGGTTTTCATGAGTCTTTGTCGCATTATTGAAGATGCTATCACCTGGCACACCATCTATGGCAAAGATGTCACGTTTTCGGATCAAACACTATTCAAATGAAATTTGCTTTTGATTAGACAATTTGTATGCAACCGAAAATCAATGCGTGAACTTTACTAAAAGAAATTGAGCTGCGTTTCTCCAACTCCCCGCAGACTGTAAATTAAATTAAAAATTCAACGACAATACATTAAGAGCGTCGCGTCAGATTGGATTTCAGTGGAGGCGTCAGTCGGTGTCTGTCTGTCTGATAGACGATTGAGCAAATTCCTTATAAACACTCAAACTGTCTCTCATCGCCTTTATCTGCTTCTAGTGAGTATTTGCTGTTGATTTTTGCGTATCAAATGAGGCGTCAAAGAAAACAGCAGCTGTTGTTGGCTCTGATGTATTCCTTAGCCTGTGGTCTGGAAATTGTCTGCTAACTTTGCTGGTTTAGTCTGCCAAAGCACTCAGTCAAGCCAAGAGCAATATCCATTGATGTTTATCAATTTTTTTTTATTTTCATTTCAATTTTGAAGCATTTCGTTGGTAAGTATTAGTACACTGGCTTATGCTGCTATTTTTAGAATTTGCTTTTGATTTAATGCCTGGTAATATGATATATCATTTAAACTAGAAAACTAGGAGAGAGAGAGACTTCAACTAGGTTTATATTTAACATTTTTAATATATTTTCTTGAGTTTAAAATTTGAGTTATATTAATTATAAAATATGAATGTTATTTTAGATATTTTTTAAATTGCATTTTAATATGAAATTTGCTAAGTCATTCTGTTGAGTTACAGAAATGTGTTGCATACTTTTGAGCAGCATTTAAAATTTCATTACAAGCTCGGCCCAAAAGGCTGCAACACTTTTTCCTTAACTGCACAGCATGACTTTGCACATTTCATATTAAAATGCGAATATCGCCGATATAAGTTTAAATAGTTCAAATTATTTTTAAAATTTATTTAATGGGGAAATTGTGGAGAAATATAGTCGATCCCTATACATTTATGAATGTTGTTATAGTATTAATAGAATGACTTTTTTCCTGGCATTGTTTTGCACAAGTTTAGCTTGACCTGAAGTCTTTTCCTCTGCTGGAGTTTCAGACCCAACTGCTAGCTCTTCCCTAAGGAGTATGCAGAATAGAGAATACCGAATAGAGGAATGTAAAATGAAAATCATTGCAGAAGACATGGCAAACACACAAAATAGTTTCTAGATCGATAAACTTTGCAATTTGTACTATATTGAACTAGCCACGCCTTGTGCCACTGTGCCGCCACTAAATACTTATAGCATAGACAATAAATTTGAACAAACGGCAACACAAGAAAAGTGTCAGACACAGTGGAACACAGCGAGTACTGAGAGAGAAGAACACAAAGTGAATACTGAAACCAAATATGCCAAATACAAAAAAAAAATGGAAACTGTAAAAGACGAACACAAATAGAAGCAGCTCCTTTGGGCTGCGATTTATCCATTTGAAATGCCTTTTGGGTGGCCAGTGAAGCGGCAAATGCTTTTGCGGTATTTCGCCTCCAATAGGGCAGAGCATCTCTCCCAAAAAAAGGATATTTTTATATATGTGTATACTTACTCCACATACAAGTATTGCAACCAAATTTATTCATCGCAGGCCAGTTGCAACTTATTTTTTTATGCCTGTTAATTGCTGGGCTGGCTCTTCTGACCCTGCCCCCCACTCTATGCACTGGGGACCACTTTGCATACGCAACTGTCAACTTTTGCCATTTTGGCCAACTTCACACCAGGCGACTGTCAGCTTTCAGCTTTCTGCTCTTAGCTCCCTGGAGTTGCTTGTCTGCCTCTGCCCCATCCTCTGCCTCTGCCTCTGCCTTTCCTGTCCTGTCCCTTTGCTCTGCAAATATGTGGGCATCATAAATATTTTCCAGTCCATTGATTTTCGGTCGCTGTGGATACTGTCGATGTTGATGATGTCGGACGGACCGACGTGCAGTAGCAGTAGCAGTAGCAGTAGCAGCAGCGGCAGTAACCGCAGCGTCACAGCAGTAGTCGCAGCGGATGCGTTTGTTATCCCTGTGTTTCCGAAAAATCAATCCCCATGTTACATATACTACTTCCAAAAGTTTTTCAGATCAATTGTAGAATCCATATAGCATTATTAAAAACTAAAGAAAACCATTATTTGGCTATAAAAAGAATTTATTTACAAAGAAAAAGAAAAAGTATTAATTTTGTAATTTTTTTACGTGTTCTATAAACAATATACCCAAACAGTAACTAAGATTAAAATCTTTAAATTTTAAACTTTTTAATGATCATATTGCTTTACTGATTACTTTATTTTACTGGTATTTGAAAAACATTAAAAGTTCTTACAACATTAAAAAATCACACAGCTATTTCGGCATTAATAACTCCATGGCATTCAGAACTCCAGAGAATCACTATCTGCCCGTGGTATATATGGAAGTCAACCCTCCACAGAGACCTGATGCTCAAACCGATCAAAGAGTAGATATCCTTATTCCATACAAAATTATATTTATATATATATATTTTTTTATATTATTTTCAAAGAATAAACTCAACCTTTACACATATTCAGAAAATCTCTGATGTAATAAAATTTAATAAAATAATTTAAAAAATTTAATAAATTGAATAAAAATTTAAAACTAAAGTACAAATTAAATATTCTCTCGAAATGAAAGTGAAATCAATTTGTAAAACAGCAATGGCAACTAAAATGTTTGTCAGTTTATCGGTTTTGTTGTTGGCCGGGCATAAGCTAACGTTTGCCGCTATTGGAAAGTTCACTTATTCTCTCCTTTCGCCGCCTCCGTCCCTGTATCTCACTGCGCCCCTCTGCCACCCCCTCTGTCCATCTGCCGTAGTCCCCCAGTGCACCCTTAACAGTTGCTCTTTGGCTATGTTTTGTTTTCAGCGACACTTGATTGCTTTTATGTAGTAGCATGCGTGTGTGAGTGCCAATGTGTGTGTGCTTGTGTGTTAATGCGTGTGTGTGTGCGTGGTTGTTGTTGTGCGTCAGTCAAGCTGACGCTGAAAAGTATGCTGCATGGCAAATAGACTCAAATTATGTTGTTGGCAAGCAGGACAGACTGCGTGGAAAGAGATGAATGGAAAAAGTAACAGTGTGTGTAGCTGTATGTACACACACACATACATACATGTGCGTGTGTGTCTAACGCTTTTTATATGCCCCTGCCAACAAATTTGATGTACGCTGTTCATAAATATTTTTGCTCAAGTTAATTGAAACATTACCAAAAAATGCTTGTTGGCAAATATTGAAATATTGGGGTGTGGCAGGAAGAAGGGGCATATACACACACACACACACGCATAGACTAATGGACTGTATACAATTTTTATGATGTATTTCGCTTTTTTGGATTTTGGTTCTTTGCATAAAACGATTTCTCGTAATGATTTATTGGCCGTTGATGGTGGAATGAATGGTATGGTATGGATTGAATAAATTACAAGTGCCTACTGGTTTTTATGATTACGATAAAGAATTTCCCCAATGTTAAATGGCACAAATAGAGCAGTTTTGGTGTGTTGAATAAGAGTTATTCTATTGTAAGTTGAAATGTTTAAAATTAAATGGATTAATTTGAATTTGTATTGTGGTTCAATTAAGGCCATTATAAGTAAAGTTTTTTTTATTAAAACTGTAGCATACTTTTAAGCGTATCCATACTACTCATATAAATAAATGTGTATAATATTTTTAGGCATAAATAGCTCAACTTTAGAGTTATAGTAAAGTATACTGAGCTTTATATGTTAATCAAATGACCCATAGCACCCGTAGTAGACGATATAAGAGCTTCACCTCATTACTAGAATAACCTATGTAATATTTACTTTCATTAATTTTAGACCAACTCATTGTTAATTAAAAAAAAGTTAAATACCATTTACTTCACATACAAATTTGTTCAATTGCTAATTAAATTGTCTACTAACAATATTAAAATAAAATAAATCTGATTCAAATTGCCAACATGCTAGGAGTTCTCTTCCTGGTCATGTTCCTCCTCATTACTATCTTCGCATACAGCTATGTAAATGGCTCCAGCCACATAGTTAATATTCTTACAGTTTAATCCACACAAATTAATACGACCAGATTTGGGCATATAAATATGCATTCTCTTCAGCATTTCGATATGATTTTCTATTGGGTAAAGTAAGAATTAAATGCTGAGGCTAACAAAATGCATTTACCTGTAAGTCCTGTATAAGCATATAGACCATACTGTTGCGTAATATGTTCCCAATTTCCGGGGGTCTTCAGCTTAACGAGTTGTATGAACAACTCTCTACGGATTGTATTGACACGCTCCATCAGTTCACGTAACTCTTTCAGCCTGAAATGAGAGTAGTAATTGGAGAATCTCAGACAGAGTAAACACTGTCATACCACTCCTTTTTATAGGCCTCATTGCTGAGAATCTTGGCTGCCACACGACTGCCAAAGGCCGGAGCATGGAAAATACTTGAGCTGATCAGGTATTCCATATTTGCCTTTATAGTCGGCAATAATATCTTATCGTTGACCACGGCCACCAGACTACCGATGCGTTCATCTAAATGAAATGATATTTACTTTATAATTAAGTTGGGTCTTTTAGCTGAACTCACTGTATAGGCCCATGCTTTTCGAGAATGAATGAACCACAAGGAACTCCAGTCTCCTGTCTACGAAATGCCTTATGGGCCAGACATCATCTTCTGGGTCACCACAGACAATTCCTTGATAGTTATTATCAAAAATTGGCAATAGCTGCAATTCGCTAACCATTTCGGCAATTTGTTTCCACTGTTCTCTCGACGGATCGTTGCCCGTGGGATTATGTGCAGCCGTCTGGAAGAGCACAACAGAACCCTCTGGTATTTCCGACAGAGAGCCCAACAGTTTATGCATATCAATTTTTCGTTTGTCGGCATTCCAATAGTCATACTCTTCAACTTGCTTGAATCCTGATTGCTTAGCGATCCTATGATGATTATTCCAAGTCGGCTTTGGTAGATATATAGCGCTTTTCCCGAGTTGTTTAGCCAGGAGTTCACCAGCCAGGCGACAAGCACCTGTATTGGACACTGTTTGCACTGCAGCGACCTATAAAACATTATAATTTTGTAATAATACAATGTATCTAAATACTTAGTACACTTACTCGATTCTCCTTCAACGCTATTGAGTTTGCACCCAGAAGAAACTCTGTAGCGACTTTGACAAATTCTAAATTTCCCGCCGTTGGGAAATACTCGTGATTCAGTTTTTCATCATTCACAATTTCCTTTTCACATTTCTTAACGATTGGCAACACATAGGGCTGATTGTCATCACTCTGAAATACTACAGAAATCTCTAAGTTCTTGTAGTTTAGTGTGAAACACACTTACCACTACGACTAAATAAATTAACCTTCTTCTTGTGGGTGTCTTTTGCATATTGTAAATTTAGATCAATTGTCTCTGAAACCGGAATTCCTTTTAGGTTAGTGAACATTGATTTTGGAGCATCTGCACTCTGCCTTCTGCTTGATATACTAAATAGACTTTTAAGATAATAAAGTGATGAGATGAGCTTATTAATTGGGTCAAAGTACACAGAGAATACCTTGCTTTTGATATGAGCAACTGGGTGCCACATTGTAACATTATTTTTGATTACTATATAAATATAATTTTAAATATTTATAATATAGATTGTTTTATGTAATTTTGATTATGTAATTATACGAAACACAAAATTAATTAATTTCATATTAACATCTCAGCCTATTTAGTTTCGAGTAGAATTGAGTAGATTCGTTCAAAACAAGATCAATTGAACTATTCCGTTAACTACACGAATGAACTAAGTCCCTAAGTATAGCTCGCTAGTCTCGTTCCCTAGTCTAATTCCTATTCTAGTCTCGACTAGTGAACGATATCAAAGATTCGCTCGATTACTTCGAACTGAAGGAATAAACTAAATCCTTGAATTGAAGTAAGTATAAAAAGAAATCTCTGCCTATATTTTTGAGAAATTATTTAGACATTCCTATCTATTTAAGCTAGCTTATTAATACCTAGGGAGAGTATTAATTATTAATTAAACTGAATGCTTGCCCTAATTATAGGAGAACCCAAATATCAAAGAAATACCAAAGGGTCATACACTATAGACGCTAATCAAACTGCATAAATCTGATTACTTAAGTTTCAAGGTTAGCAACCAAATCCAAGGATCTACTTCCTTGCCAAACACCTAAAATACAAACCACAGGAGGTATAATGGCCACTGAATGCTAGGCTCCAGTTACCTAAAATCTGTATAAAAGCAATTCTGCGTTCTCCCGCTTGTTTTCGACTCTATGAAGCAGCCATGTCCATCCATAGCTCGGCTCCATAGCACGAGCCCAAAACCGGTATGAATGCAACCAAAACTATGTCTATGTGAGAGAACAGCTCTTCTATACTTATACACGGGCCACTCTCTTTGTGGGCATGGCTGCTATAAAATCTCCTCGATTCCCGTTTCCGTTTCGCATTTATACAAACAATTGCGAAGCGGCGACCACAGCGGTGTCCCTTGTTTAATAGTCTGTTATGATAGAGAATGTGTTGCATGGATGGATCAGATCGGGGGTGTGGGCGTGCCTGTTGGTGGAAACAATTTTTATAAATGGGCACTCGCACTATATGTATGAAGGCGTGTGGTGAAAGTAAACGTAGCTATCAGCTTTTTGTCGTCCATGCTCATCAATTGATGCCACTGCCACTGTGCGCATTCTGCATGCATATAATTTTTTATGCATGAAGTGTAAATTAAAATTAAATTGAGTGTGTGCGGATGGGAGCAAGAAACACGCAAAGGGCGAAGGGGGAGGGTCCACGTTAGGACTCTTTTACCATTGCGTGGCACGCGTCCTATGAATAATAAACAAAATAGCTCTTGTTTTTTATTTCCCTGAGCTGAAGTCTATATACCCTTGACCTCCTTGGACAATATAATATGAATGATAAAGAGTTGGGTAAGCTTTGTATCTCTTTTTTGTCTTCATGTGATTAAATTCTTTTTAAATATGCCTGTAAGGGAAGTGCAATCTCTTGGGTAGAGAAACCGTAAGAAAAATGAAATTAATTTATGTACAGTTTAAAATATGAAATTAAAAATATATAAATTAAATTATTGACTTAATAAAATATATAAAAATACACTGCAAAGTGGAGCGTATTTTTCAAAAGCATTAAATTTATAAACATTCGACAGAGAAGACATTTTTTAGGCCTCTGTTCTTTAGTCTTGATTGTTAGCTTTTTAGAAACCCTAACCAATCAATATTTGGATAAATACTTTAGTTCTTAGAGCTAATAAACTGAATGTATATTTTGATGTTATAGACACGAATTGACCGGTAGGTACTCTTAAGTTTATATATAAATATTTATCGCAATTGAAAACTTTTTAAAATAAACTTCTAAATATATGCATTATCCAGAACATAAAACTGAAATCATTTTTGAAACATTCTTGAAATTTTAGAGCAAATAAACTGAAGATATATTTATTAGGTGATTCCAGAAAAGAAGTCGTTCCCATGCATTATTCAAAAATATTCTACAAAATTACTATCTATGTCGAATACTGTTCAGAAGTCAAACTTTGTTGCACAGAGTAATCAGTTATATAAATAAAATATTTTAATAAATATTTACTAAAGATTGGGGAAATAATCTTTGCTGTAAATATGGTGAAATAATTGCACATTGTAATTTCCATAGACATATTCAGTTATCTATATTTTTATCTATGCTTTTCTATCTTTAATAATGTTTAATCTAAACTACGTAATTTAAAGTTCACTCATAAACTATAACTACCCCTTGTAAGCGTGTAGCAATGCCAAAGTAGTGGGGTGTGATCTACTTAAAGTTGCCACAGACCTCAGAACGATGCAGGAGTTGTTGCTGCATGCCAGTTGCCATTTATTTATTTTCATGCACATATTTATATGAGCTTTTTTATGTTGTGTTTTTAATTAAGTTATAAAATATTAATTTGTACTGTGTGTGTGGTGTTTTTTATATGATTGCAACTGCTGCTTTTCCCCTTTTTCTGCTGTGGTTGACATGCATTTTGTGGTCGCGTTGCAGCAGCAACAGCAGAGCTCTGTTGCAACTCTCTGCACGCCACATCAGCTCTGCCCACTCCCAGTTCACTCCCACTCTTACGCCACACACAGTGTCAGTGGCAGACGAGGCATCGACTCAGGTTTATGTCTCTGATGGAGTTTATTGTGTCTTCAGTTTGCCGCACAGCAGGAGTCAATGCATGCCCCTGCCTCCCTTGGTCGACTAGCTCAGCATTACTCCTTCTCTCTGTTTGTCTCTCTGTTTTTCGTATGCTCTTTCTTTCACTCAGCTGCTGGCATTTTACGCGTCATTTAACCCGTTCGATTTGTGTTGCAAATGCAAAAGAATTCTCACATTTCCCATCTGCCCTCGAGCAACTGTTATCTTTGGGACTGGGGAAAATTCGAATTTCAATTTGATATCACATTTCTAATTTAATCAGCGGCCTGGAATTAGATACAATTGAATTAAATTTATAAATCATAAAAGTATAGCGTATTTACGGCTCTTATTTCTTTAGTATTTTTCAATTTATTTGTGGAATCTACGTTTTAGTTTCCCTGTATCAAACTATATTGAAATGAATTGTGTGAGTGGAAACTAGCATGCGATAAAAACTAATTTATACTAATACAATATTATATGGTATATCATTCGTTCTTTATTAACAAGATTGTCTATATAATCCACCAAAAATTAACCTTATTTTAGGTGATAAATACATATATTCCTCTTCAAGTTGTTTTTACAATTTCTATCTATTTTGCAATTAATAGTTTTAAATTTAATACTTGTTTTACATGTAAGTTATACCTGTTTTGGAAAAGTCAATAAATTTCCTATATATCTGCATAAATACTTATCAAAATAATAGATGTTTTCATTCACAGTTTTGTAACTTAACAAAAATTTGGAGTATAATAAAACCCTCTCTACAAAGGGAGTTGCCATATTTGCCAGTGGGAAACAAATATTATAGACAAGTTGTATGCCTGACACTCATTAAAACTGACTTAACAAACAGTCATATTTATCTAAATTAACAATGAAGTTGGCTATTTCTCATATTGTGGATTAATACTTTCTTAGTGAAGAACATGCCTAATATCGCCCAGAAATAATTACAACTCCTTTGAAACAAAGCACTTGCCAGTGACAGTGTCTAGTCTGTATTCATTACGTTCATTGACATTTTATATAATCCATAGTATCTGCCTAATCCTACATCATTGCTACCGCCAAGCCACTCCATGTTGTATAAGTACATATACATATATCTTTTTAATCTGACAATTCCTCAAGCTAACCCACACAACTGCCATTGTGACCGCTAAGGACTGTAACATGACAGCTGTCATATGTTGCCATTCCTTATCAACATTTTATAACGTACGTTTGTGTTTCCGGATTCCAATCCGTTAAGGCTTTGTTTTGTGTCGTTATGCTTTGCAGTCAGCTTCTTGTATTTCTATCCAAATATCTCTACGCACAGCACGTGCTCCGTGCTCTGTGGCCTGTCTCTCTCTCAACTGGAGCTTTTTTTTCTCACATTTGCGCACTAGTATAGTACTTTCTCTTTGCCTCTCGCTGTCCGGCTGATTGGAAATTTCACAGTTTCCTTCAGCTTAGTTTCGTATTCCTTTTGTGTACTTTCCTTCTTTCTGTTTTGCTCTGTTTTAGTTTGCAGTAGTTTATGTAGAGGTCTTCTATACACTAGAAGAAAAATATTATTATTTTAATTTATTATGGTAGAAATAATATAAAGTCATAACTTGTCTGAATGAACATAGGTCGACATTGTTTATTTCCGTCACTTTAAAAAGATGTAGATTGTGTTTGCCTTGAAAGCTTTGCTTAATTTTATTATCCACATGCAGAGTACAAACGTTTTAGACAGGATATGGCAGATAGAGTCTGTGACTTAGGGCGGATAATAAAAAAGAATTTGTAAACTCTTTACAAACAAACGATAGCCGATTAGATACATTTTTCCGTCAGATACATTTTAATTTTATTATAGTACTGCGATTTAAATACAATTTTTCTTATCTCGTGAAGATTGGGTTCACCTTTAAGCAATTTGCTTGGGCATAACATAGGCCTGTTCGAGTCAATATGTAGTATATTATTGTTGTTTTTATGTTTCAAATTCACTCAGAATTTTTATAATATTGTTACTCTACATAATGTAAAGTTAAGTACGAATGTATTATAGTTAATCTATAAATATAAAGTTCTTTGCTATCACTGACTGACTGACTGAAGCGAAGCTCCATTGTTGCTCTTAATTTGTTTATGATGCGCTCCATAGTTTAACAGTCATAAACAAAGTTACATATATTTCTGACAATCTTAATAGACCCTTTTGTACTTTTTTAAAGTACAGGGTCTAAAAAATAATAATAATTTTATGAGTTATAAGCCCTTAATGATCCAAGGAGAGCAATAAAGATTTATAAGCCCTTAATGATCTTTAACAAATACAAGCTAAAACCCACTCTATGATCCCAGATGAGCCAAAGCGCAGGTAGGCAAAACTTCAGCAGATGGTAAACTGCGATGCGCTGCCGATCTGTGTATATAAGCAAGGCATGAGTTCTGACTTTGCACAGTCGTCGAGTGGTGATCTACAAGAACAGTCGTGTGTACTTACAATACTTAATAGACTTGAATTCCTATTTAAAGTAATATTGATATTTAAAGTATAAAAAAATGTTCGATCATGCTTTTGAATGCCGTGTGTGCTATACTATGAGCGTGTTGGTAATTGATATATTTTCACACGTTGGCCGGACATACGGTCTTGAGCAAAGACTGAAAAGGTTCTTACCAGGCACTACTGTATCTCCAGCTGATCCTGCGCCAAGAACAATATGTTATAATTGTGTGAGGAAAATGGAGGAGTATTACCAGCTGACACTTCGTCTCCAGGAGAAGGAAGAGCCATGCTCCGAAAATGGGGAAGACTACGAGGTAGACGAAGGCTTCTTCATCCGCTAATAATGATAAGAAATTAGAATGCAGCCAAAAAGGACGCCCGAAGACAAAGGATATTCCGTTAACTTTATAATTTAATTACCATTATGTAATTTACTTAATAGCAATACTATATAAGCGCATTAATTTAAATAAAATGTAAATGTATCTGACAAGATCTATCTAATATATACAAATTATATTTATGTTTACTTAACACTTGGCGCTAATTCAATTTTGAATGATAACTTTTACTTTAATTTTAATTTTAAATGTTATGCCAAATGCTTTTAATTTAACTTATATATATCTAAATATAATTGATTAATTGTTCATGCAGTCCCTATTTAAATGCTTTAGTTAATACCCTGCAAGTGTTTTCTGTATAGTACCTCCTACTACAAGACGAATCTCAGATGGAACCTTTCTTCTTCTAGTCTGTTTTAAAGTTATTATTCACAAGACTGTGACAAATATCGATTGCTTACTACTCATATTTACCGAGAATCTGTCGCTTCGACAAATCACTTTGCGACATTGTAAGTTCGCTTAAGTATTTGCTTTTATAAGTGAAAGCAATTACAAATATAAAGCGTACTTGTATCAAACTGAAATGCAGCCAAGTGCTAAGCATATCAGACGCGCTTTTGTATACAAATATTTACACTTCGTTAACTGTCAAAGATACTTCACCGAACGAATGGGAGGTGGGCGAACTCAACAATTTGTGTGTGTATTCTCTTCTTCCATCATTCTTTATAAAATACTCGTAATATGCAAATGTTAGGCAGAAGAAAAAAAATTAAATAAATTTTCTGGGCCAACGCGCAACAAAGGAAAATGAAAATCATTATTCGCAACATACTGAAGACAAGTTAATTTCTGCTTTAAGAATGTTATTTCCAATATGTTGCTGAAATTCGTAAATGTTATTAAAATGCACATTCAATTAACAGATGGCTAAAAAAGAGAAGGTGAAAGCTTTGAATTTAGTGTGACAAAATGAATACTCTACCAAATTATAATTTTTAAAAAAATTAAGAAAAAATCGGAATTGAAAATACACTTTTTAAGAGAGTTTCTATTCAAGAGCAACTGGTTTGAATTTCAGTAAGAAATATGGAGACTTGTCATATCTGTTTATCCACAACTCAGACTGAAATATAATCACTACAGCTTACATATATCAATCAGTTCACCACTTTTTCCATAAGACAAATTCTGTGACAAAATCAGAAAACTCTCTGCAAGAATATAAAAGAATAAACAGAGAAAATTGTTACAGGTTTCATGGCTGGAAGGGGGAGAAACCACCGCGAAACACCTGCTGAAAAATTCTTTTAATTAGCGTCGAACAAAAGGAACGCCCACAACGAAGACAACGAACACAATGATGATAAAGCGAATGATGTAATGATGAAGATGCAGATGTTGGGCATGGGGATGGCAAAACAATGAGCGTTAAATTCTATTCAATGGCAAACTGAAAGCGAACCAAATAATTGAAGAAACTTTAGAGCATAAAAAAAGGTGCAACAAGAATGAGATAGACGGACAGTTAGACAGAGCAACAGACACAACAATACTTACATATAAACGAGCAAAAAAACATTAATGAGCTGCTGCTTTGGCTCTGACGATGGACATTGAAACTTGAGCGCGGAATATGTCATAATCGGAGCATGATGGCGATTATAATGATGATAATAGACCACATTTCACCTCCGCTTCAATGTCATTTTGCTGTTATTGAACTTTCCCTTTGCTCTCCTTCAGCTTGAGTTTTCTTCTTGTTGTCATTGTGGCTGAATGGATTGAGCTCAATTGGCAGCTTGTGCCTTTGGCAGGTATTGATTATAAATACCTTCAACAGTTTTGAGAATATTTCAATTATTGAAATTACTAGAAACTCACAATAAATAGTAAAACCGATTAAGTAACTCCAATTACACTTTTTGCTTGCCCAACTAAGCATCTCTTTTGTTAGACCCTGTACTTTAAAAAAGTACAAAGGGTCTATTAGGTTTGTGCAACTCAGAAATGTATGTAACAGGCAGAAGGAGGCGTGGCAGACCCCACAAAGTATATATATTCTTGATCAGGACGACGAGCTGAGTCGATCTAGCCATGTCCGTCTGTCCGTCTGTCTCTGTAGGCTTCTTCATCCGCTATTAATGACAAGAAATTAGAATGCAGCAAAAAAGGAAATACGCTCGTAGACAAAGGACTCAGGAATATATTACTACCACTTCGGAATTCCGTTAACTTTATAATTTAGTTACCATTATATAATTTAATTAATAACAATACTATATAAGCGCATTAATTTAAATAAAATGTAAATGTATCTGACAAGATCTATCTAATATATACAAATTATATTTATGTATTAATACTTGGCTTTAATTCAATTTTGAATGATAACTTTTACTTTAATTAGACCCTGTACTTTATAAAAGTACAAAAGGGTCTATTAAGATTATGCAACTCAGAAATGTATGTAACAGGCAGAAGGAGGCGTGGCAGACCCCATAAAGTATATATATTCTTGATCAGGCCGACGAGCTGAGTCGATATAGCCATGTCCGTCTGTCCGTCCGTCTGTCCGTCCGTCTGTCCGTCCGTATGAACACCTAGATCTCGGAAACTGTAAGAGCTAGAGACATCATATTTGGCAGTTAGATGCCCCAATAGTGTAGGCAGATTAAGTTTGTGTTAGATTTTTTCTTGCAATTGGCGGCATGTGTTTGTGGGTAATTACATATGTAAGGGCACAGCGCAGTAAGACAATATTTCATTTATTTTGGAATATTGCTGTCTACAGCGGCCTTCAAAGAAAATATCACATATTAGATAAATGTTGGTCATTAATCCTGAATTACCCCATCAAAAACTAATAAACTGTGGTTGGACTAAGCTAATCATGTTAATCGTAGTACTTTGCGATATTCCATTTGCTGATTGCTGTATCAAAATGACAATAATGTTGGGTATCTAGATTCTAGAGTGTCACTTTGCATTATGGCGAGAAACGTAAAAGTTTATTTACCAAACTGCATGCGGTATTTTATTAAAGTTAAGAAGTTAGTACAGAAAAGAGTATCACTTTTAATACCGATCTATCTGAGAGCCATTGTACTTGGCTATAACACGGTAAACAATATACTCGCCATAAGTGAATTTAAGTTTGATATAAAGAAAGACAAATTTGTGAAATCCAAATTTTGGCACTTCTATGTATGGAAATGGCATTGGATTGTGTTATTTCCATTCCAAATTATCTCGTTGATATATGTACTTGGCAAACTCTCGATGAAAACAATAAGTATCTGTCGCCCCTCGTTCACATGATAAGGTCCATTTTCGCCGTTAGTATGTTTTCCAATATAGTGATTGCTTGGAAAGCATATCGTCATCGTAATATTCTGCTGGAACTGCTCAATCTATTCCCCACGATGGGTAGAATGCATCGCAAGCTGTTTGGCAGATCTGTACAAGTGCCCTGGCTGTGTTTGTTTCTACATGTACTGAGAGAATTCGCTTTGTTTAAATCTCAGGGAATATCAGCAGGTTCACTGGGCACCGTAGTTTACCTCTCACGAATCAAGTATCAGTACTTCTTAACAGATATGGCAATGATGGTTCATTTGCAATTCATTCAATCTCTCTGGTCCCATTTGCAAAAAACTGCGAATACCAAGAGCGAAAGATCTCAATACTACGTATATCTGACGAACTCAATAAAAATACGCAAGTGTATCCAGTTCTTGTGGTGGCCTGCCTTTGCTAATAGATTATACTACGAAAGCATGAGTGTACTCACTTACGTGGTTTCAAACTCTCAAAAATTTAGTGGAAAGCAGCTAATTGTAGGATTCTCGATGATTCCCATCATGTCGAATGTAGCAAATATTGTGAGAATAGCCAGAATTATTAACGGATTGGAGCATAAGATATTGGACTGTCTTTATGAACGCGAGTGTATGGAACTGCTCAGAAATTCGATTAGAAACCCCCAGAGAAACTCTCGGTTTTTGTCTGTAAGTATTTAAAGAATACATAATTGAATATATGTATCTATTATGGTATATCCTTCTTAACAGTTGGAGCTACTCCACCTTAAGCGCTGCACACTACAAGAGAGTGCTGTTACGATGTCAAACTGCATCTATAGGAAGCGTCATTTATGTTTGGAGATTCTCCACGCGCTCACAAAGAATATTCTAGTCTCACTGAGCGTTTATATGAGCTACAGTATGACATATGATGACTTTGAGTTGGAATAAAAGTATTTTAAAATCTTTTCTTTACATGAATAACTATGCCTATTTGACTGCTGTTACTGCTATCGACGCTCAAAGCAAAGTACAGGGTCTCCTACTGTCGATTGCGTCCGACTGCATTGTATTCATTAAAAGCATTTGGCATAATATTTAAAATTAAAGCCAAGTGTTAAGTAAACTTGAATATAATTTGTATATATTAGATAGATCTTGTCAGATACATTTACATTTTATTTGAATTAATGCGCTTATATAGTATTGTTATTAATTAAATTATATAATGGTAATTAAATTATAAAGTTAACGGAATTCCGTAGTGGTAGTAATATATTGCTGAATCCTTTGTCTACGGGCTTGTTTCCTTTTTTGCTGCATTCTAATTTCTTGTCATTATTAGCGGATGAAGAAGCTTTCGTCTACCTCGTAGTCTTCCTCATTTTCGGAGCATGGCTCTTCCTGCTCCTGGAGACGATTTGTCAGATGGAAGTGCTCTTCCATTTTCATCACACATCTATAACATATTGTTTTTGG
Organism: Liodrosophila aerea; assembly: GCA_035045005.1. NCBI lineage: Eukaryota > Metazoa > Arthropoda > Insecta > Diptera > Drosophilidae > Liodrosophila > Liodrosophila aerea. The sequence continues at coordinate 42,353 of JAWNNL010001351.1, forward strand.
CGCAGGATCAGGTGGAGGTAGAATAATGCCTGGAAAGAACCTCTTCAGTCTTTCCTCCACACAGTATTTCTGGGCAAAATCTGAATACAGGTGAACTACCAATACGCTCCTTTCTAAACAAACGAGGCAAGGATGGTCAATGTCCATTCCTTAAACTTTGTAAATCAAGTAGTACTTTAAATAGAAATTCAAGTCTATTAAGTATGCGCAACTATTGCAAATAAGCACGACTGTTCTTGTAGATCACCACTCGACGACTGTGCAGAGTCAGAACTCATGCCTTGCTTATATACACAGATCGGCAGCGCATCGCAGTTTACCATCTGCTCAAGTTTTGCCTACCTGCGCTTTTGCTCATCTGGGATCATGGAGTGGGTTTGACTTTGTATTTGTTAAGGATCATTAAGGGCTAATAAATCTTTATTGCTCTCCTTGAATCATTAAGTGCTTACAACTCATAAAATGATTATTATTCTTTTTATTTATCATATACACTCATGGTCAAAATAATAAGTACATCAAGACCAGTTGCCTTTCAATCGAATTTACATACATTTTCGACTTATATTTGCCACAATTTATTTATATTCTCGATTATTACAATAATCTAATATTTTTAGTCCTAATGTGCTAAAGTATGGTATTCAGGTAGTTCAAAAAATAAGTATACCTATTTTTTTCATTTACATATTTATTTAATTATTATGCAAAGAAGGAAGACAGTGACTCTAAATCTGAATATGCTGACATTATGTTTTTAGACCTTTATACTTTATAAAAGTACAAAAGGGTCTATTAAGATTGTGCAAGTCCGAAATGTATGTAACAGGCAGAAGGAGGCGTGGCAGACCCCACAAAGTATATATATTCTTGATCATGACGACGAGCTGAGTCGATATAGCCATGTCCGTCTGTCCGTCTGTACAGGGTCTAAAAATTCAAATCTATTAAATAAGCGCAGCTATTGTAAGTAAATACTAAATTTATTGATTTGAGGGCGGAGCGGGCGATGTACCCACAATTTGATTCACATTCGTTTTACCTACGGTATTTTTCTACTAGCATACTATATTTAGTGGCTTTATTGTGACAAGTAAGATAGTAAGATAGATAGGCATCTATTAGGTCTTACAAAGCCCTATGCAAAAATCAATTCATATGCGTCAAAAAATGGTAATCTTCCCCACATTGCTTTATGCCTTTGTGCATAGTGCCTACCTTTAATTGAATGTTTAAGTGAAAAATGGCATAAGTTACAACAATAATCCAATTAGCCTGATGGAGTGCTTGATTGATCGATGGGCAAAATAGTAGCTTAATACTACAGGTTAGTTCATCAGGTTGAGCACTTTGAGTCAGTACTCCTCATGTCGAGAACCGTCAAGTATATAGTTCCGGCCTTTAGCAATTTGAGCAATATTCTGGCAATAATCGAGTTTCGTTTTGATTCGAGGCATAATCGATTTGTGACGTCAAAATGCTGGCATTACTATTGCTGGATATGGTATTGGATCATGCTGGTGCCATTGTCTTTGCTAATAGTTATAGCGTTGATAAAAAACTGGAGTATTACGAACAATAGGCATGAATATATGCCAATTTCTTTTCACATGTCCTATATAATGGCCATAGTGAACCTCTTTGCCATTGCCCTAACATGGTACAAATTACTGGAACATCGCCATAGTCTGCTGCAATTGCTGAATCTATTCGTAAAATTGTTCAGAGATCACCATGAGCTCTGTGGAAGGACTTTACCCGTGCCCTGGATAGGTATTATCATACATCTTATACGCCAGCTTAAAATGTGGAATGTGTTTGGCGTACAGGGCACAAGTTTGATTACCATCTTTGTATTCCTGCGATGTTTCATTCAGCATTTCTTAATAGACCTCGCAATGTTGTTCACTCAATCCTTATGGAAACAACTAGACAATTATAGTAATACCAGGCGCTATCGGTGCTATAATTACCTTGAGGACTTGCTTAGACTTCGTAAATATTTTCAGCTATTATTTTGGCCAGTGCATATCGGTAGACTCTATAACGAGTTCCTGGTGCTACTCTCTTCACTGTTGCTACTCTACCAGAATTTGGATGCAGCCAGTCTACTATCAGTTATTGTCCTCTGTTTACTTCTCTCCAATATGTTTCCCATAGTTATATCGGCCAGGAACATCTATGAAATGGAGCGTAGGATACTAGACTCTTGGTGCGAACAAGAGTTGTTCTTATTGCGTAAGCCAGTCGAGGCTAATCGAAACTGGCGACTGTTAAAAGTGAGTTTTAGTGTGGTTATTTTATTATTAGTTGGATTAACTAATGAATTTCTTGGTTTACTTATGACAGTTGGAACAGCATTTGCTGAGGCGTTGCACTCTCCATGAACGTGCGGTTGACTTTTCCAACTGCATCTTCACCAAACAAACGCTGTGCCTGGACATTATGCATTTCTTTGCTATTAATATACTTTTAATCCTCAGTTTTCGCCTAACATACACTTTAAAGTGGGAGTTTTAATAAAATCAAATACACATAATATAAAAGTGTATTAAGTATGGAGATGTATATGTATATTTTATTTTGCTCTTTAGCTGAATTATGTCCTTGACCAGAATTAGTAGTTTATTAAGTTCCATGTCTTAATCAGCTGTGTTCAGGAATCTTCCACCAATTCACTACTATCGACTTTCCATCGATGGCACAGATGCGTTGCGACATCACTTCGTCTGCTGTTGCAGACAACCACGTCAAAGCAAAGTCCCATTGTCGGCTGCAGGCGACTGTAGCACTCAAAGTTTTTATTGTAGTAAAATCTGAAAATTAAAGATAAAGTTGTTGGAGTATGAGCAGTAAACTCAAGACTCAAACTAATACTAGTTGTCGTTTCGACTATATGAATGAGTTTGGCTTATTGCAGCTGCAGTTCATACAAGCCACAAAATCAACATGCAACTAGCAACTAGACGTTGTAGGCACTGGCCACGCCCACTTTAGTGTAGGCCAAAGCCATTTTGCGACATAAGCATTTTGTAATTTCAATATAATTTTGTTGCCACACGTATTAGTATACGACGCATTGCGCCTGTGGTAAAGTTACACCGGTGTGATGTGTGTGTGGGTGTGTGTGTGGGTGTGTGTCGTGGTGTGTGCGTGTGTCTGGCTGTTTGTCTTAGGTATTTGCTACAGCTGCTTTTGTTTGCTAATATAATATTTTGTTGTATCTACCAAGGGGCGGTAGTCGCTTGATATTTTTGCCCCAGCTGCCAGTATTTTGTATTGCAAGTTCAGTCAACCTGTGCTTGGTTACCTGTGCAAAGAGCCGAGTCTAGAGTCTAGACACAGTCATGTACACACGTATACTATTGCTATATATAAATACATATTGTACTATGCAAAAAGAAGAATGAAGAAAAGCCACAAGAAAAATACTTAATATGATATAAGCATAAAATCCTTTTCAAAAACTCCGTAGCCTTCGTTCTCTGGCAATTTAACAGCAAACACACAAGTATATACACTGAGAAAAATACATAAAACGATGGCAAATTTTCCATACCAACGCCAGCGTTTTACGATTACAAATTACGGCACATAGCCGGTGGCCATGACAGCGGCCATAGTGAGAGAATTTCTACGCAGCATCCAGCATCCAGAAGTCAACACCAAAGAACTTCAAACAGTCGCAATTAAACTATATACTATGAACGAGTGTGTATATTAATAATGAGTAGAGAGTTGTGTGCGCTAAGCTGCCAGCACATGTTCTACAACGCTGTGTACGAGGATGTATTTATACTTTTGTATATAAATACGTTTCACGAGTGTTTGTTTAATTTCTAAAACCGGGCAGATTGAGAAGTTAATTAGAGGAAATTTTTTCCCAATACAAACTTGAGATTTTGATTCATATTACATTCACATCTACTATCGATGTATGCTAAAATATTATCGATGTTCTCGAAGCCTATTGTATTATCGAAATATCAATATTGTGTCGATATTATACCAGAAAAATATTTCATAAATTACCCATATAAAAGTGAGATAATTTAGATCTATCTGGAGCTGAAAATAAGAAGGAAGTACCTAAAAATGTTAAATTTAATTTGAATATTTGAATTTGAAATTTCAGATATTAACTGTGATCTGATATGAAATTTATAGAGTAAATTCTTAATATTTTCGAGAAGTTGTTGGGTTTAAAGCATAAATAAATAGGTGGGGAACCTTAAGGAGCGTACAACGAGGGCTAATCAAAGATTTTTGTTTTTTGTAATATAAATTTAATAATAAAATCATTTTTGTTGAAATTTATTTTTTAAGAATTTACAAGTTATCTTATACAAATTGTTACCTTATGCTTGATAAATATACAGCTCTAAAAACTATGTACATAAATTACACATGTATTAAATATCTTAAGCTTTGACAAACTTTACAGCCTACAACAAATTCTATAAGTAATATATCTATTGGAATAAAATATTGGAAGTATATCTCTCATATGATATGGCGTTTAAAAGAATGACATTTGAATATTTCCCAACAAATTCCTTTTATTGATTGTTGTCTCGCTAATTTCGTTTCTCATTTCAATCGTATAGATTCTACTCTATTTGCAACCATAACTCTCGTGGCGACCCTCGTTTGCTACTTATATGAACGTATGTTTGCTTTTTTAGTTTAACTGACATTTCCTGTGGCGCTTTTTGAGACGTTGCGTTGCTGGTGCGGGGGGGAGTTGAGCGAGAAGCTTGGGGCGCTTAAACTTTTGCAACTATCGGAAGTCGTTAACACTTTCACACAGACTCATACACTCAGGCCTGCCACGCCCACATGAATGGGCACAGTAGGCAGCATTTGCCGGTGCTTCGTATTCTTGCCTACTAGTGTGTGTGTATCACACACACACACAGAGAGCGACAGCGACTGCCATGTTTGATTTCTCGCTTTATATGTAGGCTAACTTGTGTTTGCTGCTGTCACCCAGCTCAGCGCCGGCCCCTGGCCCTGCCTGCCCCTTGTCCATCAGTAGGCACGCCCACAAATGTTGGCACATTAATTAATTGAAATGCTGCCGGCCATACAGAAACGGACAGAGGGTGTGTTTGGGAAGGGGTGTGGTGGGGAATTGGTGTGTGTATTTTGCACGCTTGTTAGTTTAACTAGCGCCTGGCAATTAAACGAAAATTAATTATGCTACCTAACATGAAAACTGCCCCAGGGACTCGGCAAAAAGAAGAGGAGAAAGAGAACAGAAAAATCTCGTTGGCCTTGAACTTTGCATTTAAATCGTTGTTTAGACTAAGGAGGCCTGCGAATCGCCTTCCGTTTCCTGCTACCAACTACTTAGTAGTTGTCAAAGCAAACGGGAAGCCAATCAGCCGCCATTGGGCGTCTGTCTAGGCCAGACGGAAATGTGCGACAGACTCTCTTCTATCTATGCCTTTCGCTGCTTCCTTTCTGCCGTCTACTTAACTTTGACTTTGGTGACAGCGAGGCTTTAATCAATGCCAAGATGTGACCTCCTCTCCCGCCTAGGTCAGGCCTGCCTTGAGGTTCCCTTACTACTAGTTTTCAACTTAATCCAATGCGCTGGTGCAAAACGTGAAAAATCATTTGCCATTTTTCATATTTCACGTAGAATGCCATCAATCAATTTCATGCTGCTTGAAGATGTAAAACTGCTTAACTTACGTTGTACTTACAATTCACTTCACAGACTTCCCAAGTACTAAAATCCTCAGCTCTCCTTCTCTTCCTCTTCTACACTCATTTTAGTTTTTCGGTCAGTTCTTTGCTCTATAAAAAATTCGAGTTCTCCAGGCATGAAAAGGAATTTTGAATGCTCTTTAAATTGTTTACATAATATTGTACCAAAAAGTGCTTTAATATTATATTAATATTTCAATAAATTAGCTGTACTCAGAATATAAATATAAAATGTAATTCTACGTTGCATTTTTGTTAATAATTTTTATTAATATTCTGAATAGTATTTGCCTTTTTCGGCTTGATTTTTGAAATGGCAAAATGTAAGTTTCGAGAGCTTTTACATATACATACATACATATTTTGAAATATATATTGAAGAAGTTTTTTTTTTATAAATTTTCAAGCCTATAAAATCAGTTCATTTAAACCTAATTTTGTTATTTTACTTTACTATGTAATATTCCTTAAATTGTTTCTAAATTAACAGCTCAACATATCCAACTTATAAAATTATGATAAAATATTATTGCCTCGTATCGTATTGCCTCTTCTCTCTAGAGTATCCACATCTCTAAGTATACCCTCGAAATTATCCTGTTACCATCGCATTTCTTTTTTGTTTTCTTTCTCATCGTTACGTTTCGTTAGCCCCTCCTTGTGTCAAAAGAAAGCAACACCCACTGACTGTAGACTTTGCCGCTTGGCCTGGTCAATGCTTCTTTATTATAATTTAATTTTTTCTCTTATTTTTGTCTTTTATTTCTTTCTTTTGGCTGAAGATTTTTGATGATTTATGCGCCGTCGTGCTGTGGTGTCATGAGCCCAATTAACATTTTTGGCTAAAAGAACTTTTTCAACTAGACTTGATTTGGTGCTGTGAACCTCAGCACTTGCTGGTTTTTCAGTACATAATTTGATTGGACACTCTCCAAGGCTCAAAGCACCTTTAAGGTATATGTATAGGTTTTTATAGTATCTGTGCACTGAAAAAAGAAATCATGGATATGAACCGAGTAGAAGCGAGTCTAGGCTTGAAGCTATCTAAGAGGTTCAATGGATAATCTTTAAGTCCGTGTTTAGAAACTCTATTTAATAACTGCAGGTACTTGTTGTGTATATCAGTTATGCTTTTATGTATTAATAACACTGTTTTAACGCAGTATCACATTAATCTTTAATGCAAGTACGGCATTATTTTAGGCTGGAGGGATATGAGAGCATTCAAGTCTTTCAAGTAATGCACTCAGTCTCTGGTAATCACACACGACAAAGCACTGGATACTGTGCATACCTAATGAACGCCAAACAGTGCTGGCCAAATGTACACTAAAGTGGGCATATACTGCTGCCACCCACTGTACGTTTATGCTTAATCTGCTGTTAAGCCAATGCCGGCTTTTACCTCGACTCGGCTTTAGCAATTTAGTTTATTTATAGCTTACCAAAATATGAGTACCAGAGTAACACACACACACACACACTCGGGCATTGTGTGCTGACACATCATAATTTGCTGTATACATGTGTGTGCGTGTGTGTGTGTGTGTGTGTGTGTGTGTGTGATAATACCAAGCAGCAGCCTTGTGCTCATGTTTCCAGTTCATGTTGTAATATTTTAATGTGTGAAGCGACAACTGCTGTCGTTGTCGTTTTGCTGAAGAACACCTCTGTAACTTACACACACAGACGCAGAAGCATGCGCCTTGTTAACCCCCTCAAGTGCCTGCCCTACTCCATATAAATCACATACAATTTGATAACATTAATTTACGTTACGGCCCTTATATCATTCCAATATGTTTTCAAGTTGATCACATTTGATTCTTGCACACATAAATTCCAACGAAAATTATTTTTTGAGTGCCTGCAGAATTGATATATGAAATTATCTCGTTTGCCAATTTGCTAAAAAAAAATTATGTCAGTTTTTAATGGATTGCAGTGAATTTGTCTCCTGCATTCTAGTATCAAAATGATCTCAAAATTTTAATTAAAATAAAGCCACTTTTAAAGAATATTCCTATAGTGTTTTACTCTGTTTTAGTTATACTCAAGAAGCCTTTGCTTTTCGCTAAAGAAACTAAACAATCTGCTGCAAGTATCCATTGAGAATTGTTGTCTATCCACAAGCTCAGCCTCTGGTTTAGATTTCGATAGTTCTCTTCATCACTTGGCAGTTGGTAAATTTCCAACCGTAGCTGAAATACAATTAAAACCCAATTTAAGCTGTGCCGTTCTCAATCACAAAACTTATCAGTAACCTTTGGGCCAACGAGAGAAACAGAAACAGATTCAGTGTCTCACACAGAGCCAAAAGTTTTGCCGAAGCTGCAGTTTGGTCAAAAGATACGCCAATAACAGAAACGAGTTAACGCACCTTTGGTAAATACACACTCAATCATAGACACACACGCACACACACACACAGAGGTACTCATAGATATGCAGCTCAAGATCTGAGACTGGGAATGGCAAAGTTCCATTGGGCACTTTGGAAATGAAGCAAATGGTTTATTCAAGTGTCTGTCCTGGGATATAGGCGTTTAAATTGTGCTCTTTCGCACCAGTCGGCTCTGCTGTGCTGACTCTATGCATTTGCAATTCCAAACTAGTTTCAATTGATTAAGTTTCTGGTTAATGGATTGTTTACATATTTAAGCAGGCCGACTGCAGCCACATAACTTTCGGCCATGTAACAGTTCGCAGCTTCGCATCCATTTCCAGGCAAACAGACAGTCTTATGCAAGCTAATCAGAAATTCAGGCTCGAGATGCCGTAAGAGTATTCCATGCTACGATTTCCACATACATTTTCTATATACATAGCTGTTCAGTTTATTGAAAGTGAGCTAATTTGGTAAATTATGCATTGTTATGAGTGCTCGTAGATGACTTTCAGTTGTTTACCAACTCATAAAATTTAACTAATAATTAATTATAAAGATTACTCGTACTGTTTGCTTACAATTTTATTGTCAACGTCTTTTGTAAAAGATATAGTTTCTCAAAAAAATAAATATCCCAGTTTGGTAGAAAATTGTATATAAATTTGTATTGCATACTTTTGATGCGCCATAAGGATCCCACTTATATAATAGTTGTATAATTAGTTAATTTTGCATCCCAAAAGTAATTTAAATTTATTGAATGGAAATGGAATTGCCAATATTTGAATTATTTAAAAGCATACAAAATATAATAAAATATAATTAAACCATACTATAATGACAATATTTTAGATATCCGCTGATTTTTTCTATCAAATTGGTTTATAGTTTGTGTATTGTTATTAAAACACAATAAATACAGATTTATGTATTACTAGTAGTAATTTACTACCTTCCTCTTTACATGTACATATAGTATAACAAACATAATGGATACAATTTACGACATTCTAATCTCACAATTCTATTCAAATTCTAATGTAATAAATTTGCTAACTCTCATTTCTTTTACTATTTTGGCCAATACAAGTAATTAAATAATTACATTATTCTATAAATTATTCAAAAACTCCAATTTGTCGTTAACATAACTTTTCGCAATGGTAATGTACCACTCACGCTCACACAAGCCACTTGCAACTTCAAATCTGGCCGCAAGGCATTGAAAATTATAAAAAAAAAAAACGAAATCAAGCCCAAACCAAACGAAGCGAACTTATGACATGGTTTGCTTGCTTTTGTGCAAGTTAATTGTGAATAATTATTTGCTTATGCCATAAAGCAGATTAAAAAACTTTTGTTTTTAATTAGAAGCAGACTGAAAACAAAAGATGCAGCACCAGCACCAGCATCAGCAGCAGCGGCAGCGCCAACACCAACTTTAGCAACTTTACAAACATTTTGCGCGCATATAAATTACACAAAGCGCCGAAAAATTATAAGAAAAAGAAATAGAGCTGAGAATTAAAGTTGGATGCTGAAAATTAAGGCATTGCGACTGCAAATTGAGCATACGCCTCATATGACAATGGAAATACGCGCTGGAGATACAGATATGCTAATTAATTTAATTTTAATCAAGTCGCTTGAGTTTATTAAATTTCACTGGCGAAAATCCTTGACAACGGCAAACAACTAGACAATTTCCCTGTCGCTTTCTTCGGCTGCTTGTTTGAAAATTAATTAACAACTTATTTGCATAGGCGTTTTCAGTTTCTAACTCGCTCCGCTCCCTGTGGACCTTTGAAGGTGTTGAAAGTATTAATCTCTTTGCTGCCACTAGCAGAATCAAATCTTTGGGCACGAAAGGATTTTGGTATTGCTTAATTTTAATAAAATATAAAATGAATAAAAGCATACATCAAACAAAAAATGAATAAAAGTATAAGCTAAGTATGAATTTAAAATATATAAAATATTTAAAAAATATATATAAATATAAGATAAATTATTCTGAAAGTAAACGTTAAAAAATCATAAATAAGTAAATGTTATCAGTTAGCTGATTGTTTTTATTTCTCAGGCCAATTGCTTGTAAATCATAATGAATATTGAATAATTAATTAATAATATTTGTTGCTTTTAATTTAATTCTGTTTGCCCCACACAAATTTCAATTAGTGTTGGTAAGCGACTTATGAATTTGTAACTGTCCAACCAAATTAGTTTGTTCAATTCCGTGGCATTTGCAAATTTGTCGCTTATCGTTTTATTGTTTATGTTAATTTTAGCTCATTTAATTTTAGTATTTTCCACCCATACCCGAAACCAAACTCAACGGAATGCGACAGTTTATGTCGTTGTTGTTGTTGTTGTTGCTGTTATTATTATTGTTATTATTGTTGTTGTTGCGGTTGTAGTCGTATCTGTGCAGTGTGCTCTCACATTAAATGCGGTATGCAAATGTTGACGTTCTGCAAAAGCCCCAAATAAGCCTCTAATTAAGTTTTCATGAATTTCAACATTATATTGTCGAGAGGGCATGAGCTCTTATCGAGCCGTTTGCCTCTATAGTGTGTGTGGGTGTGGCAAATTGAGATTTCGGATTGGGCGAAGTGACACTTGACAGATAGCATATATACTAGTATTTAGCCATGGTTCAGGGAATATGCTGTAATGATAACCGACGTCTATGGAGAGAAGTAAGAATATACCAAATTAATTTTTGAATAATATTGAAGTTAAAACTTATTTGAATTGGATTTTTGCTAAATTTCATGCATAATTATTAAGTATTTTATTGCTTTATCGTATCATATAAATTATCATAAATTTTGAGTGTAATTTATATATGCTTTCAGTATATAACTTTCATATAATTATTGTCTAATTTTTAAGAAAATTCTTAGTTACGCTCTCGAGCAAATAAATAAAAAAATTAAATAATATAAACTACTATTCACTGTTTCAGTTGTCACTATAGTTTATCTACATAGTACTTTTAATCTTATAATTTTCGGCGTATAATAAACTTCATTCCTTCAGTTATTTTAATGTTAAACAAGCTCGCATAATGTGCTTCAATTTATTATTTAGCTGGAATAAAGCAAGATTTTTAGTGAGTCGTAGATAGCCCTTAGTACGTTTGTGCGTGACTCGCCCTCATTTCACTCAAATCTCTGGCAATTCGTTGCTTCAATTTGGTTTAACTTTCACTCGCTTTCGCTGTGTCTCAAAACTACCCAGAGTATCTCATTTGGCATGGCAAATGTCAATGCTGTTTGCCATCTGGGATGTCGGCTAAGCGCTTCATTGTTTCCACAGTTCTGACAATTACAACATGCCAAGGGACTTGACATTAATACGTGTAACAGGAAAATTAAGGGAAAAATGAAACAGCAAAGCAATGAGCAAATCCCTGGCATAATTCGTGAATAATATAAAACGATGTCAAGGTACGAGTTGTAGTACCTGCTGATAAGTTCAAATTGACTTCAATTTGCATTTACTTTGAGTTTTCGACAAAGCGCACTATTGGCAATATGTCCATAGTGATATATTTAACGCTCAGTTGGTTTTGAATATTTAAATGTCAATGTAGGCGAGGAGGAGAGAAGCGAGAGCCTTTGACAGTTTGCTGTCAATTCTCATAAATCTACTGCAATTCAAATGCTGCTGCATGCAATAAATAAAAATCTTCAAAATGTACGCATTTGTCGAACAGACTCCCTCCATCCCTCCCCTCCTCCCATGTCGATGCTCTGTTCTGTGTGCCTCGCTTTGGCATGTCATTGATGCAGCTCAAACGATGGGGAGGAGGAGGAGGAGAGTGCATCCTCCCCCTTGATCCCTGTAGTTGCGCCTTCTGCATTTCCGGTCACTAATACAAGTCAAAGTACAAAGTTGGTTGGATGGTTGGTTGGCTGGCTGACTTGGCTTGGCTTGGCCTGCCTTTCGTTTCCGCTCCTCTTTCGCTCATAATGCGACGGCACTTAGCCAACGCCATTTTGAAAGTATAGAGAGGCGAAGAGAGTCTTTCTATCTGACTGTGTGTATATATGTGTGTGTGTGTGTGTGTGTCGCCGTGCCTCGCTGATGATTTAAGTGCACTTTGATGCACATTTTTCGTTACTGCTACTGCTACTGCCGTAGCTGCAGCTGGCCCAGATAATTTAATTAAATTATACGCTTCCTTACGTGCATTGGGATAAAGGGTGCGCCTGGGGGAGGTGGACGGTGGGGGGTGGAGGTTGAGAAATTGAGCCAGGTTAGATTCAGTTCAGTTCAGCTCAGTTTTGAGCATGTCGTAGTAGAGCAGCTCGCATTTTAATAAGGTTTGCTGGTTAGCTAGTTTTGAGGTTGAGCTGAGTGTAGTTTTGGTTTAGTTTTATGCGCTGTGTCGAAAGGCTTTGTGCAAAAGGCTTTTTGGGGTTAAAGTCATTTGGGTTAACTGAAAGAGGGCAAGAGGCTGCGTTCAACGAAGAATGGCTGCGTTTTAACAGACCTTCTATAGTATACATATATATGTATATAATATATTAAGCTCTTTGCAGACAAGCGTCATAAAAAAAAGAGCTCTGTTAGTCGTCTGGCAAAATTGTTAAACTAATACTAGCACAGAAAAGGTCTTTTACTTAACAGGGTTGTTGAAATTAAACAAGTTCTTCCATCGGAAATTAGCTTCAGCTGTCATTAAACATTTATTGCAGGCAAAGTATTCATGGGAGTCTTTGAATTTTAAATGACTTGCTCGCACTCTATAGGTGAGGTCAGTACGGTCAGTAAAATTATTTTAACCTACACATTTTCTAGATTTATAATTTTGCGAGTATAAGAACTTTATATAGTATGTAAACGTATATTAAAATTAAATTGAAATATCTATCTAATATATTTGTTAGTCACATAAAAAGGGGATTAAAAAAAAACAAATTATAAATATCTGAAAATTTTTTATCATTTATTTTATTTAATAAATTGCAAACAGAATCTGTTGACTCTATTTTGTTTATTTCTTTGACGTATTTGTACAACTTTCCTTTTTACTTAGATGAAAGCCTTTTGTGAGGCCAAGTCTTTGGCTTTTTATCACTTGATTTTCATAATCCTAGTTCAATTAGTGTATAATACGACACGCATTGAAATTAACAACTATATTTTTATGATGCCTTCAGCGCGTTAAAAAGTCGTACGTCAAATGCAACTTTGAAAAGTTACGACAAAAAAGAAATGGAAAAACGCAATGATACAATCCTTTTGCCACAGCCTTGTGCCTTGGCCAAAAATCGCTGATGTTATTCATCAACGTCAAAGAGATGACGTTGTTGCAGTTGTTGTTGGTGGCGCTGTCAGCAAGCAGACATCAACTGGCAACTGGCAACTGGCAACAGGCAAGAGCCAAGCTAGCTGTAGCAGAAGAAAACCCATCACACATAGAAGCCAGCCACAGGCAGTAGTGTAGTCGTAGTCGTCATCGTCAACAACATTTGGAAGTCAGGCAACATAATTTTTAGTGTCGCAGTGAAAAAGAGCAGAGTACAACCATTTGCCCAAAAAGGAGAACATTTTTAATGCACCAAAAGTCATAATATTTTCATATTTCACGCTTGTTGCCGCTCACTACACACATACATACACACATACAGCATGTGCATACCCTTAAAGAGTTTGTATGGAAGTTGGCCCAAAAAAATACTGAAACTTCACACAAGCTTGCCGACTTAATGTCCTTGTCGACTAAACAAACTGAAATTTTCAACAGCAAAGAGTTGAAGTTTTGTAAAAAGGTCTTCATTTTCGTGGGCACCCTAACACACGCCTAACACACTGACTGAAACTAGTATAAAAACACACACCCACGAACATCAACACCAAGCTCCACACAAAGGCCAGCGACAACAACGGAGCAACACGGGTTCAAAACATATTTACATAAACAGGAGCATTTTAGGGAACTTTGCAAGGGTCGTAGCAATTCTTAGATGGTCTTGAGCTCTACAATTTCACTTTGAATTTCTTTTAAAAGTTGCAAATACTCTAGTATGATTTACGAAAAATTAACTAACATAATAGTAAATGTAATTATTTAATTTTGTATTTGTACAAAGTAAATTAATATATATTTATATCTATATATATATATTTATTATAATTTTACTAAATAAATATATAAATATATACTAAATATATTTAATTTCTTCATTAACAATATCAGCTTCACTATAAGAATTGCAAATTTTACATTTTGAATATGAAATATGCCGAGTCATTCTGTTGACTTACAGAAAAGTGTTGCATACTTTCAGCCGTTGTTGAAAATGCATTTAAAGCTCAGCCCAAAAGGCTGCTACACTTTTTCCTTAAGTGAAGAGAATGACTCAGAATATTTCACATTAAAATGTTAATATTATAAATATTATTTATGACAAGTCGAGATAGCTTTAGAATTCATCTTATCTGGATTGAATATGTATATAAGTAAAAATAAAATATTGCAAAAATTATGCATACTACTGCTGTAGTTAGACATAAATATTTCCCTTTATTTCTAACAAAACAAATCTACTTCGGAACTAAATATTTCTTATCAATTAATATACAAATTCATGTCCTTTTTCAATTTAGTAAAAGTCTTTTTTTAAATATCAATTTACTTAGTGTATGCACAATTCGTCATGGCAAATTGTGAGCATTTCGCTTTTGTTTTTTGCGTGTTGCTGTGGTTGTTTCTTTCTGCCGTCATCAGGTTAGTGTTTAACCTCTGCAGTGTGCTGCAGTCCACTCGAAAAGTCTTTGACTTGGCAGCTGCCCGACCACCTTCCATTTTCATTTGCACTGCCATTGCCCCTGTGCCCCCTACACACCTCTGCATGCATTGGAGCAGCATCCACTAAGCAGGCAACCAAGTAAAAGCAACCAGTCGACCAGTAGCCTAGCTCCGAGTCCTTCGTCCTACGTCCTGGCGTATAGCTTTTAACCACTCATTTGTTCTTTAACGCGTTAACGGGTTAAGTTGCCTATGTGCAATGTTCTTGTGCCATGTTGCGGTGGACTTTTATATGACCATCAAAGCAACACTGGCAACTGTTTTAGCACTAAAACAACAGCACGAATTCCGCCTAAGCTCATGTGTAATTAGTTGGTGCTGACTCTGTTATAATTGCTCAGTCTGCGAGTGGAGAAGGGGCAATGAGATGATAGCGAAAGGAGGGGACGAGAATCTGTCGCGCTTAAATGCCTTGTGACCACATTTTAAAGTCATTTTGAGGTGAGCCAAAAGCTGCCGCAAAATCCGCCTCAAATTCCACTTTTTCGCTAATCGACGGCTATTATAATGTGGTCTAACTTCTGCCCCATTCACCTCCCCCCATTTTCTATGAAAATGTGAATTTATGAAGTACTTTTCGGAGCTTGCTGCACTGCAGGCAACTCCATTGTCGGGCACAACAACTGCGGCTACTTCAAATTTGATTTTCTTCTCGTTTTTTCTGCAGCTGCTGTTGCATTCATTCCAGCCATTTCAACTGCAGGCCCTCTTGCCTGACAGTCGTTGACATTCCTGCATCACATCGCGCTGAGTTTTTTGGGTTTGTCCCTCCCCCCTCGAAAACTACAGCACCTGCCCGCTGTGCAGTCTATGGTCTACTCTTTTGTCTGCGGTGGCTGCTGCGTTAGGACTCTGCTTCAATTTGATCATTTACTCTTTAAAGGGGTTAAATTGGTGCTCTTTGTTCTAAATTTGGTTCTTGTGTGGAAAGTCACTTGAAATAGATTTATTTTACATTTTTTAACATATTATTTTAAATGTTTTTTTTTTCTCAAATCTTTTGTCTTTGCGACAGATGATAAGTAGGCTACTCTTAATCTAAATACTTACTAATTTAATTATTATAAATTGTTTAATAAACGGCAATATCTAATGCTAGCGAAGTATCTTCGTCGGAGTCGTGTATAAGTAGTAAGTGTGCCAAGTTAAATTCTTAGCAAGTCTGCTTGGATGGGCCTAAGGCTTGAGCTGATACTGTGCTTTCATCATTTTCATCAGTAGCAAGTCCTACTTAAGTTTCATTGCTTTATTGTTTTAATCATTCTTAATTGATTCTCTGGTTCCAAAGAATTTTAATAACACTCAAAATTAACTCTACATATTAAAGTTTCTGCGAAGAAAAAATAATAATTTCCCTATTCTCGACAAGAATCTATAATTTATATCTAGCAAGTTGTATCTTTAAGATAAACTTCATGGCAATATCTTGGCTTTTGTTATGACTTCTTTTTTGTGGCAACATTCAAGTTGTCATAGGGTGGTAAATCGGGGCCACTCGCGTGCCTGGCCTGCTTTTGAGCCCCATGCTATGTGGTGGGCTTGGCTGTCAGCGTGATAACTCCTTTTCATGTTAAACATTTTCAACTCGGCTCTAGCCTCAGCTGAGTGGATGTTTTGTAAGTATTATGCGGCAGCTGTCGACTGTGGACATGCACACTCGTTCTCGCAGTAGCACTCGCACACTGGTACTCATACTCGCACTCATACTCATACTCATACTCATACTCGCACTCATATTCACGCTGACATTCAGTTGTGGGTTTGGTCACACTCTGAAGCGTCCGTTGCACGCCTTGTCGTTGGGTCTGCCTCGTATCCTGTATCCCGTATCCTGCACTCGGTCTGAAACTCTTTTGCCAGTCAACTGCATGTCAGTTTGGGGTGTGTGTGTGTGTGTGCTACAGCTGGAGCCTGCGTTTGATTACAATGCGGCTCATGTTGGCCGCGTGAGTGTCTCCACTCGCACGCCGGCATCGTTTGCACTGATAACACGTTAAGTGCGCGCTGGTTTTATCCGGCAAGATAATTTGGACAAGTGTCACCTCTCGGATTTTCACGCGTTGCCCTGTCCCTGTTCTTGTCCCCTAAAAAAAAAACTAAAAGAAAAATGTAAAACGGGCTACGACAACGTTGACAACGTAGCGAATGCGACAACTTTTTCTGAAATATGCACGAAATTTGTTTGGTAACTCAGGTTTAGAGCCAGGCTTATTGGCCAGCTGCAGCTGCACTTTCCAGTTTGCAGTCACTGGGCAAACCTTTCACTGCTTTTTACGGTATTTTCCATTCTGTTTTCGTTTTTTCCCTCCCTTCTGCTTGTTACTGGCGCGTCAACTTTTTTGTAGCATACTTTTCAGCGAACGGTCTGGGGAGGGAAAATGTGGGGAGGGGGGAAACTGGTAGCACACGCGTAATTGGCGTTAGCTCGGGGTTTTTCGAAATGCTGTGGCTGCTAAATATTAGTTTTAGACCAAGCCAGTCCTGTGGGCAGTGGGTCTAGCACTGGGTCTGGGTCTGGGTCTGAGTCGGAGTCTGTTCATCTGGCTGGCAGCTGTTAACCTGCGGTTTCAGGTGTAGCAATTACGGTTACGGTTAGGGTAGATGCCGCAAGCTGGTTGGCCCCAAAACAAACATTACAGTGAGAAGATTTGCACAAAATCTACACAACGGATACAAATTGCTGTTTTTAGTCTTAACAAAGGGAAATATCAACAAATTATCAACTCTAAATGGATTATACATGGAGCTGGAAAATAATGCTCTAAGTTGAAATTTAACATGAGTAATATTAATTAAAGTTAAATATGTAACGTAAAGCTGTTTTGTTTGGGGGTCTTTCTTTCTTTCAATCAAAAGATATTTTCTGTTGAAATTCTCATTACAATTATCTTAGTTTATAGCAATACAAAGTATGGGAATTAAAAACTTGAATTGCTCTTTAAATCCCAAATTCTTATGATGTTGGATAGACGATTAGGCAGTTCGACTATGGCTGTGCATAAAATATATTATTATCACATCGTTTATATATTATATTGTAATTAAAGAACCATGAAGTTTATTGGCTTCAGCAGATCTACTTCGTTTATAATTAATTTTAATGTGCCAACTAACCAAGTTTTTATTCTATCGGTTAACTCTATTGGGCTGGAAGGCTCTTGAAATTATATTCGCTTGAATTTGTACAATTTGTAGATTCAATATTTGATTTTTTGGAGTATTGCGCTAAAATAATAATATTTAAATTATTATTTTGGCTGTTATTTATACTAAATATATAATATCAATTTCTATTCCCAGTAGTATATCAATCAATTAATTTAATGTCAACTCATTATCATCGACAGACAAGACAATATAAAAGTAAAAAGGTAAATCTAAAATTAAATATTATAAAGTTAAAAGTCAGCGGTTGAAAATCAAAAACAAGATAATAAAAATTTGTATTGTTTTAATAAAATGAAAAAGTATTTCTACTTATACATAATTTAAAATGGTTTTGCATGTTAAGAATTTATTAAACTCATATTTGAGAGGATATTTAAAATAATATTGTTTGTTTAATGTTAATGTAAATGAGGGATGTTTTAAAACTATATTATATCATTCTAACTTTTATTGATTTGCACTAAACACTTTTAAGCGGACTCAAATTAAGTTATGAAGCTCTGCTTAAGGTCTTCCTCAGTCACAATACCCAAATCAATCCCTACTGAGAGTAACCCAAATATCAAGTCCCATCACATAAAACTCGTAGAACCCCTGTCACACTGATGTCCATCATTCTAGCTACCTAGCCGTCAATCCATATGACTGACCAACTGACTGCCACAGTTTGAGCACTCGAAGGGGAATTGCGCATGCACAGAGCACATTTTTGACAGCAATCAGATGTTTTTGGGTTATTTGGCGCCATTTGGGTTCAGTTTGTTGTTAACCTTGCCAGCGAAACAGGCAAACAAAACAAAAGCGAAGAGGAGCGAACAGCGAACAACAACACAAGCAGCTGGGACACGTGCTAGAGAGACACGAATAACGAGAGTGAGAGCCTGGGCCAATACCAAGCACAGTGAGCGCCGAAGCTTTTCAACAACACAAGCGCTGAATGGAATTGAGAGTGACTGTAGTGAGAGAGAGCTTTTGGCGAATGCTTCGCTGCTGGCTGCTGCTGCTGCTGCTGCTTTCGGGGGCGTCCAGGACCCGTTGAGCAAAGTCGAGTTACTGCCGTTGGGTTGCGTTGAACGTCGTCAGTAGTTGGAATAAGGACGCGTAACGTGCAGAAGCTCACGCGCAACACACAGTCTTCTATGTCGCGTAACGGAAGAGTAAAATCATAAAAAATAGATTGAAAAGAAAAGCCCAAAACATAAATTTCACTCTCGCACACCCTCGCTTTCGTGTGTGTGTGTGTGTGTGTGTCATTGTGTTCTTGTGTGTGTTTATGCAATTGAAGGCCTAAGGGCAGAGTTTATGTGCCAATAATCAGCTGCAGCTTGAAGCAAATATTAAATAAGGTTCGTTCTGTGTGGCGTTACGTATACGCAACGTGTGACCGCCACAACACGTTAGTAGAGCTCCGCGTGTGCGTGCGTGTGTTCGCGTGTGTATTTTTATTGATTGCACGTTGTCTACGTAAAGCTCAAGGCTAACACAAGAGTTTGTTTAAAATGCTGCAAAACACAATTCAGGCTGCTGCAGCGGCGCCCTAAAAGAGGAGCAGCCAAACACTCAGTCAGTCAGTCACTCAGACTGTCAGTTGCGTGTGTGTGTGTGTGTGTGTGTGCATCCCGTCAAGGTCAGATACGACAAAATGTCACAAACAGCCACCTAGAAACACATCAGAGTAGTGGCCTAATAAAATATTCAGCAAACAAACATCATCCTCAATATTAGCAAGGTGCAGCGGCAACTACCACAAAGCAATATCAAAGTAAGTGAAGCCAGAGAGAAGAAGAAGAAGTTTAAATAAGCAAAAGGAAACTGTGTATTTACGTGATTTGGCAGCGAATCGCCAAGTGTCAGCTCAAGGGTTTTCCTATAAGTTTATCTACGGGGCACATTGCACACACAGCGAGGAGGCACCTTCTAAGCCGGTTGCAACCTCATGGAGTCTGGTCACACAGGTCATGTGACTATTTATGTAGGACAACGAACTGCGCCAGAGCACCTCAGCAGCTTCGCTGCTCTAGTACTATTATTTGCTACTTTCCTATTGAATATTTGGCATTTTCTTTTCATTTTTTGCGCTGCCTGACACAGTTTGTGTCTCTTTTCGACTAAGCTGCCATGAAAAACTCCAAATAGTCGTTTACAATATGAGGTTTTTTTCTACGATCTGCTTTTTATTTGGCTGGCGTTAAGAGATTGCTTGTTATACATTTTGATTTCATAACAGAGCTGAAGAAAGCAGTAAAATTATCCTTGATGAGAGCTAGATAAAAACAGCATTTTATGCTTTATATGACAGAGCTTTGTTTTGGAAATCTCTGCATTAATTTAGCTGTTAAAAGTTGTCCTGGCCAAGTGGGAATTGAAGTAAAAAGTGTCATTTATTTGTGAGTTTAAGTTGATTATAAATATTCATTATTATGAATAAATTTAGAGAAATTTATATACAAACAAAATTCCATTTGTGCTTTTATATTATAAGGAATTTAAGTGAATAAATTGACTAAAAATGAAAATGACTTAATTTAGAAATAGATACAAGGCAAGACAAGACTCGAATATACATACATAAGACACACTGCAAGCTTAAACCCTTAGCTGATAGTTAAGTATTTTATTTATTTCATAAAATATAACAAAATCGTTCTGCATTCATAAAATTTTGATAAATTTACTTATAATAGAAAAAAAAAATCAAAAGTAATTATGCATATATAACTATTTGTATGAGGTATATCTATATTTACCTTAAGAATACAACGTTTGTTTTAAGTAATTGAAGTAATTTAGGATCCCTTTTTTCTCTTTGAATATTCATTTTAAATTAAACACAATCTGATTTGTTCTGACATCAGTTTATTTAGTCAGTTGTTAATTAATATCAAAATTAAAAATTTATTCAAATACTACTTTAAGCTTTTTATTTTTCAATATTATCAAAAATTGTTTAAACCAAACATTTGGCAGATGCTCAAAGTTGCAAGGCAAAAGAAAGAGGCAATTTATCAATTGATTACGAATAGTTGAATCGAGTTACTAAATCTCTACCTTGGCATTTAGAAACAGTGCTCCTTTGGCAGTTGAATATGAATATTCTTATGATTCATTCTCACAGAGTATAGATACAGATGGAATGGCAAAAGTAAGCAGGGAGCGAGTGGCATACCATAGGTTACTTAGTCCCCTGGGTACATAAGTTGCAACAGCAGCAACAAATTTATTTGTGCCCCAGTTTGGCATGCATAGCATCAAACAATAACTAAAATTCTCACACTGCCATCTCCCACACTCTCTACACTATCTAAATAAACACTTAATTTATGCCCAGAGTCAACTGGGTAAGCAACTTTTGCAAGTGTGTCTCTTTGTGTTTGTGTGTGTGTGCCTCCGGGTTGCATTGCTGATAAATCATAGCCCAAAAGTGTTTGCCACGCCCCTGCGTCCCCCGTTTGGACACTTGTAGGTCTGCTGGTCTGGTCGACTGATTTATCCGAGTGTATATACGTAAGACAAAAAACACGTTACGTATACTTAACCCCCCTACTCACACACACACACACACATATAGTCGTATGTTGTGCTGACATCAGCTGTTTGTATAGCCAAGGGCTTAGATTTTTGGACTGACCTCGTTTTAGCTAGAGAACCTACAAAAAATAAAAGACGAAAACCAGGGACCAGAGACCAGCAGCAACCAGCACCAAGTAGGACTACATAGTAGACACAAACACAAGTCGGAGCAACTGGAATAGGAATATGTTGTCCAATACTCAAATATTTGTCGTAATGCGTTGCACAAACAAGCACAAGACAAAAGCAAAGGCCAAAGCAAAGCAGGAATCAGTTTGGAAAGAGGATGGGGTGGAGTGGGGATTGAGGAAGGCGACTTAGCAGAGCATATCAGGAAACGAAGAAACATAATGCATTACTCATACGCAATGTGGGCGAAGCTTGTTTGATGTTTGCTCTGAGGGCATATGACAAAACTTACTTAGGTTACACATAAAATATGCATACAGAATCAAATTTCACTTATATGCGAAAGACATCAACATCAACAACATCAACATCAAACATTAATTAAGTCAGTGGCATATTGTGATTATAAATAAGCACACGGATCACCCAGGCGTATGCGTAATATTACAACATTAACTAAAATTGTTGTGTAACAGATTAGCACTTGGGATGTTAACATTTGTACAAGTTGCTGATAAAAATAGACATCTGTATCTGCAATTTGCTTGGACGTTAACTAAGTACATATCATGAGTCGGGAGTTAGATGATGTACTTTCATTTATTTGACAGTGAATTTTTAGCGAATACAATTTTTAGAATATAATTTTATATGAAAATTAATATCTTTAACTAAATAAAAATATATGTAGTTCAATAATAAAATGAACAATTGTATAATATAATTTTTTATTTACTTACACCCTTTTATTTATATCAAGCCCAGTGAACCGTACACTGATTGATGAAAAAGAAATCAGTAAAAGCGAAACTAGTTCACTAGGGCAGAAGATACTTTAATGAAGTTTATTTAGAAGATACAGAATAGTATTTTATTATATTTAATTTAATTTAATCTATTATAATAAAAATATGTGCTCTAAAGAAGTATTTGCTTAGAAGCAGGAAACCTCAATTAGAATTTCAGCTGGATCTGATCAAATTCCCATTGAGATAAACTGTAATCTCCATATACTCAATCAGATTGTTGCAAATAATACCACTAAAGCTTTATCAAATTTATCGTTCTGTGTGTCTGATGCACATTTCCTCTTTTTAGTACTAGACTATGCAAGCATCATATGAATATTAGTGAGAAATGTATAATCTTCAAAGTACTTTCCGAAATAATGTGCACGTATTTATTTATTTAGTTCATGTTTCTGCAATTGTGTTGCCGAGTTGCAATGACAATAAATACAGTTTTGCAGTCTTATTTGGTTATTTATAAGCCACCTGCCTAGGTATGCAAAAGAATATTTTTATACCATATACTCGTACGTACGCAAATGCATTTCATATTTAAAGCTAATGCCATATGCACATTTCAATCTGACGACAAATTCTCTCGTTGTTGATTTATGTTATGTGCCAGTTTTTTCTCCTTCGTTTTTTGTAAACTATTTCTTGTTTTATTTTCGCAACGCTAACTAGTTTTTGAGAGTTGTGCAGCAGCATTTTACTCCAATTAAATTTTCATGCCGTATGAGCATTTTGTGCAGCAAAAACAACAGCGACAAGAGCAAGAAAAAGTTGTGTTAAAATGGAGAGTGGCACAGTGGTACGTGGCGCTATTTTCAATTTCCGTAGCACACCGGGCAGAAAAAAATACATAGGTAAGGAATGTGAATTTTAACACAATTTCACATAGAAATAGATGAAGCACAAGCGAAAATAGGGTAAGGGATAGGTATGGCAGGCAAACAAGCCAGCCATCCAGACACACACTCCGCCAGTCAAATGTGTCACACAATGTAGTGTGTGTGTGTGTGGCAGCACTTGGCATAGAAATTTGTTGACAGAGACTTAAAAATAGACAGAAGAAAAATCCACAACACATACGAAAACAAACGACCTCGCCTCGCTGTGCCGCCATTTGGTTCACTAGGTTTAGTCTCTATGTTAAACTCGACTAACCAGCTAACCGAGCAAACGACCAACATCCAACGACTAACTGTCTAACTGAAAGTGATTGACAGTTCAAGCCAACGGTCCTTTTATTGAGATTTAAGCATTCGGGTCATTTCCGAATTGTGTTTGTGTAACTATGTGTGGAATTGGTTTAAATATCAAAATGAAACCAATTCCCCCTACCAAATTGGTCAGCTACAACAGCTAAAAAAGAAGACAGTGGAAGTGTATAGAAATAGATAGAAACCATGCCGAGACAATGTATACTAAACTTAAATGAAACTACTACTATAAGTATAGCATTCTATTTGAAAGTATGGGGAATCCATAGAACTGACTATGATCTTCTATTTTAACTGAATTTTTATACAATCAAATTTATATTAATATAAATTCTTGAGTCTGTTTTTCGATAAAATCTTCTAATCATATTATCTGTTGTTAGCAGTTCTTGACCTTCCTCAATACCGACATTACATATACTTATATACATTATATATACCTAGTATACAGCTGCATAGAAGCCACATATATTCTTCGGCCTGTTGCATAAAATTTCAGATACCATTTAAACTACAAATTCCCCTTGAACCCATTTGAGTGTAGGGTATACAAATTTAACAAACTATATAAAAAAATCAATAAAAGCCGAGTCAGAGCAGTCAGAGTTGAAGGCTAAAAATGTGTTGCGGCAGCAACAATAAAAATAGGTAAAAAAAACAGTGAGTCCGTCAGTCAGTCAGTTGAGGCTCAAACGAGAAACGAGAAAACCCAGCAAAAAAAAAAGTAGGGAAAGCTACAGTCGGACGCAAAGCTACAGTCGGACGCAAAGCTACAGTCGGACGCAACCGACAGTAGGAGACCCTGTACTTTGGTTTGCCCTGGGCGTCGATAACAGCAGTAGCATATATGAACATACTCACATACACATACACATGCACTTATACATACACACATACGCACATACACACATACACTTATACATACAAATATACGCGCAAATACAAACAATATCCAATACTCATACAGACATTCATACTCACAATCAAAAATCACGCATACGCCCTAGTGGCCGCGTACACTGTGGCTTCCCCCTTCCACCGACCAACTGCCTAGTATAGAAAATTGTTTGTCCAATATCTCCTGTGTTTATTATCCGATTGGGCTGCAAATCGCACCAAACATGCAAAGCATCTAAAGCTTTAATCCTGCGAAAAATGAATCCAGTGACTCTAAAACTGTATATACTAAGAACATTTTTGTAAATTTGAGGGGGAGGAGGATGACTTTTCAAACATTTGAAACAAACTTGACCTGCCTATGTAATACACAAAGCTAACAAAAAAAAAATTAAGTCTCTAGCTCTTATAGTTTCCGAGATCTAGGTGTTCATACAGACAGACGGACAGACAGACGGACAGACAGACGGACAGACGGACAGACGGACAGACGGACAGACAGACAGGGCTATATCGACTCAGCTCGTCGTCCTGATCAAGAATATATATACTTTATGGGGTCTGCCACGCCTCCTTCTGCCTGTTACACACAAATGTCATTTGCACAAACCTAATAGACCCTTTGTACTTTTTTAAAGTACAGGGTCTAAAAAGGGCTGGCATTTACCAACCTACTGCCTCGTTTCCGCTTTTCCATTTTCCCCATTCGTGGAACAGAGGCAAATAGCGTTCAACTGTTTGTGCATTTCTTCTATTTTTAACGTTTTATTTTACTTTTCATTGTGTTTATTTTATATTTGTTGAAAAAAAAGTGGCGGTTTTTTATTGGCTTTTAGTTTTTTCGAATGCATATTGTAATGGAAATTGTTGCATTTATCATATGAAATGCATTTATTTCTCTGTTTGTAGGTCATTACGAACACAGTGCTGGTATAGAAGATGGCTGAATTGTATAGTCTAGTTCAGTGCTTGCACAATGAACATGAATAGAGTACAGTTGTTCTCTGATAATGTTGAAATTTAATTGAGCATAGATTGGCAATTGAGCTGCTTGTTGATGGTCTGGAAATAGCAGATGTAATTACGTTATGTTGTAACTACATACTGAAGGGGAATTTAGTAGATTTTTGGTGACTATTTTCCTCTATTTCTATAGTTATTTATCAGTGGCCAAAATAAGTATTACTCGCTGAATATATCATTATGTTGTAACTACATACTGATGGGAAATTTAGGGGGTTTTTGATGACTATTTTTCTCTACTTTACTAGTTTTTTATCAGTTGCCAAAATAAGTATTTCTCGCTGATTATATCTTGATATTGTTACTATACTTTTCATAGGTATATATCAGTTTCTGAATATTTCTTTGCTATGTATTGGTTAATGATTACTTTAGCTCTTTAGTCTATGGCTGAAAAGAGTAATTTTCCAGTTTGTGGCATTTGAATTTATTCACCAGAATATTTTAATGGCATAGTAAATGCTTTCCCTTTCAGTTGATGCTCTCGCATAATGTATTCATTTGCTTGAATTCCACTCGAGAAATACTTTCTCCATTTTCTATTGGCAAATTGTAGCTCGTTTTTCTCGGAGCGATATCAAATGCTAATTGCTCGTTTAAAAGCAAACTCGTAGCATAAGAAAAGAACCCTCATTAAGCATCGCCCACACACTCATACATATAAATAAATTGCTCGTGTGTGTGTGTGTGTGTGTGGGTATTTATTACCCACATGTTTTGGCCTTCAATTCGCAATACTTTCACTGACTTCTGTCTATTCCTCGCTCTCTCTGTCGACTGAGAGTTGAGGCAATTCAGTTTGAGCCAACTTTTGTAGGCAATGTTTTATTGGCTCTTCGTTTTTTAAATGGTGTTTTTTATTTGCCCTACTCTTTTCTTTATGTTTTTTGCAGCTCTTTTTTGGCTCTTGCGTGTATGAGTTTAATATATCGTGGTCTAGATGATATATGCACATACATAAACATACATATATGAGCATGTATTTGTGCCCTGCTCTTTGCCTTGCATGTTGAAAATTGTTTCACATGGGCGAACTGGGGGACGGGGTTGGGGCAGGGACTGAGAGACTGAAACTCGGCTAAAACAAATTACGTACGAGCTCAAGGCCGCAGCGGCGGTCAGGTCAGAGTTGTTGTAGTTCCTGTTGTAGTTGTTGGTTGGTTGCGTTTGGGGTTGGGGTTGGGGTTGCTCGTTTGCAATTATATTGTAAAACATCGGGACTTTTGGCCACTCGACAAGCGCACGCCCGCACTAATGAAAAATGCTGGCTCGCCTTTTCGACCATTTGAGTCATACGAGAGAGCACAAGCATTTGCACCATTGCATGTTTTCATAAATAATTAAAAATTTATGCTCCTTCTGCTGGTTCTTCTGCTTTGAGAAATGGCACAGGGTCACCCACTAATTAGGTGCATATTTCATTTGAGCCCGGCACTCTGTCAAAAAGTCTGTCAAGCAGTCGCACTCCCATACACTTCACTGCCAGTTTCTCCGAAACGGATGCATGAAATTTGCATGCACACAAATGCCAAATGTCCTCCCACTCCTCACCCCCTCGAAGTCACTAAAATACTGAACCAAAGTCGTTTGTCGTTTTGTCGGTTTCGGCATTCCGATTCGCATCTGTTTTCCTGTCAACGACAAGCTCATCAGACTGTGGACATCTTAATGCATCTGCTGTTGCCAATTACCAAAAGAAGGCAGATTTGCATACACCAGGAGAAGGGGAAACCTACGGATATTCAATTGACTTGCGAGTACTTGTATGTTCAAATATGTATGAATATTCTATGCCATGTTCGATTATGTAACAATATTGTTCCATTTTAGTGTAAGAATTTGTCTTGTCAATTCTTGTCAATAGTTACATGATACATTTAGGACATAATCTCAAAAACTTTGAGTTTAAGCTGCCAGTCTGTCCAGAATATTGAGGACAAGTTACTACAAGTACAAGCCAATAAAAAGTTGAAGTACAAGAGGGTGATTTTTAGGAAATACATACACTGCCTACAATATCAGTTGTGTGATTTGAGATAATTAACCCCAGTAGACCCTTATGTAAGGTGGAAAAATATAACTCAATGTCTCATGCAACTGGACGGAGGAAAATCGTTACGGAACTACTAACAGAAGCATCTGAAAAGCCTTGAAATACTATGAATATTATATTTATTTATAATGGGAGTAATATGACAAATGTGCTTTCCTAGAGACTTAATAGTGTTCAAGGGATTAACAATGCTCTCTTACAATAACTATTGAAAACTTTTAGTTTCGTTAATGAAATATTTATTCTTCCAATCAATTGAAATAAAGAGGTAAATACTCTTTAAATTAAAGTCAATATCATTATTCCACATAAACATAAAGTGTAAATTCAAATTAAATAATAGTTAATCTAATTTAACTAAGCAAAGATATTCCCGTACACAAGATAATTCTTATATTGATTTTCAATTTGAATAAAGTCCACGAATACAAACTACCTTCCACTTGGTTTTAGTTTTACAAATTGTAACGTATTTGCAGTATCCAATCGAATTCCTAGCTGCTTTCTATTCGAATATGAAACAAAATTGAACTGCGCCATAACGGGCCCAGAGGAATGCAATTGTTTGTTGCCATAGCATAACAAGAACAACTACAAAAAAATATGAGGAAAATTCAAGAGAAGCAATTGCGGAAAACCCAGGCATGATACGTGTCCGTTACGCTCTGTTTCTATTTGGACTCACTCACTGATGTTGCCTACTGTTGTTGGACTGTCTCTACTACTCTTTTTGCAGTTCTTGGCCATACATACGTTTTTTAGCTCTATTCTTCTGTGGAACTTTATAAGTTATAGTGTATTCGCATGGAGTTGGTTGGAGATAGTTGGCCAACAGTTTGGCTGCCGTACCAAAAACCCCAGCATCAATTTGATCAACTTGGCGCCAGTCTTTAATATGTTTTCGTTTCTTTTTTTATACTATTCTATGAAAGTAGTTTTCTTTACGTTTGTTTTTGGACTTTTCTTTGCTTTTTGTGCTTGTTACACGCCATTTAGTTTCACTTTGCATATTCATAGAATACTCCGTTGGAGCCACAAGAATATTATACATGGTTATGGTCAACTGCATTTTGAACTTTTTGTCAAGAAAATGTACTCTCAATTCCCATCTCTATCAGGCCAAATGATGCCAACTGAAAATATGTATTTGAAGTTTAAGTAAAATACTTTCTTATTAAATATTTAGCACGATTACTTATATTAAATGTTGACTCATCTCTCAGACGCCAAAGTGATGTTTGTTTCTTTCAGTGTACACATAAGCAAGCAGCCAAACGATAAGTGAAGTTTTGTGGCTAAAGTTGAAATGTGACTACAATTTTTCGGTTATAGAAATGGCTTTTCATATGAATGCAGTTGTGTGTTTGGGTGTGTGTCGGGGTGTGTGTGTGTGTGTTGATAAATTTGTATAGTTTTTGTCATTGGAAATTTGTTGTTTTCAGTTTTCAGCTTATTTGAAGTTAGTCGTTTGCCAAGTTCTGAGAGATGAGAAATCGAAAAATTGCAACATGTTTTCACTTGTGCCAAAGTTGAATGAGAAATATTTGATTTTATTGCCTGTTTCCAGAACAGAAACAATTAAATATCAAATTGAAAAGTTGCAAGAATCTCATCAATATTTCGGGCACACGGTGACAGGCAGGCATTAAAGTATTTAGGGGAATTCCATTTTGATTTCCATTTAAATTCAAATCGCAATCTCATTTGCCATCCATTTGGCATGTCATTTGGCTGAATGCAATTTTTCTGCTAATTGTAAATCTCTTCTGTTTTATTCCTGATTTTGTTTTTATCTACTATTTTGTGGGCTGTCAGAAAAATGCAATCAATTCATTAAAAAGCCTCTAACAAACTGCTGCTAACCTGACTAACAGAATTTTAAATTGAAAACGCTTAAAAGCCCAGAGCTAGATGGCAATAAAAACGGGTTTGTTTCATTTGTAATTCGATTTGCATAAAAACTAAATAAATTGCTAGTATTATACTATTTTTTACGTGTGATAAAAACTCAAAAACCAAATCGTATGACACTTTGTCAGACAGACAGACATGGAAATGCAAACGAATAGCTGCGCGAGCTCTATGAATAAACAAAATGCTAGCACACATACAGAGTGAAGAGAGAGAGCACATGACAAGTATGCAAAACTGACAGTCAGACAGACAGACAGTCGAATGAGAAGTGCGGACTTAACAAGAGCCAATAAATATGAGAAATAAGAGCAATATGAAAAACGTACTCGTTTCTCTTTTCGCCTCCTTTCTGACAATAAACACGCACCGCAGCATCAGAAAGGGAGTCGATGTGATGCGCAGAATGCCAATCAAACAAAGTAATATAAAATAGAAACAGAAATGGAACTGGAAACAGAAAACACAAATGCTATAGATGAAATTTTGATATGCTTTTGAGAGATTTCCAACAAGTTTTACAGCACGCCAATTCATTATTATCAATAAAAAATATTGCTGTTTGTTACAGATACTCATTTTTAGATAGCTGCAACAGAAGCACCAGTAGAAATATATTTGGCGAGCATTTTATATATTTTCTGATGGCTGCGAGTGGCACTTTGAACAGCAATAAAATTCAACAGGCTAAAGTTTACAATAGAAGTCACTTTTGTCCCAGACAAGTTCAGCTTTTAGTTTTCAATTAAATAAATTGTATTTTGATGTTGTTAGGCTCTTCACTTTAACTGGGATTAGTTTTGGTCCATATACATTTTAAATGTATTATAAATAGTTAAGCTGTATTAGTTTGGCTTGGTTTTTAATATGAGTTGTCTGACTTGCAATCTGAATTCAATTCTTTAAAAGTTTTACTTTCAATAGCAAGCAACTTTAATAACATCTTATTTAATTTAATTTTGAACCAAGTGAAATAAATTGTTGAATTTACTCAAGCTTAAGAACATTTCGTTGCTTTTAAGTAATATTAATTGTAGTGGCATTAAAACTTTGTAAAGCATACATGTGCTTTAAACAGATTTATTGCTTCGTTTTTTTTTTTAATTCAGCTCGTTTCATTTCCAATTAAATATATTTTTATTAATGTTTTTCAATTTAACTTAAAAGTCTGCAGGGCAGCTTAAATTCAGCTGTCTGTCTGTCTGTGTTGATTGAGCTGCTGAAATGTAGGACACTGAATGAAGAGAAATTGAGGCCTTCTGCTCGGTTCTCTGCTCGTTGCCTTGCTTCACTCAACGTGGCCTAAATTGTTGTTTGTCTGTGTATTGATTAAATTAAAGACAGTTGTAGCCAAGTGTCGAGCATTACGTATACGTAACATTACGTATACGCAGTGTATGCATTAAAATTCAATTTTCGTTCGCACTGTCAGTTCGAAGTTTAATTAAAGTCGCCGTCAGGCATGAGGCGTCAGTCGTAGTCGAACGGTGATAAGGGTCATTGATTAGGCCAAACAGACACGTGTATGCTACAGGAAGAAGAAGCAGAAGATGCGGAAGCAAAAAACCACACAATAATCAGGATTCAACATTATACAGCACGGCACAAAAAGCTAATGTCTGATGTAATTTATGTGGCAACGCTCTATACAGCTAATATAGAATTAGTTTCCGTCTACATCGAATGACATTTTGACAGCTCTGGGGCTGAAACATTGTTGAAATTTTTGACTAATTAAGTCATTCACTGGGGGAAAGGGAGAATTGCTGTTGGCTGCGTCTAATGTGCAGGTGACACGCAAACACGTAGACAATTATCATCAGCAGGCAGGCCCAATGGCAATGCCAATGCCAGTGACAATTTTAGCATATTTGAAAGTTGTGCTGCCTGAAATTAATACAGTTATTTGGCGGCATTAGACGAGTTGGAGCACTCCGCCGACTGGAAGTGCCGCATACCAACAATAACAGCAAATTAACACCTTTTGCCACATTAAAGGGACTGCTTAAGTCTAGACCCAGAACTGTTTTTTGTTTATGCCGTGCGTTTAGGACTAAAAGCGGAATAATTAGGTTGAATAAATTTGGAGAGAGTGTAAATATAATGGCATAATATTGTATAACTCCTCGTAAAGTACGGTCGTACTATTTGGATTGTCTAGGTAAAGTGTTTGGACTAATTAGGAGCATTAAAGCACAATAGCATAGCAATTTTGGAATGAATAGAAGATTATGCGTCAGAGCTGTTGAAATTAGCCAATGATTAGGTTGAGGCAACATGCATATAAAGAATATTATAATAGAATATTATAATTGTAAACATATGATATGTATATCCATAAACTTTTAAGTGTTGCAAAATGCAAATAGTAATAAGTCATAGCAATATGTTTTAGGGATTAATTAGGTATACGAAGGCTGGTCACGCTTCAAAATCGAACGTTATAAAAATCAGTAAAAATAAACGCAATCATCGCATTAAAACTAAATAAAATACCCTGAGATTACATAATAAGAATATTATATAACAACAGATCCTTTTTTCATTATTGGAACAGCATACTTTTGGGCTGCTTAAAGAATTACAATTGTGTCATTTTTTTTTTTTTTTTTTTTTTAAATTCTGTTTATTTAATATATAAATTTCTTATAGCCTACTGTTACTATTATTCAACAATTGTGTCATGAAAATGCTAATAGAACAGATAGAGTATATATTAAATTTCATCGGATTTTTGCTAATTTAGGTTTGAATAAGGGGTGTATAAAATTAGAATTAAAAATAACAATTTTGTAATATTTTTTCTTTATTTTTATACATTGATTTATGTATTATTATCGCCCCCTTATGTAACCAGATAGATAGATATGTAATATTGTATAGTGTTTTAGCTTTAGGTATTTGACAGTTCAATATCGTCACACTAAAATGTATACACTCTGATTCTTGGCAGAATTAGGACGTGTCAATAATATAAAGAAAACTAATATAAAGTCGACTCACATATTTTAGCCAGACAAACACTTTATAACATGTCGCCAGTCGTCTTTCAGTCTTTGTGCATATTCAATCCAAGACACTATTACTATATAAATATTAAACTAAATTGTGCAGCTATTCATGCAGCACTTAACCGCAGTTTATAGTCGAGTCTTGCACTTTACGTACTGCAGCTTTATGTTGTCTGCTATAGGAATGTATTCCCCAGACTTTGAATTAAAATTTTACATTCTTTTATTCCCTCATTTAGTACTATTGTTTTTCCCAACGATCCCAGGCCACATTAACCTACACTTTTAATTAAACCCGGAACAAAAAAAGAATAAAAATAACACAAAAATTATAGTGCTACCAGTTTATGCACATATGCACATGAGAGAGAAGGATGTGCTAGACAGAGGAAGAGACAGAAATAGGAAGAGGAGGAAAATATTATACACACGTTTTACTGCAACCAATTAAACCATAACGCATACATTATATTTTTATTTTTATTTTAATATTTATGTGTTTTGCTATGCGCCCCATGTGACCATATCGTACACACACTTACACACACACAGACACACACACACACATGGAGGGATATCCCGCCTCTGTCATAAAAATGGCGCCCAATTACTTAAAAACTAACGAAAAATTCCCCAAGCGTTTGCCATACAATTTGCGTTCATAAATATAAATATCACACCTTTTGCCGGCTTCCGTTAGCTGTTAGTTGTGTGTAGGCCCAAGTGTGTGAGTATACGTGTGTGTGAGTGTGTGTATGCGTATAAAGTAACCAGGCCAAGACAATCTTCCAACTACAACTAGCTGGCTTTGCTCTAGCTCCCTCACACTACACCGCACTCCACTCCACTCCACCCACTCCCCCCGCCTCCACTAACTGTATCTGTAGTGTATTCAAGTAATCAAAAATGCAAATCGAGCCCATGAATTTCGAATTAGTTTTTAGCTTGTCTCGCAACAGCAACAATGCAACAACAGCAACAACAATGACAGGCTTATAACCAGCGCGGATTTTGGGCTAACGAACACACGTACACACACACACACACTCACACACACCTCCGCATTCACATTCACATAGATATGGTGCTCTCTGTACGTGTAGTAAATTTGTATCAGTTAGTTTGGGCCTCCCTCGCAGCGTTTACCTAGCACCAAAAAAAAAAAAAGAAGAAGGGATGAGAAGCAAAAGAAGCGAATGAAAATAGTTAGTAGAGCAGCGCGTGCGACGCGTTTCAGCACTGAAAGAAATTTGAAATTTTTTTAATTTTAAATGTAAAGTAAACATAAGTATGTATATAGTATTTCTAAAATAAAAAATGTTTATTAGCCTAGAGATTTTGATAGATTTATGGCAGTTACTTATTCTCGTACTCAGAATTTCATATATAAATGTACTATTTATTAATTATTATAATAATAACATATTATTTTTAGAAATATTTAGATTATTTTTACGATAATTTTGACACCCAAATAGTGCTTTTAGCTTAGTTCACAAATTAGTATGAAAATTGCCAAGTCATTCTGATTAGTTAACAAAAAGTGTTGCATACTCTCAAGCCGCTGTACATCAAGCGCAGTTCTGTTCAGTTAACAGAAAGTGTTGCATACTTTTACTGCATTCCAAGCGCAGCTTAAAAGGCTGCAACACTTTTTTGTTAACTAAGTGGAATGACTCAGCAAATTTCATACTAAAATGAGAATATACATATTTCATACTGGGTAATAATAAATTGTTAATGTTAACTATACTTCTTTAAGTCAATAACAATTTAATATAATAAGAAAACGTAAACACAATTTTCTTGTAGTGTAAAAATTGTTCGCTGAATTCATCGCGGTTTTTTTTTTTTTTTATTCTGTAACGATCTGCAGGAGGAGGAGTAGGAGATGGCG
Organism: Liodrosophila aerea; assembly: GCA_035045005.1. Taxonomy (NCBI): domain Eukaryota; kingdom Metazoa; phylum Arthropoda; class Insecta; order Diptera; family Drosophilidae; genus Liodrosophila; species Liodrosophila aerea. The sequence goes on from JAWNNL010001351.1 coordinate 76,953, forward strand.
CTTTCGTGGTCCGATTTGATTTGCGGCCTGTTGGTTTTTGATTCCGTACGGCTGTACGTGACGAGCATTTCCCCTCAATGCCCATCAAATATAAAGTGCCTGCAATTTATACTTGAATTCCAACTGTAAAAGATGTTGCAGCAGCAACAGCCAGAAGAGGCAGGATGAGCAGCAAATCAATGTAAATATTTTGGGAACGCCTTTGCTGTGGCAGAGCTCGCGGCTTAAAGCGGCTTCCAAATGGTTTCCCTAGATGAAGTACGAGTTGCCATTGCATTTGTTGTTTTAGTTGCTGTTGTTGTTGCTGCTGTTTAGCTAAGAGTTGAGAACTGCATTCGTTTGGATTCATTGGGGTTCGTTTTAGAGTTTTTGCAAAAGGAAAGGAAAGGGGAGGAGTGGGATTTTCTTCTCCTCTATGCCATTCCCACCGGCATTTTCAATTTTACTTTATATGCAAATTTTGGCATTTTGTAGCAAACGCCATAGCTGCGGCAGTGCCATTGATAGTGGTCCTGTGCCCTGGCCCATTCCACAATTCACTGCCGACTCCATGTCAATGCTTTAAGCCAGCTTTACGTGGAGGCTGCATTGCATTTGAATTTCTATAAATTTTACATTTTTCTATTTAGTTGATTCTTACAAAAAAGAAATAAAGAACAATATTGTGCAATATTCATTTATTCTATTGCAGACATTGAGGTTAGGAAAAAACGAAAATATTATTTTGTAAAGAAATTCCAATTAAAGTAAAGTGAGTCTGCCAATATGTATCCAGTCATATCAAGCTGATGAAACGTATTGGTTCATACATTCTTATACATTTAAAATGTGTACTAAATCGAGGCCTATCAACCTATTCAAACATCCCATTCCCATTCCCTTTTGTCATCTGCATAAAAACAAACCAAATTGTCTTTTATCTATGTGTCCATTCGTTAACATTATCTACTCTAAATTGCACTTGCCTATCTGTGTGGCAACAACAATTGTCAGTTAATCTTTGTGCTGCGAAATATTAACGAGATTTGGAATCAGTGTGCACAAAAGTAAACGCAGCATACATCAAGGCGCGCTCAGGCACGTAGACCACACGCAATGGCATCGTCAACGTTGCCAGACTGCCGCTATTAATCTAAGACAAGCTCTAAGTCAGCTACACGACACGTACTTACCCCCCTTAATATACGCACCCCGCCTCCTCTAACACTGCTGCTGTTGTCTAGTTAATGGCATCACTCGCTGATGGCCACCAAAAGTCGAGACAAAAAAGAAAGCGAACAGAAATGTTGCCATTTGCCGTTGGCAAATGTGTCAAAGTGCTAAAGTGTGTTCAAAGATTCATAAGATTTTGCCGTCTCCTTATTTGTCTGTCTGTCCGTTACAGTTATTGTGGTTTGCCTGCCAAAATTACCAATAAAAGGTACAGTTACTGGTCATACACTATCACCATTGGCCAAGAACGGTAGAGAAGAGAAGAGTTCATGATGGTTTCAAGAGCTCAAGTGCCCGTTTGTTGAGTGTGGCAATGCTGTCTGTTTGTTGTTGTTGTTGTTTTTTTATCTTTCTGCCTGCCTACAAGGCATTGCTTTCAATGCCCTGTAACCAGACACCAGTGCGTATGCGTGATGTGTGCTCTTGTCTGTTGAGGAAGACCATCAGCTCATTAGGTTACTCTCTAACTTTATCTTTGTCTATGTCAGGCTATGCACAAAGAGAAAAAACATTTACCATTCAATTTGAATTAAATAGAGTTAATATTTATTTATTTTTTATATTTTCCTTTCAATATAAATTGCTGATTAAAATTTATAGAAATATATTTCTAGTGAGCAATTTATTTATATGAAAATTTTAAACTTATTCTTTCACTTCCAACTATTAAGCAATTTTTGTTCGTACTTTTAATCAATTCTTATATTTATTTTATATGTAGACTTCTCCTTAGATATTCATATTCATCACTTTAATACATATACATTCATATCTTGTTTCATATCTGTGATAACAGTTAATTTCCTTGCAATTGCAACTTCATAATATTAACTTCTTTACCTTTAAGATAAAGCTACTGTCAGGTTAGTTTCCATGTTTGAAACTAATTTAAATTGCGAATCTTTTTGCAGTGCAGTTGCTTGTACTATGGCAATTCCCTAGGGCGCTGAATGTCTACAGTCCTTGGATATTTGCTCAAGATTCCGACCTGTGCTGCAGCTGGTAGTGAACTGCGTTTGCTCCTCTCCATTGGAGGCGAGTTCATTGCACTGCGAGTGCGACTGCAGATTGCAATTCCATGTGCTATTAGCATGAATCATTTTAGCACATTTTACACATTTTATTTTCTTGCACTTCTCTTGGCCAGATATTTTCAATTTACACTCTTCTTTCTGTATGCATGCCATTCCTTGTGCCCCACACACACTCACACACACACACCCAACGCCTTTAGCGTGGCAAAAAATTTAAATTGAAAATTTTGCTCATATGCAATTTGTTTGACTTGCAGCAAACGCGGCTCCTGCTGCTAAAAAAAAGAATACTGGTTAAAACTGTTTTGCATTCGCTGGTGGTAGTACGTGAAATGCTGAGCATAGTACGCGCAGAGCAATACATACTACACATTGTTGTCAGTAGCTTTTTGGTTACAATCATTTGCTTTACGAGCTCACAAAAGCATTTGGTATTTTATGCGAATTGTTTGCTGAGGCACTGTAAAACCGCCACGAACCCAAGAACTGAACCGCTCCGAACTGGGCATAATAGTTGCATGCGAAATCACACACACACCTACATGTACATCCATGTACACATACGCTACATATACGTGCTTTAAAATGAAGCTTACATTTTTAATGCCATCCAAGTCGGTTTTCGCTATTTGCAACTGGAGCTCGAACTACCCCAAGCTTTATGATTGCTGCTTTAATGGTCATGACTTTTAACAGCAGTTCTTGGGGGTGTGGTCACCAGTTGAGTCATGTGCCATAAATACACACAGAGACACATACATTCGAGGATACATTTAGTTAGAGTCATTGCATTGTGGAAATAAGTCGCAATCATGTCGCAGCATTTCAAGTAAATGACAACAATAGAATGTCAAATAAGTCATCTTTTTGATGATCCCCCGACAGAAAGCACTTTGAGACATTGAGAATTGCTGTGTTTATGGTCCCATAAAGAGCTGGCTGAAATTTTAAACCAAATATGTGACTTCATTTGACTCGAATTGTCTCTGTGGAAATTCTGTATTGTTGCAGTCATTCGCCTGTCATTGCCCTGCAGAATACTTAAGCCAGGTTTTTCAATTGAAATTTGACTACAGCTCTTTGGGATTTAAAGTTAGACTTATAAAAGTTATTCTCCAACTCAGAATTGTATTTTATTTGCTGATTAAAGAAAAGTTAAAAGAATCTTAATAACCAACATTAAGGGTAAAAGTATTGCTGGTTTAATAATAATTTAAATGATTAGTTTTGCGATAATATTCACACACCAATTGTGCTTTTACATAAGTTCACAATTTAGTATGAAAATTGTCGTCATTCCGTTGAGTTAACAGAAAGTGTTTCAGGCCGCTGGACTCCAAGCTCAGTTTAGTTCAGTGGACAGAATGGTTTCCATACTTTTACCGCATTCCAAGCTCAGCTCAAAAGGCTGCAATACTTTTGTGTTACCTGCCCAGAATGACTAGGCACTTTTCATTAGAGTCATCGGTTCTGTTGACATGCACCTAGAAAACTAGGAGTTGCCTATAGTCTATGTACACATATATCGTTTATAGGGCTATTTATCGATGAATTGGATTAGAATGAATTTAACATTTGACTCATTGGAATGCGGTCATTTAAAAGCACTCTCTTGATGGAAAGAAATTAATTCTGTAATGGATTCAAACTTAACGACAAAAAAAAATAAATAAAAAACAAAAAAGAGCAGGCTTTGACTTTTGCAACGTAGTCAGTGTAAAGTCTAAATCAGCTTCATTCAGTTTATTTAATTGAATAAAATTCATCTAAATTTAAAATGACTAAAATTTTTAGTTTGGCTCTCGTTAGTTGGCTCTTATTGAGCCCAGCAAAATGTGAGTATATATATTACTTTAACCTTAAGTTGATTCATCCGCAAGCATAACATTTTCAGCGTTTATTTCGTTGGATGAACGCATATTATGCATACATTGTGGGTGGATTTTGGGTTTTCGTGGCTGCTCAGCTAAAAAACCCAGTGTAATAGAGGCTTCATGTGCCGATCTGGCTAAAATAACTAGGAATGAAAGTCTTAAAGATCCATTTTTGTGGAATATGTGTTTACCCAAAGGGTATGGCTTATCAGGTATTCAATTGCGTATAATCAATAGCGAATTTTTAATTCAATGTGAACATTTTTTTTAGATGTTATAGACGAAAAAGTGTGCTCTTTTCATGGTTCCAATTGCCACGTACTCGTCAATAGAAAATATATAGAGAAAAATAATATACATAATAAACTAAAATTGTGTAATGCATGCCGCCATGGGTGCAAATGTGGCGCACACCCCTTGCCTAAGAATATGGTGCTCTTAATCTCAGTTGCCGTCATCATGTGCCTTAGGAACTTGGATATGTGGGAGTATTTTTGAAACAGCCGTCCATCAGTCTCGTAGCCTCTTTACTCCTTTATTGAAACGACTTTGCTTTTTACTAATAAATTGACTGGCTAATTTTTACTTTTATATAAATATTTGTTGTTTATTTTTACGCAATAAATTTAAAAAAGTGCTAAATCTCGCTAGAGACCCGCTGTATTCAGAGAATATTATAAATGTGTTTGCTCACTTGATGAAAGATCTTAACTCAACGTCGCTAACACAGAGCAGGCTTTGAACGTAATCAGTGTAAAGTCTAAATCAGCTTCATTCAGTTTATTTGATTGAATAAAATTCATATAAATTTAAAATGCTTAAAATTTTTAGTTTGGCTCTCGTTAGTTGGCTCCTATTGAGCCCAGCAAAATGTGAGTATATATATTACTTCAACCTTAGGTTGATTCATCCGCAAGCATAACATTTTTAGCGGTTTTTACGATGGATGAACGCATACGATGCATAAATTGTGGGATGACTAAGGGTTTTCGTAGCTGCTCAGGTGGAAAGCCCTATATAATAGATGGTTCATGTGCCGATCTAGCTAAAGTAACTAAGAATGAAAGTCTTACAGATCCACAGAGCTTGTGTTTACCCGAAGGGTATGGCTTATCAGGTATTCAATTGCGTACAATCAATAGCGAATTTTTAATTCAATGTGAAACATTTATTTTAGATGTTGTAGACGAAGCTGTGTGCGTTTTTCATGCTTCCAATTGCCACGTACTCGCCAATGCCAAATATGTGGAGAAAAACCAATATGATCAACTAAAAATGTGTAATGCATGCCGCCCAGGGTGCAAATGTGGCGCACACCCCTTGTCTAAGAATATGGTGCTCTTGATCTCAGTTGCCGTCATCATGTGCCTTAGGAACTTGGATATGTGGGAGTATTTTTGAAACAGCCGTCCATCAGTCTCGTAGCCTCTTTACTCCTTTATTGAAACGACTTTGCTTTTTACTAATAAATTGACTGGCTAATTTTTACTTTTATATAAATATTTGTTGTTTATTTTTACGCAATAAATTTAAAAAAGTACTAAATCTCGCTAGAGACCCGCTGTATTCAGAGAATATTATAAATGTGTTTGTTCACTTGATGAAAGATCTTAACTCAACGTCGCTAACACAGAGCAGGCTTTGACAGCAAAATGTGAGTATATATCACTTCATTCTCAAGTTGATTCATCCGCAAGCATAACATTTTCAGCGTTTTCTTTTGATGATGGCATAAATTGCATAACTTGTAGCAAATAGTTATAAGTATTTCTAACCTTAACGATCTATTTGAACTCATATCGGAGGTCACTAGTCTAGATAACTTAGCAGTTAAAGTTAACCAAGGAGTAACAGCTAGAATATTTCTCAAAGACTGTAATACTTATAGAGCTATAGTATTGTGGACTTTTTTGATAAAAAAGAGATTGCATTCCATACAAACCAAATGAAGGAAGAGAAGCCCCATAGAATAGTAGGTAAAGGACTTCATCATAGCACATTAACCACCGAAATTATTGCCAATTTTAAAGCATTTGGCTTTGATGCCCTCCAGGTACATAGCCCAATATCTATGTCCAACCGAGATGAGAAGCTTAATATATTTCTCATTAATATCAAGACATGCGCAAAAATTAACACGATATATGATATCACAACAGTTTGCCGACAACGAGTGAGAAAAGAAAGGATGCGAAAACAACGGAAATCGCTCAAGAATATGGCCACACAGCCAAGTACTGTCGATCAAGTACAAGATCAACAGCCTACCTGTATACACTGTGGTAGAAATCATGCGGCAAGCTACAAGGGTTACCAGTGTTACCAGAAATACCTGCGACGATCAATGGGCTCTTCGAAGAAGCAAACAACGCGGCAGCAACCGCAACAAAATCGTCAGCATCAGCTGCCTCGACAGCAGCAAGCACAGCAAATGTCTATCACTTCTGCAGTTAATAGTGGGGGCATATCCTGCATATATCACCTTGCCGCTGAGATGCAAGAGTGCAGTGTATGCCCATTGCGTTGTGCCCATATGGCTTTATGGAGTAGAGATTTGGGGGATCGCAGCCAAGTCTTATTATAAGCGTATCGATTTAATTGGTATTCACAATTAAAATGAAATAATTATAAGATAAACTTCAACCAACTTAATTAGTTTAAATAATTTTGCAAATAGAATTTATATATTTTTTATCAGTATGATATTCGTCAAGTATTCAAACTCTAGTGCCTTTAGAACGATCTTGCCCTATTTGGGTGTCTTCATATCTATACAAGCTTGCATCGTGGTAATAAATCTTATCTGATTTATAACCAAGTTATCTTTTTGTCTGGTTTAAATACAACCTCCAGACTATTCACTCATTAAAACTTGAACTTTTAATTGAAAAATTACTGCTGTACGTGCTTATACTCACCTCCACCTCCCTGTTGCAATTAATTTTTACTTTTCATAAAGAATCATTTCTTTTATCTGCCTGAACTTTGCTCTCCATCGCGATGATTACTCTGCGTTCCACACATATGTACATACATACATATCGTATACTCGTATTCGCATCGACCCATGACAGCTTAACTAATGCGCTTAACAACCATTGCCCGACGGATCTCATACAATTAAATATTACTCATACGCCACATGTGACGCTGCCGCAATACATCACTGAGGCAATTCGAGCTGCTGCTGCTGCTGCTGCCGGCAACTGAACTGCACCAGATTGCTGCAAGCGTGATTGAGCTGCGGCATTCAGTGTGTCGCCAAATCACGTTGCAATTGCCACGAGTGGGAGACAAGAGAAATGCAATGAGGAAGAAGCGAACAGAAAGACAACTGAAAAAGGAGTGAGAAAGGGAGTTGGGGATGGGGAGTGACGACAACGACACTCATTAGAGCAAAGCGTGATGCGTGACACCAACTTTAAATTGTCCAAAGACACGCCCCCCTCATCCATATGCCCTGCCCTGGCCTGCCATGCCGTGCTATGCCCTGCCATGCTCTGCCTGCACATTGCAGCGTAATCTTGGCCATTACTCAAAAGTAGCTGGGCACGTAACGGGCCACAGAAAAAGAGAACAAGCGAAAACGAAAGAATGAATGGGAAAAAATGAGCAAAATTGAAGCAATGTAAACGAGCGATGAGCGTCTCATTCTCCTTCATTTCCCTTTCGCCATTTGCCCTGCATCTGATGTCCGCCTACTCATCCACGAATAAAACTGCTGTAACTGCTGCTGCTGCTACTGCTACTGCTGTTGGTGACATTTGTAGTCTGTTTGTATGTGTGTCAGAGTGGCCTTGCTCCACTGTCAGTGCCACAGTCGCCATTGCCATTGCGTTGGCGTTTGAAATCACAAACGCTTCCATTTTGGTTTGCTTTGGCTGAGTTTTACTCCTCTTGTAGCCTGGCACCTCGCGAGCCCCTCCCCGCCCTCTAATGGCTTTGTTATGCTAATTTCTTGACGCCTTCTGGCCATTGAAGTTGCTTCCGTAGTGCTCCCTAATTCCCTGCTCGATCCTCGGCTCGCTTTTCCTCTTACTTCCCCTCCGACTCCCTTCTCTGCTCCTGCTTGTCATTAGTGTTGTTGCTGGCTTTGATGCTGTTTTTCTTTTTGGGTTTTTAATACAAAAATTGTCTGGCTCTCGACTCTAATTTAATTATATTTCTTCTTTTTTTTATAACCTCTATTGAGCCATTGAGAGGTTGTTGGGTTGTTGTTTTAATAAAATAATAATAACAATGCTGCAATAGTTTGAGATAATTAAAAAGATGTGTTTTATTATACCTTTAAACTTCATTTAAATTAAATTTGCTGTTAATACTAATACTATAATTAAATAAATATTTATTTTGATGTTATTTTGTTGTAAATAATATTCGAAATTATTTTTAAATTTTACTCATTATAAAATGTTAAATTAAAATGATTAAATTTATACAACTAATTTTAATAAAATAATTATTTTAGTATTAAAATTTTATTTAAATAAATTATTTATTTATTTATTTTTTTTCACATTGACAATTTAAATTGAAATGATTATATTTCTTTCACAAATTTTATTGAAGTATTTACTATATATACATTAAATATTTATATTAATTAATAATATATTTATAATTATCTACTATATTTCTTTTTTTTTTCATTAATTTTTATACCACATATTGTTTTATGCTTATATAACTACAATATTTTGTATACTCTTAATTTCTATTTGCATAAAAATGCAACTACGAGGTATTCACCTCTTCGCATATTGACACGTGTTTAAATTTAATTTTACATTTGGGTTTTTGTGTTGGCTTTAAATATGTAAGTAGCGAAGAGGCCAAATGTACAAAAATACAAATGTTCACATTTGCAACATCATTTTCCAGTAATTTCGCTGCCAGCATTCGCGCTAAATTTTCAGTTTTCATTTTCCTTTTGTTTTCAGTTTCGCTTTGCGTTTTTTTGTTTTTTGTGACTCCGTGGCTCCTTCCAACTTTATTTACTGTTGTCAGTTTGGCTACCCGAACATCGTCATCTTTCGCTTACGCTGTGTCCCTGCAAAGGGAACAAAAAGTGAGAATTCCCTTCAGCTCGTCTCATGTTGCGTGCGTGTGTGTGTGACTCTGTGTGTGTGAGTGTGTGTGTATCTGTGTCTGGCTGTTTGGGTGAAGAGACTTACCCCATAAGCCTTTTATAAGCATCGCATAAATTCTTTGTCAATTGTGGCAAATGTTGCCTGCCTTCCTCTCTGTCTGCTTGACAGCCTGGATGTCCGTCCGTCTATCCGCCTGTCTGTCTGTCCGTCTGTCTGTCTGTCCGCCTGTCGCTCTGTCTGTCTGAGTGGCAGTCAGCCTTCAGTTTGCCTGTTTGCTTTGCAGCTCGTCATTGCCATTGTGCTGGTTCTGGTCTCCTCGCTGACTACATGTGAGTCCGCATAGTTTGCTCTGGCTGGCTTTTTCTTTCAATTCGTTTTTTGCTTCTCTCTGCTGCTCTACTTACATACGAGCTCTTTCTAATTGTGCCACGCGTTTGTCGCACAGACTTTAGTTGGTAACTAGAATTTGATTGTGTCGAGGCACGAGAGTGCATTGATTGGATTACCAACAAAAGCATCTCCCCCATTAGTAGCACCAGCAACAGCTTCGGCTTCAGCTTCAGCATAAATGTATGCAACTTAGAACTGGCAAGTGGAGCAGAGCTAAACCACTTTTATCTCTTCTCTCGGTTATTGGGCAATATTGCCAGATATAGATAGTCATATCAAAGGCTTAAAGCTTAAGCGGGATTTGGGCAATTATATTCAACATTATAAGAGCATTCTAAGAATTGATTGCTTACTTGGTCACATGTTGTTCTAGTAGAGTGAGCATGTGAATCTTAATGATGTCTTGCTACATTATAATAATTTTATTTATAATTCTTGCGACATTTGCGTCATAAAAAATGTGTTGTTAGCAAAGCTCGCTATTTAGTAGGAAAATTGCCAAGTCATTTTGTCGAACAAACAGAAAGTGTTGCATACTTTCAGGCCGTTGCATTTTAATATGTTTTCCCATATAAGTATCGAAAACTTTTCTGTTAACTGAGCAAAATGACTAAGCACTCATATAAAATAAGGTTAATCTTATTTTCTATGGAACAACCTACTTATAATTCATTAAAGAATAGTATAGGGAATAATGAAGTTGTTATTTTAATTATATAAAACATCATTTCATTATTCAATGAAATATATATTCATATATTATACTTTGCGATTAGGACTTATTACGAATTTAAGTCTGCGAATTGTCTTAGTCATGTGCATGTGCTTGGTTGGCCTTATGCTGTAATAGCAGAGTGATACATAGTATCATATGAACCTCAATGATATCTTGACATCTTGACAGATTCTGCTATTAACTCATTTATAATGCTTTTTGAAATTTAAAAGAATATTTCTTATTTCACATAGAATCTTAGTTACTTGTATTGACATCACGTGACACATTTATAAAGTAATACGATATATGACAGACTGAACATGATATGCATCAATATGCTATGTCAACTGGAATGACTTTAATATGACAGTCAAATCTTTATTTATAGTAATATATACTAATATATTCTAATAATTTAGTATAACATAATTGATGTACATAGCTAAAAGCATTCCATATTTCAAACAACTGAATTGCATTGCTTCTACCCGTGCTTATTGTTTGAATCCCCTTTGACTGCTCTCTTCAGCATTTACCCACTCTGCCTTTTACCCCCCTCTCTCCACACTCTGTTTACTTTATTGTAAAATAAATTCCCGTGTAAATTCTCTTGTGTTTCCAAAAACTAATCATCTTCAGAGGCCCCTGGCGCATTCCATGCTGGCTGGCCACTTGCAGGTTTCTGTCAACGTCAAATCCTGAACTGAGAGAGAGTCGCATTCCCAGGGCGGCACTCCAGGCCCTGGCTAAGTAACTTAAAGGGCTCCACATCCTCACGTATACTAATGCAAAGCACTCATACACAAGCGGGAAACATATTGACAGGCCAAGTAGGAGTGTAGAAGGAGAACTCGAGCAGCACACACACATAGGAAGAATCCAAGCGTTATTAGTGCTTTTCCCATTCGACACGCACCTTGTCTGCTTATCCCTGGGGCCGAGCCCTTTCTGCTGCTTAGCCTTAGCTTGTGCCTTGTGATTGTCATCACACATTATTATGCTTTATTTCCGTGCCTTCTTTGCTGCTTTATTTTTATTAAAACTGTCGTCAAATTTACATATACAGCCAAGTCGCATGGCGATGCTATCCCGCTGAGAGATCCGACTCTGACTCCGACACTCCCTCTGCCTCTGCCGCTGCCTCTATGTCTCGGCATGTTGTCGGCCAGTCAGCGCGCATAGCTGGGGTTTCAAAGTTTAGGGTTCAAGGGTTTAGGCGCGGCGCTTCTTCTTCCTCTGTCCGTCCGTCCACAGAAACTGTTGTTATTGTTTTCTGGCTGGCTTGGTTTTCTTTCTGCTTATTTTTTTATTCTCTTCTTTTTTTTTTGAAGTGTTTACAACACTTCCGGCGCATAATGGAAAACAAAAGGCTTAAAAGGATACACAAAGGATTTGAGCAATCAAGTGCGCTTTAAGAACTTTTGCCTTAACCCCCGGCTCAATTCTCCTACCCCATTGCTGCGATAACCGGCAACCGATAACAGTTTTTTGCACCTGCCATTTACCTGGACGCTCGCAACGCTTCATGCTCCTATTCTTCCACTGCTTTAGTCTTCTACTACCACACCCCACCCCACTTTGGCTGCGAAGTCATAACAATGCGGAGTTTTTCAATATACCAAGGCCCACGTATGCCCCATAAAATGTCTTCCCCATTTGCGTGTGTGTGTGTGTAAGGGCAAAAAAGTAAGCTTGACGGCAGCATAAAACTTGAAGTAGTTACTACGTTCAAATGTCTGCACGGCTTTAGTCAGACAATAACAACAACAACAACAACACCAACAACAACAGCGATTACAACAAACATCAACATGAAAAGCCTCGAATATTTGGAGGGTCCTCGGTGTGTGTGCCATGTGTATTTGCTTCGCCCCAACATTTTATGTCGAAAGTTTTCACTTGCACACTTCGGCTTCGGCTTGAAGTGGCAGCACATTAGACTCAATGGGAATGGGAATGGCAACTGTAATTATTTTACAAGAAATTCGTCAGCAATTTCCAAAAGGAAACAATAATGCATGAATACAGCATTCTCGAAAAACATTTCAGCTAAAATTGATGTCAATATCCGCTACAAATAGTTTTTACAAGTGAGATTTAATGGCTTAAACACGATTTGTTGGTTATGTATGTAGCTGCGGTTGTTTGATCAAATGATATTGCATATACTATCTTATATACAAACTGAGTATATAATATAAAGGTGTATGTACTATTATATAGACTATCTTACAGTATGTATTAAATTAGTAAATTTGTAGTCTAATTGATAAAAAGTATTTTAAATTACTTAAATATAACACCAATTTAGCTATTTCATGTCAACTCTGTGTATTTTGACCAGTTGACAAGCAGAAAACACTTCTTTTATTGTTTTTGGTATTTTTTAGCACTTTTCGGTAGTTGACGGCAGATGGCGACACTAGTCCGCATTAAAAGTGCTATCGACTTACCACTTGTCCAACACTTAATCGGGATAATGGGCTATCGATATTCTGCTTACCCATAAAAAGCGCCGTTATTAGTAGTATTTCGCAATGACGCAGTTTCATAAAGTGTATTATCATATAAGAAACTCTGTTATGGATAGATTAAGTTGTATTTTGTTATTGATATCATTGACGTTTCGTATGGCAAATCTATTTAACTTTAATTTCTTTCAAATTGCAGATGATGCTCAGCTCACAACACAGAGACAGATGCAGCCAGCCGTGGCTGCTGTTGTTGCTGCTGCTGTTGGCCACATTGAGCCTGTGCCTGGCCTGCCGTGTCTCAGAGTTCTCCTGCAAGGGCAGTGGGAACAGTGGCAACATCTGCGTGCCACTGGACAAATACTGCGATGGACGCAGCGATTGTGCCGATGGCACTGATGAGCCCAAACATTGTTCCGGTGAGTGTGTGTGTGTGTGTCTGTGCAACAGCTGAATCTATACTTGTAGTCACATGTGCACTGAGAGAAACTGCTATGATGCATTTTATTTATTTATTGTTTATATTCTGTATAATCTGAATGTGACGATGTTTAATTGAATTGAAGAAATATGTGTATAACTAATTATTGTAATATTCATGTGTGCACTGTGCAAAAATAATGTAATAAGTTATCGTTTAATTCATATTTAAATATAAAAAAAAATAGTTTTTGATTACGCTGGATATTTTACATTAGTTTTTAATATTTGTATTATTAATTTAATAATTACTTTATTTCTATTATTTTAAACACAGTGGATGTTTTACATTAATTTTTAATATTTATATTATTTTTAATATTCATATTATTTTATTTATTTATTTTATATTTTTACTATAATTTGAGTTATTTTAAATGAATATGATATATTTGCCATCTAATTCATAACAATATAATAATTGAAAATATTTTCTTTCGGTGTACATCTTTATCTTCTCCTGCAACACACGCTGACAGTCTGCAATCGGACATATTATGGTGATATTGGGCGAACCTATGCCATAAAAGTGCCAACGCCACAGTGGAATAAATTGCCCTTCCTGTGCCACTTGACATTCACCGCGTCCGGCCATGATCAAGGCGACATCGTCCAGGTGAGTTGGCATTTACAGACAGACAGATAGACAGACTGTCCTGGGGCGTGGACTAGAGGGGGCACTCGCAAAGGGTTTGCCCGGTGACTGTCAGTTTTCTACAGCTCTACGGGTCTGTAGTGTTTGCCCGGACCGTTGTTGTCCGTGGCTGCTGTTGTTGCTGTTAATGTTGGCTTTGGCACGCCGTAGGCCAAAGATTAGCAGTCGCGTCGGCGACATAAAACTGCAATGCACACACGCAAACAGAGCGATAGAGACACGCAGCTGGCGAGCAAGAGAGCTGGGTATATGAATGTGAATATGAGGCACAGAAAGAGCTAGAGACAGTATGTATGCACATATTCACGCTGTGTAACTGGGAACCACATGTGGCAACATGGTTGCCTCCCACACACACACACACATATACTGCACAGCGTCACGCACAAATGCTCTGTGAAATATTTGGGAGCAGAGCAGTTTCATAAACAAGCACAAAAACTGCAGATGACATTGCCCCAGAGGTTGCATGCAAATGTACTCACAGAGTGCGGAAATCTTTTCCATATTCCATGTATTATATAGTATCGTTCATTCAGTATATTGTATACAGGAATGCTATTAAATAAAATGAAAAATAAAGATTTAGTTCAATCAGAAAGAAGTGTGTGAAGCTTCCTCAGTGAGGTGTGATAGGTTCTCGATTATTGTAATATTCGATAGGTATGATTGGGTTCTCCTTGGGATGATATTATATAACGTAAAGATTAAACAAGTAAAAGTCTATGTCCATTCAGAAATGTCTGTAAATTACTCAGGGAGTTATGATGGGTTCTCGAATATTGGAATCTTCTGTAGGAATGATTGGTTTATGTTATTGGGAAGCTATGATATTATTATGATGATCTAGAAGTCTTTGCCTAGTCAGAAATTTCTGAAAATTCCTCAGTGAGGTATGATAGGTGCTCTAATATTGTAATCTTCTATAGGTATTATTGGCTTCTTTTTGAGATTATACTACATAAAGTAAAAATTAGTCTCACAGATTCCTCAGTGAGCTGTAATAGGTTCTCGAATATTGTAATCTTCTATAGGTATGATTGGTTTCTCCTTGGGATGATATAACATAACGTAAAGATTAAAGAAGTTGAAGTCTATGTCCATTCAGAAATGTCTTCACGTTCCACAATGAGCTATGATAGGTACTCTAAAGTAAAGTAAGAGAAGTAGAAACTGTACAAATCTATATCCAATCAGTTACTTCTGAAGATCCCTCAAAGAGTCATGGTCCTAACAGAATATACTACACAAGTTCCATATTGTACTCATATTTCTCATGTATATCCCAGTTTTCGTAGTTCACTGTCGAAATCTCGTCATTGCTCTGGCTTCATCACATCTTTGTTTGTTTGACTGCGCCCCTCGCTTCCCCATTTTCTCAATTTTTTCTGCGGCTTGATGGATGTCTGGGATTTACATTGCTCTGACTTTATGTGCGTGCTCAATTAGGGGTATGACACGAGAATGGCCATGGCCGAAAGCAACGAGTTTGTACACTACACGTAGTGCGAGTATATTTTGGGAATACACTTTAAGTAAGGACAAGCTTTAAAGCTGCCTCTGGGGCACAGACAGCGAGCGATGGAGCGATGGAGGGGAGCAAGAGATAAAGAGACGCGTTGACAATAAAATTAGACATGCTTCAAAACATTTTTGGCAAACTGTCAGAAAAACGTCAATTTCAATTTCCCAAAATAATTGATTTCCATGCAATTTGCGTAACAGCGCAATGAGCAGTTATCTCAAAGAGAGCGAGAGTGGGGGCAAGTCGAGTGTGTAACTAGGAGAGAGAGAGAGAGGGTTCTCTGCTCCCTTACTCTAGCGGATTAGTTGAGGGGCAGAGCAGAGCGTCGTTCGAGTCGTTTGCTGCTCCATTTCTCAATTGGGTTTTTTGGCAATTCGAGCATTGGCTGGGGCTTTGCTTATAACTCTCTTTATAAGATGATATATGCATAATATTGGTTGGTTGCTTTCGCTTGGGCTTGGGCTTTGGCAAGCTTTGCACCTTGCATCCAAATCTGTCATGCATAAGTTATAACTTTTATTTTGCGTTTCCGCATTTGTCGACCACGCTGATAAACGTGGCTCTCTCCTAGCTCAGCTGAGCTCAACTGAGCTCAACTGAGCTGATTTTGTTCGCAAAACGCGAATAAATCATGTGCTTGGCTTTCACTTTATCCATCTCTACATACCTCAGGCAACTGCCCCCTCTACTCTTTCCGTTCCGTGCCGTGCATCTACGTGGGAAATTGCTTGAAATAATAATGTTACGCGTCGGTTTTAGGGGACAACGTCAACGTCGACATCGACATCGTTCTCGGGTTTCCGCAATCGTCTTGTCTGTCCGCCTGTCCTGCTGTACATATTGATTGATGATTGTCGTTGTATGTCTGTCTGTCTGTCTGTGGGTGTGTATGTGTGTGTGTTCCCAGTGAGAGCAAAAGTTTAAATTACCCTAGGTAGTCACACTTCATGTCCTTCCCTTATCCATCTCCATCTTCATCTCCTCCTCCTACTACACCACCCTCTGCAGTTTTTACCCGCGGCTAATTTTTAATGGAAATAACTTGACTACCAGCAGCATCCTCCCCCACCCCTTTCGTGGTGCATTTTTTAATTTTTTATACTTTAATCAAATATCCTGAAGTTGCACTCTGTAATTTACGCCACGAGCTGAGCGCATTTTTCACGCCCTGCGATGGGATTCATAATATGAAGTCGGGCCGGGTAATTTCATATTCCCCCCACTCGCCGCAGTCGAAAAATGTTGCCAATGCCGCCAGTAAAATCGTTTGTTCACTATTTTTTAATACACACACACTCACACATACAGTGGAAATATTAAATTGTAGCAATAAAAGCCAAAGCGAGTATTACTCAGCCGCATAAATCAACAGATATTTTCACATAAAATTGCACATATCTACAGAAGGTATTTTTCTATACCCTATAGATGCTGGGCTGAAAGTGTGTTTCCTCACGAATGATTTGGAATATAGTATAGATTTATTTAAGCTAATTTCGTATAACAAAATATGTTCTTTTCCATATTTTTATAGGAGTATTATGTATGAGTTCTTCCAATAGTAAAATAGTACTATATTTATCTTAATACGTATTCAGTCTGTGTCAACGTATCTAACTTTTATTAGCTCATTGTTAAGCACCTTTTAGTCGAGCACACACGACTGCTGCGCTGCAGCTTTATTCTATTTTATTGCAGTAATTTAAACGAACTTTTTGTTTGTTGTCTTTTAAATGCACTCTTTATATTTGTTTATACATTGGAAACGCAAGATTTTTTATCATTTATTTACTGCGCATTTTTCACATTTTTTAAATGCAAATAGCATTTGTGCTTCAACGCGGTTAATAATTGAGTATTTTGTTGATATTTTACCATAATGATTGCACTCAACTAGCAAAAGGATGACTCTATTCTAAATATTGTTTGTTTTTATTTATTTTATTGAGCGAAAATCATACCCATTCATTTTATAGAAATTCATTTGATTTTGCATTGTGACAAGCATTTTCTAAATATAAAAAACTCGGAAAGCTACAGTCGGATGCAACCGACAGTAGGAGACCCTGTACTTTCCTTCACGCTAACAGACACTCACACATGCACACATAGCGCAAAGTTACACGCAACCACACATACGCTCGCGCTACGCCCTCCTTACCTAGTACAGGGAATTGAATCTTGAATATCTCCGGTCTTTATTATCCGATTGAGCCACAATTCACAGGACAGATAAAGATTATCATAAGATTATCGTATGTCAAGTTTGTATCTTTAAAATTGTGGGTGTGGCAGTTTTTCGCGGTTTTTGGGGGAGGGGGGGGGAGGTATCAAAAATCTAAAACAAACTTGATCTGCCTACACTATAGGGGCATCTAACTGCCAAATATGATGTCTCTAGCTCTTACAGTTTCCGAGATCTAGGTGTTCATACAGACGGACAGATGGACGGACGGACAGACGGACGGACGGACAGACTTGCACAAACCTAATAGACCCTTTGTACTTTTTTAAAGTACAGGGTCTAATTATTCACGTATCCATTGAAGAAAAATTTTAAATTAGCAAAAAAAAAAGCTTAAAAATAATAATAACTATTCTATTCTAAATTGAACTTTAATCAAAATAATATTCAAACTAAATTTTTTAGACCCTGTACTTTAAATCCTTAGAGAAAATATGCTAATGATCGGAAAAATATCAAATTGACAAATGAGTTGCTTGTCGTAATGATTCGCAGTTTTTTATTTGTGAGTAGACGAGTTAACCTTGATTCCGAAGAAACATTTCATATAATTAGAACAACTTGGTTCAGTTGATAAAATATTTTTATTAATTGAAATATCACACTACTATATTTATATAGATTCCATTAATGAAATTTGATTAGAAATTCTGCGAGTTTCCTCTTTGATTTCCCTTAATAAAGATTTGTGAATTTGCCTCAGGTGCAAGACTCGATAGACAGCACTTGTGCGACTGAATGACCTGAAAGACCACTTAAAAAGTCGTAGTGCCGTATGCACATGCTTGTGTCTCTTTAGATCAGACTTCGAATTGAATATCCGTGGGCATTTGGGGCAGCGATGTATAGTCTTCTTCTTGGTTTCGTTGACAGTGTTTTCCTTCTTATGCATCCTCTTGTGATTTTCCAAAGCTCTGTGAAATGAAAACCCTCTGTTGCATATTTGGCATTGATATCGTGCGTGATATGGAGTGTTTTGGGCGGAAGACGTTCTAGTTGGGTCCGAAGAACGAGAGCTGGTAGATGATGGCTCATGAGGACTATCATTGTTAATAGGTTGAGGAAATCTTAAAGACAAATCTAAAGGAGTCTCCTCTCTAGCTTGTCTCTCTAATTCATCTTCTGGCTCCATGTTGATCCCGGTTAATTGGCAAGGCAAATTCTTAGCAGCAGACTGACTCATGACGTCGACAAGTGATTATTTCAGTTAAACAATTGATTTTTGAAAATATCTCAATTTTGGTTTATCAAACGTGGCAGAGCTCAAGACGTCCTTCTCCGTTTACTTTCGATTGAAATCTGTCAGAGTTGGCGAAATGTCGCGTATTTATACCCGATGAGGCTGAATAATCCATGCCTAGCAGGTATAAAACAAACTGCTCGGCAACCCTTTAATTACGATGTACCACAAAGGATGTGTTTATTGTCACCAGCTGGGATTTTGCTAATGATTTTATTACCCGAATGACCTTCAGATCATAAATATGTTATGAACTGATTTGAATGCATTAGTAGATAGATAATCAGTCCTTTCTATACGTACCTAAATGGTTAAAGTTATATTAAAAGTTTTTTGTATTGCCTTAATTAATTTAATTTAATTACTAATTATTGCCCATATGCTGTCCCTTTAGAGCATAATTCTTTAGCAAATTGAATAGCTTCAGTAAGATATACAGTTCGTCTATAATTGGGGTAAGCAATTAAAAAATATTGAATTAAACTGAATAGTTTCAAGTACATCTTTAAGAAGAGTTTACCTACGAATATATAGATTTTCTATTACATAAATTCTTATTGAATTGAAGCAATTTTTAGACCCTGTACTTTAAAAAAGTACAATAGGGTCTATTAAGTTTGTGCAAATGACATTTGTGTGTAACAGGCAGAAGGAGGCGTGGCAGACCCCATAAAGTATATATATTCTTGATCAGGATATATGGAAATATTTCCAACTTTTTTCTGCACTTTTCGCTTTTAAAAATTATTTTCCCTTGAATAGTTTGACAAAAGTGTTAGATATAAACGAAATAATGATCTAAACATTTAGATCTAAGTGCTGTGAGCTGTGTCAAGTTTTCTTCCCTAGTTTCGTATGCAGTTTCAACTTGAACTTTTTGGCAAAGTGTAAAACACGAAAACTGTGAGAGTCGAGAGCGTTACGTTACATGTGGCAAGCAACTTTGCCGCAACAACTTTCATTCAACATGCAAAACTCCATAAAAAATAGAAATGAAATAGACCATAAATTACTGGCCCAAGAGAGTTGCCGTAGTAATGTCCAGTGCCTGCCTGACTGGGAAATAGTACTTGGAAAGTTTCTTCCACGATGTGACCATCATCTCCATGGATACATGCACATACATTTGCCAGTTTTCTGTGTTTAATATCCGAAATTAAAATTGTGTCTCATTCTCTGTTTGCGGGCGTATTTTTGGAGGTGTTAAAAAATGAATGAAGCCAGAGAGAAGTTGAAACCCCTTTCTTCTTTTTTATGCTTTTCCTCTTTTGTGGATTTTGGTTTGCAATTTGGAAAATGCCAAACACACGCAAAAGTTTATTTGCATATTTTATTAAAATATATGCATGTATATTTGCACACACACACCCGCACACACACATGGCACAGACACTTGACTTTGACTTGGCCTCCACAATCTTGAGCTTGTACTTTTTTCGCCAAAGTCTGCCCTGACCTTGCCTCACACCCCCGTGGAGTCCCTGGCCCCCCTGACCTCTCCTCTGCTACTGCCTGCCCTGCTGTGTGTTGTCTTTTTTATGGGGCAATCTAATATGCAAACAGAAAGGGCAGTGAATTGTGCGGTGTGGGCGTGGCACAGGGCGGAAGATGCGCTGTGCTGTCTCTCGTTCGTTCTCCTCGCAATTGAATTTCATTTGCATAACTTTAACGTGTGTGAAACTAAACGGACATAATATAAATTCCAAATACCCTATATAACTGGCTCTAATGGGTAGATCTGAAGAAGACATTTTACAGGAGGAATATATTAGAGAGCAACCCATTGTAGCTCAGAATACTAGTGGAACTTCTAATTGATTCTCTCTTTAGAGCTTTATTCCTTATAGAATAAATATGATAAAGAAATGGTATTATAAAGCCCAGGGTAGTAAATGAATCAAGTGATTATGTAGTTGATACTAAACTAATACGTAATATTGTGCATATACTAATAATATATTTCTCTTTCGACAGATCATCTTCGATGGCTTTACGGTGGGCCGCTTCGACGAGGGAATGGTGGATACGGATGTGGACGGTTATGAAACGAATCTCAGTCCCACCGGTGAACTGCCCGGCTGCCCCGAGGGTTTCATGCAGGTGAGTGCAAATTTAATTTATTACAATTTGAATTGAATATTACGTAAGAACAACCTCTCCACCCCCACCTCCACCTCCAGCCCAACTGTGACTGAAAGTTGTAACTTGCACTCCATTTACAGTTTGCTATTGAACTTGCCTTCAACTACATATAATATTATGCCAGATACTCAGAACACACACACACCCACACACACAGAGGGAGCATGAGGACAACTGTGGCCAGAGGCAGAAGGCAAAAACTCCATGGCTAGGGCTATAGCTCGTTTCGTTCGTGCTCCGGTTTCTGGCCATCGCTCCTCATCCATCGATTCAATCAATGTCCGAGTAATTCCGTAATTTTCTGTTGGTTCTGTTGACAAATGCCACATTAGCCCAGCAAATTGAATTGAATTGTACGCGCCTGTCTCTGTGTGTGTGTGTGTGTGTGCGTATCTGTGTGTGTGTGTGTTGGTGTATTGTGTGCTTGTCCGCAGATTGAAGTTTGAGTGCTGTTGTTGTCGCTTGGCGAGAGAAAAAGGAAAGCACTGCAAAGCAAAGAAGGAAAGCGAACAGAAAACTATTTAACATACATATATTTATGCCCTGTACTCAGTGCGACTGTACAAGAGGGTATGCTAGGTAGTTGAACTTCACATTCATATATCTATATAGTGAATATTTCCCTTTTCTTTTTTAATGTTCACTATTCAACTATAGTTTATCTGTTTATTTATTTCGAGCTGAGCTGGCATCTATCTATTCATCTATCCTAACTATAGATGTATGTATCTTTACATCTGTCTATCTAAGCTCTCCTATATCTGTCTAAGTCCCCCTATCTATCTGTATTATCTCGTTTTCATATAGTCTATTTGTCTATCTTTTTATCCACTTACCTATGAGCATATCTCTCTATCTTTCTATTTATAAATCTGTCTATCTCTCCAGCCTATCTATCAGCCTTACTAACTGTCTTTGTACTCTCTGTATCTATATGGTAGCTCCATCTAATTGACTCTATTTATATCTGTCCATCTCTAAGGTCTCTTCACCCTGTACTGTACATAGCATAAGCCACTCGACTACAGTACTCGCTCTCTTTGCCGGGGTGCACAATTCTTGCGGCTCCACGCTGTTGACATTGCTACTTTGTCGAGACATTTTGGTCTTTTGCCACGCCCCCATTTGCCATTTGGCCCGCTTGGTGGAGCAGGAGTAGGGGCAACAGTAAAACTAAAGCCCTGGCCAAAATAAAATGTACCCCAAAATCCCTGTAATTGACTTGTGCAATATGTTCAAATGTACATTCGTATGAATGTATATGTCTGCGTGGGTGTGAGTGTGTGTGTGTGTGTACATTCGTATACATAAACTGTATGTACTTTTATAATCTGATGCTGTTGCTGCTGCATTACATTAAATGTAGTTTTGCTTCCATTACAAGCTTGTTGCGAATGGGATGGACCGAGGGGAGGGGAGATTTGGAGTTGTATTTTTGTGCGAGGTTTGGGTCCAACTTGATTCGATATGCATAGCTCTAGCTCTATATGTGTATCGACTGTGCACTTTGCATGTGCTCTTAGTTACCTTAGGCTAACGTTCAGCTTTTTGAATTAATTTTCAGTTGTGTGAACTGTGGACAGGTGGGCTGAGGTTCACACACACACACCTGGCACACACCTACCTCATGAGCAAATGTGTTAGAATTTAGTAGCAAAGTGTTTTGCTGTTTTTTGGAGTGTGAATTGAGGCCCCTAGCGGAGCGGAGCGTGGCATTTGCTTTGAGGTCTTGCAACCCGGTGTGGTGTGTGTTTATTTTACTGTAATAAAATACAATTTGAATACAATTTTCAAAGGATTTAATTCCAGCTAGAGCAATTGAAGCTTATTTAATTAAGTTTGCTCAGCTCAAATAACGAAGGTGAGCTTAGGCCAAAATAGCGTTTGCCTAATTGTGGGTAGGAGCTATAGAGAACTCTTCAAGTGTAATGCAGAATTCTATAAGGGAACTCCAAGAACTCATTACATTTTTCACAAGACTTGATGATGGTTTCTTTTACCTTTCCTGTGAAATGAATAAAAGTTATAAAACAACTATTAATTACATTATATGTAAATTCTATACAAATGTATTAGGGATATTGTTGGAATAATACTAAACTGATATGTTCTAAACTCTAGTGACTAGGAAGTCTAGTCATTACTTCAATATTCAACTCTTCAACAGCTAACCAGAATTCTGTAAGAGAACCCCAAGAACTCATTACATTTTTCACAAGACTTAATGTGTATATATGTGTATGTATAAGCTGCTGCTATCGACGCCCAAGGCAAAGCAAAGTACTGGGTTTCCTACTGTCGATTGCCTCCGACTGTAGCTTGCGGGCTTTTTAGCAATGCTTTTGGGTTAACCCAATACTAAACTGATATAGTCTAATGTCTAGTGACTAGGGGTCTAGTCGTTACTACAATATTCAAATCTATCTTAAATGTGTTCTTTTTTCAGCTTTTCTCTATGCCATGCATCTTTACATAACCTTCGAGCTAGTTTCCTTCGAACGATTTTCCTTTCATCAGTTGGGTGAAAGTTGATTAGCATTATTCAAAAGGCTTTTTCTTTGTATGTTGTTTTTTACATGCAATGACGCTATCTTTTATAGCTTCGCTTGGGGTGGGTTGGGGTTGGATTTTTTTCAGTTCCACTGTCAAAATATGTTCCGTATTTCATTTCATTCTCATGTCCAACTGAAGAGTGACCTCGGCTACTTCCTCTGCTGCTCCCCTGTGGCACAGTTTGTTATTAGTTTAGCGATGCGATGGGTGATGCAGCAGTTTTAATTTTATTTTTTTACTGGCTGCCGCGCCCACAAAAAAGGGGGGCGAACTCCTCTGCCTTTGTGACAATAAATTTTGAACAAGCGTGGGGCGTGCGCTGACATTTTGTGGTTGTCCGGCAGATGCAGAGCAGAGCCTGGACCCAGACCCCGACCCAGACCCAGATCCAAAAGCTAACCGCTGTAGCAGGAGCAGGAGTGTGTCCATGTGTCCGCGTGTCTGTCTCTCTGTTGAGGTTTCATTTGGCACTTGACATGTGTTCGGGAAACGGGCCCGGAATAGATCTGGTTCGGGAGGTTCAAGCCGGGGTTTTTATGCATTTTTTCATTTCGTTTTCTTTTCCATTTCCACTTTGTTTTTTTTTGCCGTTTCGCATGCGAATTTTAAAACGCAGTTAAATATTTCGCAATATTTTTTCTGGCCAGAGCTCGTTGCAGTTTTATAAACTCGTAACTAACCGCAGGTTTGTGTTCGGTTCCGGTTTTTATCGCAACTCTACGGCGCGACGCCTGTTTTTTATTTATTTAAGGCAAACAGTTTTAACTGCTGACGCGGTTACAGTTTTTATTCCTACTGTGCACTATATGGTTTATTCCGCCCTCCGCTCTGGCGGTATCTACGCTCTTATTATGTCTCGTAGTTGGTGCCTTTTTGTTTGGTTTCCTTTATAAATTATTCGTGTCATGGCCTGTCCACATAAATTCTTGAACGTCTCTCATATTTATGCCAATCCACCTATTGTGATTTTTATTTGTAATATGTACTCCCAACTTCGGAAAGTTTTTGGTTCGGTTTCGGTTTCGAGTTGCCAAGTTACAGTTTAATCAGTTATTCAATTTAGTTAGACAGTTTCAGGCTCATGCATATTGCATAAGCCAGGCGATGTGCGACCTTTAGTGCGACCTTTTGCCTCACACCCATACCCCACTCTCTGGATGATTTTGAATAATTTAGCAACACTTTTTGCAACACTGACCAGCTTTAAACTTGACCAGGGCCAGGCACAGGCCAGGCAGCCGACGGTGCGAGGTTTTCGCTTTTGTTTATTTGCTAATATTGTTAATCATAAATAACAAAGTTTATGCATAAACGTATTAACCTAAATCAAAAACAACAACAGCAGCAACAGCAACAAGGAGCAGGCTTCCACTGGCCTGCCTGTGTCCTCTGGCCTGAACCAAAGAGCAGCTTGAGTAAATGACTCAATATTTGACAATCATAACATCCGCTTAGTCTTTCGCCATGCTGTGTCCTTTAGTCCTGGCCAAAGACAACGACTCCGACTACGACTACGACTACGGCAACAGCGCAGTTTGTCAATAGCAATTTAAGCTTGTCTATCTATAAATATGTATATATACTATATGTATATATTTATCTGTCTGTCTGTGTGTGTGTGTTGGCCATAGACAAGCTCATAATTCAACTTGGCAAACTCCTTGGACATTCCTTTTACTACTACCACTGTTCCCACTCTCCACTGGCCTAAAGCATTTGTTTGTGTCGTAAATTTACGAGTCATAGGCCAAAACGGAGAAAATAAGAAAAATGCTTTGAAAGGTTTGCAGGTTTGTCTTTGCTAATACCCTGCCTAAGCGGGCTAACGAGGTATATCAAAGTAATGCTCGACATTTATTTCGAGTGCACATTATGGCATAAGTAGGTCGTATAGAATATGTCTGTGCTTTAACAATTTGGATAAATAATGTATTAGTTGTTGAGTGTTTATTATAACGAATTAGTTTCAGCTTTTTTATTAAACATTCCGAGAATATAATACACTCTCCATATTACAGATTTTATGAGATATGAAAAAGAAACTATGAGAAATAGGATTTTTATGATTGGGATTATTAAATACATTTAGAACTTACTTCTTAAGAGTTCCTATATTACTAATTATATATTATAGTTTAATTTACAATTCAGTTTAGTTTCATGTCAAATTTAATAATTTAAATTCAGTTTAGTTTCATATTGAACTTAAGTTTTAATTTCACTGAGTATCTGCCAAGTCGTTCCACTATGAACTATAAAATTTGGAACATTTTTTTCCCACATTTCTCTATATTATTTATTGTACAAGTATGCATTGAATTGCAAATTAAAAGCTTCGCTTGGCTCCATAATTTATATTTAATGATTTTTTAATAGCAATGATGTAAGGAGCAGAAAAAAAACTGTAAAACTGTAAAACTGTGGCAAATGTTTTAAATTACAGTAAATCAAACAGAATTTCAGACAGTTGGTAAGTTATGTATGTCTGTGTGTCTGTTGGTGCGGGTTGAGTGGGTTGGCACAGTGGAACGTATGCGGCATTATGCGCTTAAATTGTTTCACAATTAAGCCAGAAATATGTACATGAGAGAGATATAGAGTGAATGAGTGGGACAAGAGACCGGATGCAGCCATTGAGGGCCTGCACGAGTATCTGTGTATCTGTGTCTGTTGCAAAGCTTTTGTTTATTGTTGGCAGATTATGAAGCGACGGCAACTGCGACGACGTCGACACGCAACAATTCTCTATAGATAAAACTTTTATCGGCTATTGTTTATAAATGACGCGGATCTCTCTCTGCTCTCTCTGTGTTAAACAATGCAGCAGGTAAACGTCCTCATCCCATCCTCTCTTTGTCTATTTGTCTGAATCGAGCTCTGTTTAATCAGTTAAAGGTTGCGCATCTACAACAAGTTTTAAATACTAAACTTAACTGCATAAATATTGCCTTAATGCATTTTAAAGCTCAGTAAATGTTGAGGCAAAATCTGATAAGCTCTCGCATTAAATGTGAGTATATATATATGTTATGTTTAATTATGAGAGGAATGTATTTAAGAAGCAAAGGCTTTAAGGTATGAAATAAACTGTAACCAGACAATTTGCTAATTATTTTAATAAATAAACATCATTGACTGAAGCTAAAGATAAATGTATCGAGGTTGAAAAATATATATGCCTGTATGTACTTGAAATAAAATAATAATTACTGAAGTCTATGTATGTAATAATACTCATCAACAACTTCATAACATTATTCAGGAGTTTCATTTCATATTAATTTCAAAAGCATACTTTAGAGAGTCAAAAAGAATCCAACTTACCATATATGTAAGCTGAATTTAGTTTATCATTAAAAAGTATGTATATCTACTTTTTGAACTGCTTTGAAAATGGAATTGAAAACAGAACTTATTACCCATTTCTGTCTGATATCAATCGTTTGATAATGCATTTTCACATAGCATCTAACTCTGCTTAGGTTAAATGCTATAAATAGTAAACTCTTAGTGTCAATTTATGGCAAACTCTGTGGTAAAAGAGACATTGTAATTGAAAAGAGTTGAGTTTCATAACATTATCGAAAGTACTCAATATCTGTATTTCATGATGCTAGAACGTTCAAATTATATTCAGAAAGTTTATCATTTGATTAACTTCACGTGTACTGAAAGTTTTGAAGCTGAAAGTACTGCAACTGCGGTATGGACTGGACTGCGTACGGCCAATGTCAGATTACTTTAAAGTAAACGTAAAAGTTTCGTACGCAAAGTCAACACTTCGCACTGCCAGGGGGAGGGGGGATGGCACATTTATGGCAGCAACTAACCCCGACTGACCACAATAATAATTCAATCAATTTAAAACCAACACTTAATCAAACAAAACGCCACAAGACCGAAAAAAGACTAAAGGAAAAAGAAGTAGCCAAGAGATGCATAGGAAAATGTTTAGCAAACTAAGTAAAGATAGAGAGAATGAAGAACGAATCGAAATTCCAATAATTCGTTATGAAGTCGATGCTAATAACGCTCCACTGCACACAATGGACACAACGATATACAAAGATGATGATGATGATGATGATGACAATAACAATGCTAATGCTGATAATGATGATGTGAAGGATGTACTAGAACTGCCGAGTGCTTGGGGCAACTAACAAAAACAGGCAAAAGGAAGGATAGATAGGGAAAGGCCGCACAGCTTGCAATGAATTTACACAAAATCGAAATCAGAAAATTACCATTATGCCAGACCAGTGGCTGCTCCTGCTGGTCTAGGCCATTTCATATGACAGCAGTGAGTTGCAACTCTAACCAGTTACAAATATTGGCCAGGGCTCTGAAATGAACGACATCGATGGCGACTTTGCAATTACAGCAAAAATTGTTGTTTGAATTGGAAACGAGCAGGATCAGGGCGTACGGGCGGAATGAAGGAGCACAGCCAGAGCCGCAGGACTTGGGTCAGTTGTAGGACTAGGCACAGGGAGAGCTGGCCTGGCTGACTGGCTGGTCAGTGTGCGGCGCAGTTCAAATAACCCATTAACTAAAAACTTAATCAATTGGAACCCCAACCTCAGCCCACAGCAGACCAAACCGCACCACCCCACACCGCACTTCAACCCGACTCATAAGCATTGCCAATAGGCGCAGTGTAAATGAGCTGCCAACCTACAAAGCTGACCCCAAACTGATGCATGCACCATGCATGCAGTGAGCCTCCTAATCCTCCCCTCGCTCTCCACGACATCCTTTGCCATCGATAATGCGGTTGGCCATTCTTGGTTGCCATTAGCGACATTACTGCAGCCGAGGCTCAGCTCCAATGAATGTTAATTGACAGCCCTAGCCATTTTTCTTTACTTACTCTCCACTTACCCCAATGTGGGCCAAGTAGTATAGCACGATTCATCTGAGCAACTGAGCAAATGAGCTAAACTGCTGCAGTCTTCGTTTTAAGCAGGTCTATTCAAACCCAAAGAGTTATAAACTGACTGAAATTTGAGCATTAAGTTAAAGACTCGTCTCAGAGCATAGCTGAGATGAACTTTGCTTTCTTAAAGCAAAATACTTTAAATATCTCTCAAATATGTATATATGTACATAAAGAAAAGCTTAGCGAATATGTATGTAGAATGTTTTCTTAACTATTTATGTATGCATGTTAATAATTTCAATACTTTCCTGATAAGCATATTTATGAGACAATACGGCTTTGTGTGAATATACTATAAATTGTAATAATGTTTATGATATTATTTATTTATTTTATTTTATTATGAAGTACATATAAAATACTATTTTTTATTATTAACAATAGTAATATCTACTCTTCATTTTAGAAACGTTATTTTGTTACTAAACAATTATTTCTGATCCTAGACTAAAGTTCAGATAGATCAAAAGAATTCATTAATTTATTTTTTTTATTTTCTTATATTTTATTTCTTATTTTTTGGTTTTTTTTACCATTTATTTAAATAAATTTGTTGCCCATAAGTAACCAAGAGCTTAGCAGAATATTCTATACATACAACCTGTTCATGATAATATTTCAATTAACATTTACACTTCAAGTGCCAGGAGACAGATTTGTGAATCAATTTACAATTATTGAGAGCATATAAGTATTTCTTAATTTGCTTTTATTTAATATACTCCTTGTAAAGAAACAATGGTTACAGATACCCGTATAATATATGTGCATCGACATTATTGCAAAAATATTTGGGTAGCTCATCTCTAGCTTTAGTGGTGTAGGCCTAGGCGTATATCCTAACTTTTCCAAAACGTTAAGCCACCAACCAGTGTTACCTTTAAATATTTTGTATTAATTTACAGAATTTATAAATATTTATATATGAACCACACTTGGCTCACTTTGAGTTGTGAGCTTTTAGGCATCTGACAGTTTAATTGAATGTTATTTCAATTTGGCGCACCTTGGATAAATGCGAAACAGCTTTTTTACATACTGTGCACTATACACTGCAATTGCAAATTCTCCTCCTTCTATGCTTTATTTGTGTCGTACAGCATTTATTCTTCTGGCTGCCAACTGCAGTTGCCGGCGAAAGGAAAACAATCAAATATTGAGCGCAGGAGGTGGCAAACGGCGCCAGCAAATAAAATTTATACAACAATCATAATCCATTACCCATGCCATATGCACTTGGAGCTGGCTGGGCAGAGCGTTGCTCTGGAAAATTGTGTGGCACTGGAAAGTGATCTGGGGTTTTTTTTGCATACCACTCGGCCCACTCAAACCGTTCTGCGTCCTGGGCTCTGCTCCTGTTTTTCCGTGCGTTTATTAATTTTTCACTTGCACGGCAAACATTTAAACCTGCATACACACACACGCACACACACAAATTACAGGCAAACAAACGTGCATATAGCAGATGCATATGTATATGATTCCCAATAAAATCGATACAGATAGCGAGGAAAATGGAGTGCAACTTAACCCACTTTGCATGCATTTCGTATGGTGTCACACCAAACTGCAAGAGAAACAAAAGCAGTTCGCAAATTGCTTTAACACACGCCCTGTACGAAACAGACTTGATTTTTAATTAATTAAAATTTTATTTATTTTCTTCACTCTCAGCTCAGCGAACTGGGTCGACCGTTCACGGGCGGCTCCTGGTGCGGCAAGGCCACAGGACCACAATTATACTTCAGTGAAACATCCACGGTGACAGCATCAGTAAAGGTAAGTGAAGGACACAACCTCCCCCCTCTACCCACTCCCCTCCTAGATTCCAGGGCAAACACTGAACTTCAACGCAGTGCATCTAGTGAGAGTGCTTTTTTACGGCAACAAAAGAATACTTTATATTTTGTAGCCAATTAAATGCGTCCAGCAAGTAGTATATAAGCTGCTTAGAAAGCCCTTAGAGGCGAATTTATTTAAAATTATTATATTATATTATTATGAACTGTACGATTAGTTACTTTTAATTACACACTTGAAAATGTATTTCGACAACGCCAAGAACTATTGAAATATAAATGCAGTGGAAGGCAAACTTGTATCATCTACTCTTATAAATTACATTCAATTGTGCTCAAAAAATTTGAAATGTATTACCCCACACATTAGTTTAAAAATCCAGGGTTTTATTAAATATTAAGTCTTTATTAATAGTATAGGTATTAGGCGTACCCACACCCGCTTAACACGAACTCGACTGACACGACTCCAAACATTGCCTTTCTCTCCTAATGTATAGTTTTATTTTGACACATTTGTAAATATTTTGCCATACATTTTTATGCATTATTCAATTACACAAACCTAATAGGCCATTATATTAGAGCAGATCGCAGAATAGTATGCGATTAACCCCAGCTTGGTTTATGAAGATTTCCATGGGAATAAATATGAAGTCTATGTATATACACCTAATTCTCACCTATCATAATTAACATAATTTTTAATATAGCCCTCATTCAACACGTTTAAAGCTCGAATTACATAATAACAAACTATATACAGCTCTATTTCGAATCTACTACGTCTTCTTCTGTCTATTACGCAATGAAAACGATGAGCCGAAATCCATTTTAATCAATACGTAAATCCCTCGAAAGATTTTGAAATTGATAGATCTGAACATACTCAAACTTCATTCAACTGTTTGGAATGCTCTCCAATTGCAAAAAGTCTTACTGATTTTCAATTTAAAATTAAGCAGCTTGGCCATACCTTTGCTTTACTTTTGCGTCTACATGGCGTATGCGTAATGTTTACTTGAGGAGCCATTCGCACTTTCAGATTAATATTTAAATATACACGCAACCATAAAGGCAAATGGACAACAGCTCCTGGACCTTGTCGGAACGTTCACTCAACCGCTCTCTGTGTTCGCCAGCGCATAAATTATGAAAATTAATAAAAATTCATGCTACCCGCCAGCTCGGAAAACACTCTCCAACACTCCATACTGTGATGCTGATGCTGATGCTGATTCCGATACAGTTGCTGCTGCTGCTGAGAGTGCAACAAATTGCTTCAAGTGATGATGAGTTGACGTGGCGCGTGTGGCGCAGATTGAGTACTGCATAATTAAAAGAAAATTGCGTGTACAAATGACAATTTTTCCGTAGAGCAACTGACCCTTAAACTCGCTGCAATCTGTACACTTAAGGCATACATGCCCTTTGTCCGATCAGTCATTCAATTTTCCACAGATGCGGCAAAAAGTTTCAATTGTAACAGAAAGTTCTCTTGTACATATTGGTTCATACAATACGAAAATGCAGACCCTGAAATGATGGCATTTCCCCTACACATACATACATATACATACATATATGTCTTCCCTACTTTTATCTACTCTTATTTCCACAGTCAATTTTCAACTCATTCTGATGATTTTTCCCATTTTTTGCAGGTATTCCATCCGCCACGCAATCTACGAGATGAGAAACCCTTCGAGTTCAGCATAAGATACAAATTTATTAGCCAGTCCGATGCAGTTGTAAGGTGAGTTGACCTGGTAAATAAAAATGCAGCTGAAAGAGTTACTGAAGAGGGTGGTTTGAAGAGTTCCGTCGATGGGTGCATTACCCAAGGAAAATAGAAAAAATTCAGATTAAACAATTGCTAATATATTCAAATATTTAAACTAAATTCAGTAATTAAAATTAATCAAAATACTTAAACTAAATTTAATATAGTAATACTAGTCTACTTTCAATTGTCCGTCTTTAATGACCCAAAACTGAGCTGACCTTAATTGCATTTGCTTCAACTTATCCTCCTTCTGATAGGCATTATATTTCAGAGTTATCCTAGGTAAACTATTGGTAATGCGATTACTCCCGAAGTTTAATACCATTACGTGCAGGCCGTAGAGTAATTTATCATTCAACCCTCGTGTGAGAAAGAAAAGCTCGCTGGCAACCTTTTAAAGTGCGGACAGCTCAGCAAAGTTAATGTCATCACACGGCTGTGGCATCTCTGACAGTTTGGCCTTTTGTTTAGCAGAGCTGTTAACTCCATCTCTCTTTCTCTAAGTGTCGGTCTCTCGCTCTTTTTTTCGCTCTTTCTCTGGCTCTATGTGTCTCTGCCAGCCAAGCTAAAGTTAAGTCTTTGTACCGAGGCGACGCAATGCCAGTTTTGTTGAGGCTCTGCATAATATATGAGCAGCATAGGGCAAGAGCTAAGAAGCTGTGCACTGAAAAACTGTTTGAAAAAAAAAAAGAAATCGATTTTGTTTAATATTAATATAATAAATAATATTATTATTATAATTAATAATCATATTAGTATAATAATAGAGTTGGAATTACTTATGATAATAAATACTTTTAAAATGTACAGAGCATAGCTTAAAATCCTTAATCTTATTTTAAACAATAGAATGTAAATTATATTAAAAGTTTTTAATTTTTACAAATTTCTAAAATTGTTTTGTCTTTGCATTAACTATAGACATTTATTTTGCTTTCCAACTAAATTGAAAGAAAACTTCTAGGAGTTGATGAGTTTTTCTCCGTGTAGGAACCTCTCCGCCAGGCCAAGTGGCAATGCCATATGTGATTCAAGCTGCAATCCATTTGTCTATTTGTGAGTGTGAGTGTGTGTGTGTGTGTGTGTTGCTCGTAGACGTGTGTCAAATTTTGTGTCGCGCTCTTTTGTTTGCGCCAGTTTTGTTGTCAGTTTGTGCCGGATATATGACGGCAATAGGAATTGCAATAGTTGAAACGGCAATAGAGAATGGAGAATGGAAAATAGGAAAATTGAAATGTATTTTTACGCCTCAACAAATTTCACACAATTTACACGGGAAATTTCGAGTCAGAGAAACAGTCGTAAAGTGCATTGAGAGAGGTGTGTGTGTGTGTGTGTGTGTGTGTGTGTGTGTGGGAGTTTGTACGTCCGGCATGTGAACCATTAGTAAACCAAACAATAGCCAAAATATTTGGCAAAGGCAAAGAGAGAAATAGGGAATGGCATAGGGTGATAGGGTGATGGGGAGAGACACCTGAATGCCAGAGCGCATTTTATGCAAATTGCATGGGGAAAGCCCTAAATACCAAACACAAATATACTGCTGCAGCCAAACTAAATTAAATGCTAAGCTCATACACACACTCACACATACACCCACACACACACACTTATCTGTATATACATCTGTGTTTATACATATCCATTTTTCCACACATTACAGGTATGGACTGCCCGATAAGCCATTGGAATTGGGACGTGTCACACCCGGCACCTATTGTACCAGGCAATTCGATGAATGCTATCGTAACAAGTGTCGCCTGCAAAGTCCAAATTATCCTGGTATGTATCCAAGGAATGTTACCTGCTATTGGACCATACGCCAGAAGGAGGTACCAACTAGCAAGCATGCCATGATTGCCGTTAGCCAGGAGAATCAGCACAAGGCCCTAGTCAAGCGGTAAGTAAAAGTAACTCTAAGAACTCAACAAAGGGAGTGGGGGTGGGGAGATAGGGGAGCGAAGCCCAGTTGGGATGAGAAGTGGCACATCCATTGAAATGTTGGCCAAATTCAATGCAATGTACTCGTACACTGGAGCGGGCACATTAAATAAGCATTAGCATTTTGTGTGGCTCCAGAAGACCGTGTCGCACACTTTCTATGACAAATTTCAATTTGGCAAATTGCAATGCGACTCTTACACTGCGCAAAACATGAGTGAGTAACAGAATTAGCTGAATAGTATTATGCTTTTCCATTTCAATATCGATGTGAGCTTAGTTTGCCCATAAAGTACGGTTAGAAATTCTTATAAAATTTCATTAATATTTTCAATTACAATCAGTTACAACTTTCTCTCTGTGTATGCAAACCTAGTTGCAATTTTGAGTTCCACTTTTGCACTTCACACCTCTTGTAAGCTATGTAAATAGCAAATGAATACAAGTGACACTCTGTGTGCTGTCCAAATGTTCGAACACTTTGAATTTGGCTCAGGAGTTAGTTGGATGCAGTTTGTATTTTGTATATTCCAATTAAATGTTTGCACACAATGCCTCCTGCATTTCGAATTAGATTAGAACAGACAGAGCATGAACCCAAACAAACTGACAACTGACTGAATGCCATTTATAAATGCAAATACTATATACTCGAACACATATGCATTAAATGAACCAATGGCTTATACACTATTCAGCTGAGAGTATACGTATTAGAGTAGTCCACTTTGTTGCTGGAAATATGCATATATTAAAAATATCACTAACGAATCAATCAACCATTTAGTTAATTAAACTATTTTGATTTGCTGTTTTAATACCAAAATACTAAGGACTTGTCTCTTAAATTTGTAATAATTTATTAATGGAAATATTATTTGTAATTAAAAATAATAATACAGAAATTTGTGAAACGTTTTCTTACATTTTTAATTTTAATTTAAATTTTAAGCTTAAAATCTTTTTTAGTTGATTTTCACTTTCATTTATGTGATACATACTTTTGTATCTTTTTTTTCTTTTGTCCATCGTTAAAAACTTTTAATATGTATAAGCTTGTTTGTGTTTTAGCTAATCCAATCACGAATTGCTGAGCTTTTCCCATTTTATTGATTAATTTATATCGTTCTCAATATCTTATTCAAACAAGTTGGTTTCTATTTCTATTTTCTATTCCTGCACTTTCCACTGACCCTATTCGACATTAAATACAATAATTAATAATGTAAACTGGCGTTGTTTTGATCTAAAATATTTTTTATTTACTTAATCATTTTTATCTCCTTCATTTTTTAAACAGAACCTAAAGCAAACATACATTAGATAACGTATTAACTAGAATCTAATGTATCTTTGTTAACTTTGATTCGGGTTTTCGCTAATACCAATGTAAAATTAATATAGACGTCATTCTGTTTCGAGCTTATCGAAATGCAAATGTTTACATTGCATTTAACACACTGATTGTGTGGCATCAGCTTCTCATTAACTTACATTTAATAATTACACATTTTCCACAGATTTTATCACTGATTGTGTGGCATCTACTTACCGGTAATGATTTCATATTTTCCAGCTCGATTGCCAGCTTCAATAAGACCTCACGTTCGATACGCGCCTGGTCGGATTGCACGGGGGAACGTGATCATTTGATATTCTACGACGGCAGCTCGACCAATGATCCCGTTCTGGCCAAGTACTGTGGCGGCGACTGGTTGCCGCGTGTCGTGTCACGGTAAGTGGAACGATGTGGAAAATCATCGCTTGATGTTGCTCTTGTGTGTTTTCTTAGTGACTTAAAGGTCTTTGTGCGGCATTTATTTAACGCCATTTCTGTTTTATGAACAAGTAAAATATGTGAACAGGGCACAACTCATAATACAGACAGATAGAGCGCCATTTTAATGAGCATGTGTGTGTGTGTGTCTGGGTGTGTTGTGTGTGTGTGTGTCGAAGACCGCAGTTCTAGTGCACTGCACTGCAGTTGGCCTGGGGCGCATGTGTTCCAATTCAGTTACACATAGATACACACACACTCACATAGAGTCACAGTTTATAAAGCACGATGTGTGTGTGTGTGTGTGCCTTGCAATTGTGCGCAATGCTTAAGAAAAACCGGAAATTGGGTTGCTCTGCAGCCTGACAAAGCGACCAACAGCCAGACAGATAGACTTAAATAGAGACTCACACAAATACCAACACAGTCTCACACACACACACACACACACACACAGTCCCGGGCACATAAATAGATTTATGTGCGCAACTATTTTTTCTGCTTTGGGCATAGAAAATGCTTCGCCTATTGAAAACATTTTGATGCATGTGATTTATGCAATAGCAAAATCTTTGCTCATTAGTTGCCAAGTTGCTTTTGGGCAACTGCCGCTATTAATTCTTAAAGAGAGCCATACCTTAGCTCACATACTACTATAATATACCTCACATATAATATATACTATTTATATGGCACTCTTTACAAATTCCAGTGTATAAAAGTATTTATTTGTGCAGTAAAATTAATTACACAAATATAGCTCAACATAAATAGCAAAGGTGGAGATGACATTTCCCAAAGAAAGCTTTTGAGATTAGAATGTATAGCATACGATTCCCATTAGAAGGATAATGGTTGGTACAATGATAATCTACAATATAATTCCTTGAATCAGAAGAAGTTAAGTTGATTTCAATAGTCAATTCGAAGGCGATTGATTTACCTTTAATAAACAATTTCCACCCTGAAGTTGATTTCGATTTAGAAGAAAAAGTAGTGTTAATTTTTGTACTACTAATTTCTTTCTATATTAAACCTTCAACTTTTAATACAATCTATAGCCGAGAGAGCTTTTTATACTGCCTGATTTTAAAGCTCTGCAACTTGAGTAGATCGGTTTTATTTTATATTATTTTTCAAGTGATTGACACCATAAATTTCACAAGAAACTTCGCTGCGGATAAACTGCCTCTAAAATAGCTCAAGTGCCAAACTAAACGAGCACATGCCACACCTTAATGTGGCATGCAAGTGGGCAAAGGGGTGTGGGGTGGCATGGAGTGAGAGGAGCAGTTGCAGACGTCCTTTCTGCTTTCGGGCATTTATCTGGCACTTTAGATTTTTACTTTTTTTTTGTTTTATATACTATATAGTATATATATTTGTGGGTAAAGTTTGCCCTTTTCGCAGAGTCTAGAGATATGTACATCAACTTAGATTGTTGCTGTTGGAGTTGCACCTTTTTTTTCTCTTCTCTTTTGGCAATGCAGCTGCAAAAATATTTGAAAAGTTGAAACAGGCCGCAAATTAAAAGTTATGTCGAGTTCATAATGATAATGATAATTATGATGATCATCATTTCACCTTGCCGTTCTTAATCTCTTAATGAGTTGCACTCTGGCATTTATTGACAATTTTTGCCAAGGATACTGAGCAAAATTACACCGAGTGAAATCTTATAAGCAAACATGCTCTGTAGACGATGAGGAGGGGGTGGGGGAGGAGGGTAAGGACGCATAAAGAATGCATGCAGCGTAAAATGCACACAGAAGATGATGACGAGGCCGAGGATGTGGATGTGGATGAGAACGACACTGATGCTTTGGCTTGGCTTGATGGAAAGCATTGAGCGCACATGTTGCAACCCCCTTACCCACCTGGAGCCTCAGCCTCTTATACTGATTTCATACTCTGCCTGACAGTTTCAAGAAAAACGGCATTAAGTTCGCTTCAGAAAGTTGTCCTCTCCAGCTCAACGTCTCTTCTGCCTGTTCCACTCCCACGCAGCTCAACGTTCTCAACGTATTTCGCGCAATGAGGAGACGAATTATAAATGCACACACACATACACACACTCGCTATGTGTGTGTGTGCAGCTTCAAAGTTGCATCAGCTGGCTGTGTGTGAGTGTTGGCTTACAGACACCTCAGACATGACAGTCATACAATTTGCCTGACACCTATTTTTTCCTTCTCCACTCTCCACTTCTTCCATAACATACAGGAGACTGGGGGTGACTGGGGAGTAGGAAAAGGGGGAAATGTTGCCACATGAAAATTATTAATTTCCCAATGCAACTTAAAATTGCAACAAGCTGCAAGCTGCCAACGGCTCCCCCCATTCCCCTGTCTCCGCCCTACACGTGTCTGCGCATTTTTATTGAACTGTTTTTCTATACACTCCCAGTGGGTATATTGGCAGCTACACAACACTTGTAACGTGGGAAAGAAACGTAGTTAAATAAATAATGTAGTTGGGGTTATGGATACGAATATTGACGACAGTGGAATGTAAAAGAAGGCCTTTTTATGATACAAATATATTATGTATTAAAGTGAGATTAATGATACAATAGGAGGTACTACATAACTATATTTATACTAATTAACATAAGTGTCTTTTGCCTACAATATAACTTTGAGTTAGTTTAATGTAAATGATGTATTATAAGTATTGACAGTACATAATTTACAACTTTCATTAGAAATGTCATGAATTCTTCATAAATTAAATTTAAACTCATTAATAATAATATTTCTAGAAAATTGCACAATAGAGGCGCTACGACCAGACTGTCTTTTGGTCCAAAACACCTCCATTCTCAGCTCTCCTATTGAAGGAGAGTAAATCCTTTATTGGATCATTCTGTATCAAGAACTCCCCACGTAGATACCTTTTTCTACTCCATATTACGGCTAACCAGTGTCGCATAATACATATGTGTTCTATTATATGGTCTTCCTCCTTACAGAGCCTGCTCTGTGAGCTCAAAGAAGATGAAACTTCTGACTATAATAGCCTGTGATATACGCCACCAGAAACTGAAGTCCCGTCTTGGTGAAGGCTGAAGGTTTTCCTGTTATAGAATGGGGGTTGTCTCATTCCCTGTTAAACGATTTGAAACTTCATTTTATAAGCTTATATATAGCAAACTCCAAATAATTTATTCATTACTCTCTTGAGTATGGAGTTTCCAGGGTACGTCGCAGTCAGCCATTTGCTGCTGTTTGTTATTTCCTGCATTATTCTTTCAATTCAGGCAAGCTCTTTTATTTTCACTACAAGTTTTCCCTCCAGTTTCTTTTTTTGGCAATGCAGTAAGTATACAGCGCGCTGCTTTTATAAGCACTTTTAACAAAAAGAATAAGTAAAGTGTTAAGTCTTTAAATGGCATATTAATTTTTTAGTTAGTTATTAGTTTCTGTGGGTAGCTTTGTCAGCTCTCTACCTGTGTGCAAAGTTTTTATGTACATAAGTGTGTGTGTGTGTGTGTGTGTAAGCAAATATGTGTGTTGAGATAAGTCCTCTCATAAGTGCTGCATCTTGAGATTTCAGTGTGTACTAATAATGAGTTCTTATGTTCATATTTGTTAACTTATTCCAGAAGTTTTCTTATATGAATGCTAAGAGTGCATTTATAACTTCTCTAAACTTTTGCTCTAGTTTTACTTGTGTGAAAATAAAAACATAAATGCTGATGGTTTATGAAGGCATTTATTCAAATTAACTCGTACTATTCTCGTACTTAAGTGCACTTCTTGAATTTAGATTTAGTCAGAAAATACAACGAATGCCCACGAAATTGGATACCTCTAAGCCCAAGTATTCGAGCCGAAACACATTCTTTCAAGTTGAAGCATTCATTAGAACCGCATACAGCAAAAAGATTCCAAATTTTTACAGAAATATAAACATCTACTTACAGAATCCTTAATGTATTCATATTTTGTATTGATTTATTAAAATAATACTTGGTTTATACCTATTTATGTATATAAAACTGTTTATCCTGACTGACTGACTCAAAGACTAATCAACATCGCACAGCCCAACGGGTAAGACATAGCGACTAAAATTTGTCACAAGAAGATTTCTTATAGGTCGTAAGTTTCCCGTAAGGTCGCAAAGTTATAAGTCCACCCCCACCCCAATTACTAACCGTATAAAACCACAGTTTCAAAGATACTTGAAGCTCCCTATTCAAAAATATTTGTTTGAATAAATGAAGCGAGTATTATCGATGACAGTCATTGACGAGGATGTGTTCATTATCGAACCTTACTACCTGCCCTACAAAGCCTAATTTATTCACAGATTTGAGTATATTTTTACAGTACACGAAATTAATGACTAGATTAATATGAATTTATCTAAAAATGTTTGCCCATTATCGTTCATCAAAGCGAACGAGGCGGAGCTCTTATCATTTTCTCTAACCCTTTTAATGCACCTACTGAGCTAACATTTCATTTGGTATTTGCAGTTGAAGAAGATTTTTTTGGCGCTACTGCAGTAATTTCATTCATTTATTATCTACAGTCGCTTAATTCAAAACCGTTTTAGCAGCAATTGGTCTTTGGAGTTCACTCGAGTTACCGTTAATTAGGGGTGCTTATGAGCTTGTCTGTATGGCTGTCTGTATGTCTGTTCGTCTATCATTAGCTGCATTTGCTGTGCAAATCACCCGCTGAAAGCTTGTCAATCAATGGAAACTAGTTCAATTAGCTGCTGGAGTCTGTGCTCAAAGCAAGCAACAAAATTTGCTGGTAATACCCTTAGCCAAACAGCATCGCGTACACCTGTGCACCTAAGGTAGGTACTCCCCTCCCCCACCCCATGCAAGTGCTTGTACACAGCCACACTTTAGGGCCATCAATTTCTCGGATATTTTCGTGGGCCACCACAAGAAGGCGCATCCATTTGTGGTCAGAAATTTCTGGTAAAGGGGCAAGTGTAAATTTTGTGAGCAAGGAATGGAGTAGGAGACCAGGTGGCTGAAGGAGCATTCAAACCACGCAACGCCAAAGGCAAAAGGACGTCCATTCCATCTGCAACGTAGTATGTGGGTGTAGGTGTGTGTGTGTTGGGGTTTTGTGTTGATTTTACGACACCCGCAAGTGCCGCAGGCCATTAAGTATCCAAGTGCTACGCATACGTTGCCCGTCACCAGGACTCCCAAGGATATTTCTCATGGGAGTGGCAGTGGGCGCCGGGAGAGGAGAGAGGGCTCACATTTGTGAGCTTTATTAAAAATTAATTTACTTTTCATTTGCAGTTTATTGCACTTGGCAGTGACAAAAACGTTGCAGCAGCTGCCAGCTCTCAATTTCCTTTCACATGTCTCCCCTGCCATCCCCCTACCCTGCTGATGTTGATGTCCTTTAGATGGTGCCATGTCCTTGTCTGTGGCTGTTTGAATAATAAGAGTGATGTGCCCTTCCCCTCACCATCCACCCATCTACTTGTTGGCCTCTGTGCCTTTTTAGCCACACTTACACGTATTAAAAAGCCATTTGTGCTTGGCCAAGTTTGATGGCTTTTAACATTCGGCCGAGTTGTGCGTGCGTGCGTGCGTGAGTGTCTTGACAAGTGCCAGGTGTATGTGTGTGTGTGTGTGTGGGAGCAAAGCCTCCACAAGCTCTAACATAAAAGACTGCTCAAGCTGTGGTTGAGTCTCTCAGTCTTTATGTATTTTGTATTATACGCATACGCAGTATGAGCTCTACAGCTGTCATAAAAATTCAATTTCAAATTTAAATTGAAAAGCTTTTGGTTATTTTTAGAAGTTACTGTAAATTATCCCAAAAGCTGTTGCAAATTGCAAGTGCAGCTCTCGAATTTATTGAGCACTCTGCTAAACAAACAATGGAATGACAGTCAGTAGTTGTTAAAGTCACATTTCGGTTCACTAAGGTATGCATAAAAGTTTAATTTCAAAATGTATTAGCAGGAATATAAAAGCAGATAAAAACAGCTTTAACTAAATAAAATTGCATTTTATAATATGATTTAATTTGTTGGCAATAATTATAATGAAATGGCTCAATTTGATGTTCAATGATTGGTGAGAAAAACTTTGAAAGAATTAGCAAAGATTTGTGTGGGTTAATGTAGTATATGACACATGTCTAACAATCCAGTAGATATTAGAAATATAATCAAACAACAACAATACGAATTTCTAACAAATATTTCATATTTCAATTGATATTCTACAATTAGGAATAATTTAACAAACTAAAGACAAATTCCTCATACTTCAAATGTGTCTTGAAAATGCAGCATGACACCTCAATTTTATTAGTTATTTTAGTGAACTCTGCTACCCCTGCAATATTTTTAGAGTACCAATTGAACAATCGCCCTCTCAAATAATGATTTATTTTGTTGACAATGAAATGGCTCAATTGAATGTTCAATGATTGGAAAGAAAAACTCTTAATAAATTAGCAAAGATTTTTGAGGATTAAAATTAAAAAGAATGCATGACAGATGTCTAACAATTCATCAGAAATTGGAGATATAATCCAATTCTCTACACGAACAATAACAATATTTCTAACAAATATTCCATATTTAAATTATTATTCTTAAATTTAGAATAACTTAACAAACTAAAGACAAATTCCTCTTGCTTGAAATGTGTCTTAAAAATGCAGCATGACACCTCAATTTTATTAGTTATTTCTGTGAACTCTGCTACCCCTGCAGTTAGTCAACCCATTCAATATTTTTAGAGTACCAGTTGAACAATCGCCCTCTCAGGCAATGTTGGCCAAAAGTGGCGCAAGTTTTATGAGCACTCCATGTCGTCTGCCATTGCCATCCTCTCTCCAAGTGCTGCTGGCCAGCGATTGCTGTGTCTGTGTCTGTGTCTGTGTCAGTGTCTGTTCTTGGTGTTGGCGTCGTGTCGTCTACAATAAAATGCTGCAACACCCACACGGCTGTCATTTTATAATTTTTAGCCAAAAATCAAAAGACAAACGGGGCAGCAAAACAAAAAACGAAAGAAACAGAAGAAATGTTGGCGCGCGCACTCTTTGAGGACTCGCAGCTTGCCTAGCCTTGCCTGCCAAAAAATTTGCCTAAAACTTTGGCGGCAACAGCAACACACAGCACAGACAATGGCGAAAAAAGTTAATTTGGCAGCAAAAATGCAAACAAGCAGACGAGAACAGTGGTACAGAGAGACAGACAGACAGACGGACAGACTCTGTTGGCAAAACTGTAAACCAAAACAACACAAAACACAACAAAATACTGCGTCATACTTTTAGGCGCGGTTCTGGCAGAGCTCAACATTTGTCTGGTTATATCTTTGTGTATGCGCGTGTGTGTGTGTGTGTGTGTGTGTGTGGCCAACAACTTTATGACTTTGCTTGTTTGCTGAGTTGTGCAAATTAAATTTATGAGAAACTAGTTTCTTCACGCCTCTAATTGGAGTGCCCAAGTGCTCTGAGGCAGATGTTGTTGTTATCGTTACTCTTCTGCTTCTGCTTCTGCTTGTGTTTCTTCTGCTTCCACAAAAAGTGGTTGGGAAAATATTTTGTTTTTGACTTAATACTGCAAAGTATATTGTGAAATTTACATAATCAGAAAGATTACTCAATCCCAATTAACATAACAAGCCAGAAGCAATTATAAACGAGTTGCTTTGTTTCCTCTTAAGCTTGGCAGAAAAACTGATTAAGGAAATGTTTAAATATATATTAAAAATCATTAATAAATAGTTTAAATATTTATGGAATTTTTACTTTAATAAACCGACTATATATAGATAAATAATACAAATAATTTAAAATAGAAAGTAAGGCTTATATTTAAAGAACTGTATACTACATAAATGAAGTTTAAGGAATTTCTTCGAATGTTTTATCATATTTATCTATACTCTTGGTAAACTTTGAATCCCTTAGCATACAAATAAAATTGTTATATTTATTATTAAATTATTAATAATTGTATTCATTTCCAATCTATTTTACAGCGGACCTGAAATGCTAGTAGCTTTTCACTCCAGCCCCTTCTCGGCACCTTTACAACAAGGCATACCCAATCGGGGATTCGAACTGGATGTGGATATACTCTTTACCGATTCCGATTCATACGATTTTGCGCAGGGGACGAAAAACCTTTGTGAATTTCATATAAACGCATCGAATCCGGGTAAGTAAGAAAATAATGATAAGAAGGGCGTCAAAGGGAGTTGGCAATTCTCGTGTTGCAAGAAATGTGAATATTAATGAGAATGTGGCTCCGTTACACACACTTACACACTCACTGTTGCAAGGAGACAAACAAATGGTGAAAGTAGGTCAACTGTACATTCTTAACTTCAACTTTCGACATTTCCTTTTGCTTGTCTCACTACCTTTCATCGACTTCAGCTGCTGTTCATTAAATGCAGCACTGAATCAGCTGCATTGTTTTATTTATAATTTATTATTATTTATATTGCTTACTCATTACTGCTGCTTGAGCGAACACATGCAATTTCCGCCCCCTCCCCCAGGCACCCCCAAAATACTCAACTTCACCCACTGTTCGGGCAGCTAATTAACACACGGCAGCAGCAAACTCGCAGTCGCAG
This sequence comes from Liodrosophila aerea, assembly GCA_035045005.1. NCBI lineage: Eukaryota > Metazoa > Arthropoda > Insecta > Diptera > Drosophilidae > Liodrosophila > Liodrosophila aerea. Next base: position 121,417 of record JAWNNL010001351.1, read on the forward strand.
CTGACGTCGACGTCGACGTAGCTGCTGGCGTCTTGCAACAATCAAAAGTTGCATCCACTTTGAAGTTTGCGTTGAGCCGAACAGCTTGAAGTACGCTCTCTTAGAGATGAATTGAAGCACGAGTGAACTTATTAGACCGGGGTTACTAGCCACTTTATTTGATTTGAGACCAACTGCGAGATGCCTTAATGGAAATTTAATTTAATCCCAGTCCAGACAAACTCTAATTGACGTGTTAGAGTGGCGTTAATAGAGTTTGAAGTGGGCGAGTTGCATAAACTTTCTTCAATTTACCATAAATTCAATTTATTTTCCTTAATAACTGAAAATGGTAGTGTAAGAATTTTAAAATATTTTAATGCGTAAAAAATATATTCATTAACATTTTTACAAGGATATCGCTAAAGGTAATAAAACCTTTGAAAGTATATGGCAGGAGTAATAAAACAACAACTGTTAGGTTATAAATAATATATAATATAATATAATTATATATTACACAAATGTGAAAATGATCACTTTTTGGGTCATTAATTAATAACTCGAGAGTGAAGAAACATTTTTTGTTTAGGGTAATTAAATTGGGTTTGTTCGACCTTCCAGGCTTTTTGTTATAAATCTTATTGTGAATAGAAAACAAATGCAGCAAACACAAATAAAATATATAAGTGCAACACTTTCCAGAGCACTTATTTTTATTTAGGGTAATAAAACATGCCTGCGCACAGGAAATTAGTTTATAACCTAATTGTGATCGAAAGGCACATCATAACTAATTTGGAAATTCTAACTGCTGAAAGATTAGCGAATTGGACTATTTGGCCATACTTCCGGTCATTATGTCAACGCCCAGAATAAGCAATTAGGCTTATGAGCGCTTAATGATCCTAGGAGAGTAATAAAGGGTAATGATCTCTTTATAACCTTAAGAGAGTAAAAGCGCAGGTAGCCAAAACTTGAACAGATGGTCCCCTCTCGGGATCTGCTTGTTTCTGTTTCTGTTACCTATATAAAGAGAACGACAGAAGAAACCTTCGGGCAGTCATTGAGCGGTGATCTACAAGCACAGACGTATTTACTAACAATAGTTGCGCATTTTTAATAATCGGCTTCGATTGGACTTCAGCTTTGGTTGAATCAAATATTGTCAGGAGTACTTATAAGGGAAAGTTACGACTCTGCATTCAGTCATCGAGCAGATATCAAGGAGCACAGACGTCAAAAGGAGTCCAACAAGCAAAAAACTTTAATTGGATAAGCAGTACTATTTGTTATAAATAGTGTAAGAAATGGGAAAATTCAGCTACATTGGGTTTTTTTGCGGCCTTTGTTCAGAAAAGTGCGATACATTAATAGAGGTTCGGGGAGATGAAGGCCAGCGTTTACGGCTGGTCCAAAAACTTGAGGTGTACATTCTAGGGAGTACATATCCATTGGGTATTGAGCCAAATTTAATCTGCATATCTTGCATAGAAAGAGTCCAAAGGTACTATAGACTCGAAATGGAAGTCAGGAGCATAGATTTACAGATGGAATCTTGCAAAAATACACTCCAAGATTGTTTGAGAGTCATCGAGGAATCTAAGTCCGGCAAATACGTTGTTGAAGGGGCACTACCGGAAGCAACTAGGAAGAGGAAGAGGACTATAAACCGACACCATCAAGAACCGACAGCCAAGAAAGGAATACTCCTGCCAATTAACGGATCTCATTAACTATGTAAACTACCTATTGTTCTATAATTTAATTAGTCTAAATACGAATATATGTAGAAAGTTTATAGATAAAAGTTTGATAATTTTTTTTGATAAAACACTTTAATTATCATTTGCCCTAATTAAGAGTAATGTTAAAATAGATTCTACCAATGAGTGCTATACGCATGTTAGGCTTAAGAGCACTGTTAACTGTAAAGTTTGCTCTTCTTAAAACACACGCGTATTATATTATTGCCAAGTTCGACTGGGCATTGCACAGCTCGCTCTCCACTCTTCACTCTCCGCTCTCCGTTTGCTTCTCTTAAACAATCCTCTCGGGTCGACCCTTACTGCCATTTGTTATGCACGCTCTTATTTCTTTTCGCAGTTGCAGCTGCATCTCTCTACCTTGTTATAATTTACAGGCCGTTACACACGGCTGATCAATAATATATATACTTTGTGGGGTCTGTCACGCCTCCTTCTGCTTGTTACATACATTTCGGGCTTACAAAATCTTAATAGAGCCTTTTGTAATTTTTTAAAGTACAGGATCTAAAAATAATGTAAAAGTTATAAAGAACCAAATTCTATTAAAATCAGTTAATAACCCAATTAAAAAATTTCCAATAAATCGCTTACACAACTTCCGTTCAGTAAGCCAACGCCCAAATTAAGCAATAACGATTATGATCATAGGATAGTAATAAAGGGCCCTAAGAGAGTAAAAGCTGACGTATTCATAACTTGAGCAGATGGTGACCTCCCGACAAAGTGATAAAGAATCCTAGGTTATGTGTTCTACCTGCTTCAGCCGAACCATAAAAACTACCATGTTTGGGACCACGACCGTTTGACTCGCACAACGCAAAACCCGAGTCGCGCACGAAGTCGAGGCGAAGACTGGCTGTCTCTTTCTGTTACCTAGGTAAACCGACCCAAAGCACTGCCGATATCGACAGAACGACAGGAGAAACCTTCGGGCAGAAGCTTAGTGGAAGAGTTTTTTATACCTGCCAAGTAGGGATAATTCAGCCTCATCTTGTATAAATAAGCGACATTTCGCCGAACTCTCACAGTTTTAAGTCGGAAGTCAAGAGAGAAGGACGTTCAGCTAAGTTTTCAAATTTGAGACATTTTATAAAATCCATTATACACTAGCCGACATGACGAGTGAGTTTGATCTATCTGCGATTAAGAAGGAGGAAGACATCGGTTCAGAGAGCGACACTAGAATCCAACTTAATCAGAGTAACGGGATGTTCAAGTCTATAAAATTAGTAGAAGTTGATCAAATTCTCGATTCTCTGCTAAATGAAAAATGGGATCTATTGGGCGGACATGTTAAGATTGAGCCAAAAGATGAACCAGACGTATTACCAGAACCCACATCAGAGGCCGTACCAGAACTCGTACCTAAGACTGAAGCAGAACCTGCACAAGAGACAGGAACAGAAACGATCGAATCAGCACCAGAGGCCGAAAATGGAGAAGGAAGTTCGATGGCTCTAATTAGCCCGATAAATAGACGACGTTCATTGCGTTTAAGAAAACTAACGCAGGATAGCGATACACAATCGAAGACGAATGACTCTGATAGTCCTCGTTCATCGGTGTCAATTAGCCCCGGTTCGCCGGAATCAACAAAACGATCTACACGCAAGCACTCTCTTACTACTCGAGATCGTACACAGTATCAATGTGAGTTATGCAACAAGGAATTTGCATCTTCAAGAGGTTTGCAAAACCACATGCGGACGCATAAGACTGACAAATTATTCAAGTGCTCCGAGTGTCCAAAGGCGTTTCTATTCAAATCACATTTTGAGGAACATAAGGAGGAACACACTTTTAAGAAAACCAAGATTAATCAAACTGCCAAGCCGGCAGTCAAACCAAAGAATGACGAGAAACGCTTTAAGTGTTCTTATTGCCCTAAAACATTTACACGCCCGTATTTTTGGAAGTTTCACCTACGAGTCCACACCGGAGAACGCCCTTACGAGTGCTCCAAATGCTTGGCCACCTATAAACACCACCATCATCTAATGAGACATACCTGTGCGTTACACACTAAAGGAGGACAACAAAAGTGTACCCACTGTTCAAAGACATTTGCCACAGGGGGACAACTGAGGACTCACATCACTAGTCATGGCGGAAAGCATCCACATATGTGTCGCCACTGTCATAAGGTATTCGAAACATTAGCCAATTTGAAACGACATAATACCATATACCACGCATCGAAGAATATACATCCCTGTCCCCACTGCAATCAGAGATGTCTTACGAAGTCCGAACTAAGGAAACACATGCCAGTTCACACCGGAGAACGTCCCTTTAAGTGCATCCAATGCCCCTCGGCTTTCAAACGCGCAAGTAATCTTAAACAGCACTGTCTGTTATTGCATACTCGAAAATCAACATAATTGACCATCAACACTTGGACAAGCTTAGACGTGGCAGACGTTTTGCTTTTTGATCAAACTTTACTATTGTTATATTAATAAATGTTGTAGTGTAGTATTTCAATTAAATAAAAATATTTACTTAATTAAAACAATATTTCAATATGTGAATGTATATCCTGCTGCTATCGGTACACAAGGCAAAGATAAGTATAGGCTGCCTTCTACTATAGGCTGCGCTCGACTGTAGCTTTTCGTGCTTTTACATTATTATAAATCTTGTTATGAATAGAAAAAATTGCAGCTGACTCAAATCATACTATAAGTCCAAAACTTTCCGAAACGCTTATGTGTTTATAACCTATTTATGATAGAAAGGGACATCATAACTAATTTGGAAATTCTAACTGTTGAAAAATTAGCGAATTAGACTACTTAGTCATATTTCCGTTCAATATGTCAACGCCCAGAATAAGCAAAAAGGCTAATGAGCGCCTAATGTTCCTAGGAGAGTAATAAAGGGTAATGATCTCTTTATAATCCTAGGAGAGTAAAAGCGCAGGTAGCCAAAACTTGAACAGATGGTCCCCTCTCGGGAACTGCCTGTCTCTGTTTCCGTTACCTATATAAAGAGAACGACAGGAGAAACCTTCGAGCAGTCATTGAGCGGTGATCTACAAGCACAGACGTATTTACTAACAATAGTTGCGCATTTTTAATAATCGGCTTCGATTGGACTTCAGCATTGGTTGATCATAAATATTGTTAGGAGTACTTATAAGGGAAAGTTACGACTCTGCATTCAGTCATCGAGCAGATATCAAGGAGCACAGACGTCAAAAGGAGTCGAACCAGCAAGCCGTGTTAAAAGCTCAGATAAAAAAGACTTTAATTAGCTAAGCACTTCTACTTGTTATAAAAAGTATAAGAAATGGGAAACTTGTCAAAATCCTACATCACTGCGTTTTTTTGCGGTCTTTGTACAAAAACGCGCTGTACATTAATACACGTTCATGGAGATGAAGGCCAGCGTTTACGGCTGGTCCAAAAACTCAAGGTGTACGTTTTTGAGCGTATAGATCCATTGGGTGTCTTGCCAAGTTCAATCTGCATATCTTGTATTAAAAGAGTCGAAAGGTACTACACACTCGAAATGGAATTTAGGCGCATGGATGAAGTGTTAGAGTCTTGCGAAAATACACTCGAACATTGTTTAAGAGTCATCGCGGACGCTAAGTCCGGCAATTAGCTGAAGGGGGACTACCGGGAGCAACTAGGAAAGAGGACTACAAACCGACGCCATCATCGCTGATTGCTGCGATAAAGGCTTGAGCCAAGAAAGAAAATACTCCTGCCAATTAACGGATCTCATTAACTATGTAAACTACCTATTGTTATATAAGTTAATTAATATAATACGAATATATGTAGAAAGTTTAAAAAACCTAGTTTTAATAAATCCCAATATTTTATAATTTTTGGTAAGAGTGCTTACAGGTTTGCTTACAGATCACCAATTTTACACTGTGGTATTCAGCACAGTATGTATGTTTGTAAATTCAATAACATACATATACAGTGGAGTCGCGATAATTCGCACCCCGCTAAATCAAAATTCTCAATAATTCGTAAAATTATCTGTCCCCTTGAAGAAAACCCGATTGTTCGTAAAAATTTCATATATTTTGGTCCCCTTGTTAATTCGTAATATTTTTCGCAAAGCAAAGAATATTAAACCTCTTATAAATCGTAATGCAATGCGAAATTTTTGGCAGTTAAGTCGCGCCGTTAGGATTTGTAGAACTGTCTATGCCGCCTTTATGTCGTTATAAATGCTGAGTTTGTGTTGTGTCTCTCATTTTTATCGTTTAGTGTACTGATTATAGTTTTTTGATTCTTATTAATTAACTTAATTTTTGTTATTAAAATTTCATGTTACTGTATAATTGTCCCGCGTAATTCGTAAAAAATACGATCCCCGTGCCATTACGAATTATCGAGACTCGACTGTATCTACAAATATCTGGCCAGATGTAACTAATATAGGAAGACGAGTTGAGTCGATATAGCCATGTGCGTCTCTCCTAGATCACGGAAACTATACATAGGCAAGTCAATCGGATAATAAACACCAGAGATATGCGACAAACAAGTTTCTGTACTAGGCATTTGGCAGGGGTAGGGGGAAGCCACTGTGTACGCGGCCAATAGGGCGTATGCGTGATTTTTTATTGTGAGTATGAATGTCTGTATGAGTTTTGGATATTGTTTGTATTTGAGCGAATAATTGTATGTATAAGTGTTTGTGTGTATGTATAAGTGCATGTGTATGTTTATGTGAGTATGTACATATATGCTACTGCTTTAATGGAGGCCCAGGGCAAATCAAAGTACAGGGTCACCTACTGTCAGTTGCGTCCGACTGTAGCTTTTTTTGTTAGGTTTGTGTATTGTATACCTTCATAAATATATTTTAGTACTCGCAAGGTCTTTGTGTTTATAAATAGTAAATAGTTAAGGCTCAATAAAACACAAAGACCTTGAGCCGACTAAATTAAATATAAATTCATACGAACAGGTCCCCAGGAATCAAAGAAGGGTATTCTTTACTTTATTTTGTAAATAACAACAGGAAAACTTATTATCACATTAAATGTTTTATTCTATAGCTTTGGCAATAAAATGTTTTTTGAAATTATACATTAAAAAATCGTAAAAAAGGTTAATAACACAATTCTTAATCAATACGCCGCATGATAATTGGAGCGACCACGGTAACCCATTGCGCGTCGAGCACCCCGGAAAGTAGAAGGGCGACATGGACGGGAGACACGGCCTCCTTGTACACGGAAGCTGCCTCGAGCGGGACGGTTTGTTGTGGAGATTCCTGGTCGGTTGGTGCGTTTCGACATGACCTTAATTTGACGTCCTCGGAACAGCGTTTCGTTCATGGCCAATGCGATCTCCATATTCTCCTTGGAATCAAATTCAATGTAAGCGAAACCCTTGGGACGTCTGTTCGCCTTGTTGCAAGGAATGGTAACACGAGTTACTCTGCCAGCGCCATTGAAATGTGCCTCCAGTTCCTCTGCAGTTGCACCATAGTCCACATTGCCCACGTAAACGGATCTCGTGTCGATCTCCTGCTTCTGTTCAAGAGAAAGCGGCACTGTGGCCAGACCGGTTGTTGAACCAATAGACATATGTTTGGCTACCTCCAACTGCATGCGCATTATTTTTTCAACCTCCTCCTCCATCTCTTTGGCGCGTGCTTTGATGGCTTCCAATTTTGGGTCCATCTCATTGATAAGTTTAGTCTTCTGTTCACCGTTTGTCCCATTCAACGATTCCAAGAGCTGATCCTTATTTAAATTGAAATCTGCATTCGCCATTTTATTGAGTATTTATTTGTATGGCAGGGTATATAAACTTTGGCGTTTTGTTTATATTTTCTAAGCAAGGCTTTGTTAAGTAGTTTGTGTAGTTTATCGTAGTGAAAATTCTATTAAATATGCTCAAATATAATATTCGCAGCGACTTTGCTTGTACAAGTCTCTTCGACAACTGATCTTAGCTTGAGTTTAGGTAGTGAATTTATACTGATTCTCGAACCTCAACAGTTCGAACCGCAACAGTTCGAACTGAACCAGGACAGCAATAAAAATTTATGATCGGACAGCAATAAAGAGTCGAGAGAATGATTCTAGGGGAGTAATTAGGAGTTAATTGCAACAAGGAATTATGATTTTATTAATCCTATGAAAGCAAAAGTCCAGGCAGGAAAATCTTGAGGTCATCGCTCGGTAATATATAGATTATAAGTCATAATTGAGCCATAAAAAATGTGATGTTTATGACCGGTTGACTAGTGGAATGGAAAATCTCCCGTAGGCGAGAGAGGAAATCCGTTAATAAATCCGTAATTACACATGTAAATAGTTGTAATGAGCTGCTTAAAATAAAATTAAACTTTTTAGAACTTGTCCCTTAAAAAGTACAAAAGGATCTGTTAAGTTTCTGCAACTCTGAAATGTAAGTAACAGGAAGAAGGAGGCGTGGCTGGCCTGTCTGTCTGTCCGTACGTATGAAAACCTAGATCTCGTAAACTGTATGAGCTGGAGACATCATATTAGGCAGTTAGATAACCCTATAGTGCAAGCAGGGCAAGTTTGTGTTCGAATTTTATACCTCCAACAGTTCCGCTTTACGATCATTTTAAGATCTAGTCCATTTAGGTGGTCTAGTAACTTTATGCAATATGGTCAGATGTAACAAAAATTTATAGATTCGAGTTCATTGCATAATTTAGCTTGTATTTAATAAAAGCTATATTAATTGCATTACATTTGCTATTATTTTCCAACAAACTGTGCTTAATCTATGGAAATTAGCGAACAGCCGCAGAAATTGAGTTGCATAACTGGAACAGCAACGTTGCAGCGGCTGTTAAGTAGAGGGTGGTGGGGGGAGGTATCTAACGGCGTCCTTAATATACTCATTTAATTGCGGTAAATTGTGTAAGCCACTGCCCATAAGCTCTGTTCTTAATTTCCTTTCATTTTTTCACATTTCTCTTGTTTCTTGTGCTTGGTCAGCTGCCGGCTGCATTTAATTGAAAAATTATTAAATGAATTTTTGGGTGAGGCAAGAGAGCTGCTCGAAGCCCTCACTGTGCAAAACTGCTGCAGCCCAAAAAAGTAGGCAACATTTTACCAAGCGGCTGTCTGAGTTGCTGTGTGTGTGCGTGTGTGTGGGTGGGTGTGTGTAGACTGGCAGCAGCGCTAATGTTCATTAATTTGCACTTAATAACTTTTGAGTAGGTTTAATTTCACCGACCAGCCTTGGTTGGGAATTTGGTTTCAATATCCTGCAATAGCAAGTGTCTATGGCTTGATAGAATACAGTTTCCGCTTATTAAAGACTGAAGTAGTTATCGCTTATACATCTGCATCTATGCTCAATATTAAAAATTAGTTTTTGGTTAAACGAAAAAATAATTTATGTATGTATACTATATATACATCGTCCCCATTCATTAGTCGCTTTCCATTACTCGATTTATTGTTGTTTTTGCCATTGCCATGGTCATTAACTTGCCAGCTTATTTGATTGCTCTTGTTGTTGTTGTTTTTTCAGCTGCTCCCCTTACTTAATTTTGGACCGTTTAACTTTTGTGAAATGCCTCCGCCTTGAGTTGAGCTACGACTTTGACTTTGCGTTTAGCTTTGGCTTCGGTTTCATTTTTAGCTTAATGCTCTGGGAAATTGCGCAGATGTGTCTGTCCCGGGGATAATCATTAGGCTTCCACTCGTTAGGGGGTTTGAGAGCGTGTGCAAATGCCTTATCTATCATAGTTTTAATCTGTGTCTATGACAACAGTGAGCAGGAGCTAAGTCATACGTCTTATCGGGCATTAAAGAGCCAAGCCAAGCCAAATATCAAGATTCAACTCAAATGGCAGCTGCTGTAAAATGTGAATAAATAAAACATCAAAAAGTTGACTAATTAATTTGCATATATATTAATATTATATATATGTTCGTATTAATTTGCATATCATTAAAAATTCTCAAAAATAACTAATCAATTAGCTTGATTTCAGTTTTTTGCCTGACTTAATGCAGAAACTTCAAATTTTATTTCAGCAACTGAAGTAAAGTTCGGCAAACTTTTCATTTAGTTGCTAATTAAAATTCGAGAGCAAAAATATAATCAGGGAAGCCAGGTTATAAAATCATAATTAATATAAGCTGCAGTTTGTTAGTAAAACGTAAAAGTTAGTAAAAAGAAATAAGAGAAATTGAATCGACTTTTGAATACCCTTTAGACTTTAACATCAAGTGAAGTAATTGGTATCTGTCTACTGTCTATATTACATAAGTGGAATCATATCTACATCTTTCGATTACATTCTATAACCTGTATGTACTTGTTTGAAATAATATACGACTAAGTGTCATTCCAACTTCCGTTTTGTTGAATACAAAATTGGAAAGAAATAATATTAATATTTATTAGAAAAATGCTAAAAAATTCATTTACTTCGCATACATGTTATAATATATAATGACATTAAATGATATATAATATTATAATGAAGCAAGCTTACTACCAATACTCTTCCATATTTGCAATTATAAGTACAGATCCTCTGGCTGTTTATGGAAATTTTCTCTGGAGTTTTAGGCAAAACTTTATGGTCCAAACAGCTGTCAATGGCGAGTGGACGAAAATTTCAACTTGACCTCATGCAGCCCGGACAATTCAATCAAATTAGGCATACTTTAAACAAGTCAGCTTGTAACGCAATACATGCATACCAAATTTAATTAAAGCGGACACACTCACACCCGCACATTCGCAACAAGTAAGAAGAATCAAACTAGAGAGGAGAAGGAGAAGGGGAGAACAGTTGCTAGTTATGGGATAGTGTTGCAGCGTCTCTCGGTTCAGTTGTTACTGCTATAGTTCCACATTTAATTAAACTTAATTGAAAAAGTTATGGCAAAATCAAACCGAATTAAATATGCAATAGATTCAGTTACGTAATCAACGAAATGAAAACCAAATGCATCGAGCACTCAGCTTCAACTATGTATTAAACGAAACCCACAAAATATTCAAGGTTTTGTATTAATCATACGCCGTGCTGGCCATGCGCCATACAATATGTTTCACTAATGCAGAGTGAGAAAAAATGCAAACCAATTGTGAATAATAACTTAGGAATATTGATTTTATTGAAATTAGATTTTTTGTGTTACAAAATGATGGCAATATAATAGTATATAAAATGACATAAAATATTGAGGTTTTTTGTTTTATTTTTTAAATATATTTAATATTGATCGACTTCTACTGTTTATATACCATATTAGTAATATTATTATTTTATTTGCATATAATTACTTTCAGTGTATGCATAAACGTATGTGAGCCGTTCACTGTGTTTATACAACATTATTTGCATACTTTACACACACACTCACATCCGTGCGGGGAGCTCATTATTATAACACTGAAATGACCTTTACTGTTCATAATAAATTGCTGTTGTTTAGCTCCCTTTTTGGCATTTTGCATATTTAAATGCAATGCATATTGAATTTATTCTGGGACTGGCTTTAATGATGATGTTGCCGCTAGTTCCTGTAATGTGTTGTTAGTTGTGCGTGCGTGTGTGTGTGCCGAGGGGAAGAGCAGAGTTATATACGAGGGGGCGGGGTTGAGCAAACAAAACCGCGTGGCGCACAATTGAAAGCAAAATGAAACGATAAATATTTGGTTTTCGTTAAAACTTTAATTAAAATCATGTTGCAGCTCCCGCAATAATTTATTTGTAGCCCAAGCTTTTTGGGGGTATTTTCTATATGTGTGTGCGTGTGGGTGTATCGATAACAAAGCAATTATGCTGCTGTACTTTTTGTTTGTATTCCGTTGCCAAAAGTCCCTTGGTCATTATAATTGTTTCATACACGAAGGCACCACATTTTCCTAATTGAACTCTTGCCATGTTGGCCCAAAGTGTCACTCACTTATATTTTCCTTTTACTTACTTTGCTTTCGGCTTGTACTTTGGTTCAAAATCTAACAAAATGTCAACGATGTCAAGGGAGTTTTAAAGAAAGTTGCAGCAATATATTAAAAATTTGAATTAATTGAAACATACCGATCAGTCGGGTGCACCCCTTACAGAAAAATACAATGTTTCTAACACCATATTTGAAACATATTCCTTTTGTACTAAACTAGAATATTCAGATTTGTATTGAAAAAGGGTGTCTTTCTTTATCAACAATATCAATTTCATTACAAAAATTCGCATGTTATATATAAAATTAGTCAAGTCATTCTGTGGAGTTACATAAAAGTGTTGCATACTTTTGCCCGTAGTTCAATAGTGATTCCAAGCTCAGCCCAAAAGGCTGCAACACTATTTTTAATAGCTGAACAGAATGACTGCGCTTATTTCATATTAAAATTCTACACTTCTATTTTTAAAATAATGATTTTTTAAACAAAATTCTAAGTGAATTTCCAAATAAATTATGAACTCAAGCCAACCTCAAGCCATCAATCCCAAATTAATTCAGAATATTTCTGGCTAAACACATCAAAACTTACTATTTATATTTTGCCCTTTCTTTGGCAATCTAAGCCACATTTGAGATACTTTTCCGCATTCTGACAACTTTACTTGACAGTTAAGCCGACAGGCAACGCCCTCAATCAATTTTGGTTGTCAATGCCCATACCAAAATGCCGTTTTAATTACCACACCCCCTATGACAAAACTTGCCCATCTAATTAACGCTAATCAACTTGCTGACACTCCAATTGCCATTCCCCCTCCCCCCGGCACCCACACTTGGAATATAATGAGGAATAGACATAGATAGATGCTAAGCCGGCAAACCGAAAAACATGGACACACACAGACAAAGAAAAAAAAAAAAAAGATTTGGAATTACTTTATGTGATGTGAAAGTCTAATAAATTATTATATGAAATCGCTGTAAGATTTGCTGCAAATTATTTATGCGCAGCCAAACAGACACACACTCACACCCACACACACTCCATGGAGAGATCACAGATGCTATAAATTTATTGCACTACAAACAGAGAAACATTTCCGTTGAAGCCAAAAAGCGTTTACCCAGTGATTTCTATGGGATAGACACAGTGGCGTTAGACGAAAGGGATTCAGGCAGCTATACACACTCCCCCGGAGTTAATTGGAAATAAATAAAATCTACAGAAGTAAAATATTATTTATATTACTTATGAAATAATAATCAAAAATGTATAATAATAATATTTAGAACTTATTTATACCAGAACTACGATATGAATATACATATGTAGTACATTCGCAAAACTTTTGTTTGTAAGGAGAGCGTACATAATACTATGTATAGTATGGTCTCTTTACTGCGTTTGCAGTTTGTCTTCTAGTCTTTCTTGTGTATTGATATGGAAATAAAAAAAACCACAACGTAAACAGACGCAGCCTGCAATTCAGCGCCCACTTACTGCGTTACTCTGACACTCACTCTAGCCATAATACTATGAATGAACGGCAACAACAACATAAGCAGCAGCAGTCAGTGCACTCACAGTGTTACTCTCACACACACTCACTCTCACAAGAAGTGAACGACAAAAACAACATAAGTTTAAGCCATATGAAATTGATCGCTCGCTCACTGTATAACTCACACACACACTCCCTCACGTATGATAGTAAACCACAACAACAACAATAGCAGACGCTGCCCTCACACAGCTCTACACTCCCAAACGTTCTCTTACACACAGATATGTTGGGATCTTTGGTTATTAAGTGGTAAATCGAGGCATTAATGAACTAAAAAGGAACTAAAAACATCCTGAAATTTAGCTAAGTTTTAAATCAAATACTAATAATAATAATAATGATGTTGCAAATAGTATTTTCCTCTCAAAGTCAACTATGACCTACGCCCCTGCTTATTTCAACTTACTTTCTATAGTCCCCGAAAATATGCTTAAGTGTATAGAAAATACACAAGATTTTATTACAAATAAACTGAGGAAAGATACGAAATAGCGAAATTGTATTGTATACTCGCTCATGTGAGCTGAGCTAGGGGGACAATAGATAGATACATCTCCACATTGCAGGAAGTTGTTTTGGCATTTTTATTGATTTACGGATTATTGTCGAGTGCGAGCAAAAGATTTCAGTCTTACCCCTTGTCCCCCCGTTGAAAAGTTTTCCCCCCACCCAGTTTAAGTTTTGATGCTGTACTCAGCTGTTGTTACAGCAGCGCTAAAAAACGAAACTTTTTTGTAGGAAAACTTTAAACAAATCTTGCAGATTTTTCTTTCTTCTTAGGTACAAAGTTGAAATTCCTTCTTTTTAATTTCATAAAGTCAACAGGACGCTAAAGTACCAAAAAAAAAAGAGAAGGCAGAAACTCATAATGGAAACTTATAAAATGTAGCGGTAAATGAAAAAATGCGAATTATTTAAAGGGTGCATGAAGCTAAATTTAGGTATCTTTTGCATATAGTACACATACCTTTTGCAGAACCTAAATGCCATGTGAGAGTTTGGGCAAAGTTCTATGGAACAATTTCTAGGAGCATTTATAAAAAATACATAGTTGATACAATTATGTATTACTGTTATCGATATCGCAATTCTAAATAGTATATAAAATAGTGGAAAATGTATTAAGGAAATATGTATTTATTTGATATTTTTGTCATTAGACTATATCAATATATAAAGAATAAACAGTTGATAAACTTATGTTTGATAACATTCCATGTTACTGTTATCGATATCACAATTCAAAAGAGTAGAAAATAGCAGTCTATTGGGGTGGAAAATGTATTAAGGAAATGTATATTTATTTGATATTTTGTCATTAGACTATATCAATATATAAAGAATAAACAGTTGATAAACTTATGTTTGATAACATTCCATGTTACTGTTATCGATATCACAATTCAAAAGAGTAGAAAATAGCAGTCTACTGGGGTGGAAAATGTATTAAGGAAACGTGTATTTATTTGATATTTTTGCCATCAGACTATATGAATATATAAAGAATAAATAGTTGATAAACTTATGTTTGATAACATTCCATGCTTCTGTTATCGATATCACAATTCAAAAGAGTAAAAAATAGCAGTCTATTGGGGTGGAAAATGTATTAAGGAAATGTATATTTATTTGATATTTTGTCATTAGACTATATCAATATATAAAAAATAAATTGTTAATAAACTTATGTTTGATAACATTCCATGTTACTGTTATCGATATCACAATTCAAAAGAGTAGAAAACATGTGGAAAATGTATCAAGAAAATGTGTATTTACTTGATATTTTTGCCATCAGTCTATACCAATATATAAAGAATAAATAGTTGATAAACTTATGTTTGATAACATTCCATGCTACTGTTATCGATATCACAATTCAAAAGAGTAGAAAATAGCAGTCTACTGGGGTGGAAAATGTATTAAGGAAATGTGTATTTATTTGATATTTTTGCCATCAGACTATATCACAATGAAAGCGTTTGCATTCAAATGAGGTCATTGGCTGGTTGATATTGAAAGTGGGCGAAGCATAAGGGTCGAGATACACACACACGTACAACAACGCGTTGTGTTTGTTCATGTTGTTGTTGTAGTTGTTAGTTTTGTTTATTGAGTTGCAATTTTGTTTGCAATCAGCGCACCAAAATGCATAGAGCACAAGCCTGGAGCAGGAAGAGTGGGGGATGTGTATTGGGGGGGTTTTTGGGAATGAGCAAACAGCAAATTAGCATATTTGCACATAACGGCAACAATTTTATTTGCTTTCTGTAAATGTGTGTGTGTGTGTGTGTGTGTGTGTGTGGTGTGGGTGTTTGCTTTATGTAATATAAATATTTAAATATGATTTTCTGCATGGGATTGTTATTTTTGCGTTCTGTCTCTTGTTGTTGGTTGTGCTTGTGTTTTTGTTGGGTTTCTGTTTGTGTAGCCATCATTGGTTATTAACTTTGTGCACTTTTATTTGCATTACAATTTTCGAAAGAAATGTTTGTCATATTTGTACAGTTTAGTCAGGTGCACAAACAAGTTCGCTAAGCAGCAAATCACGCTTATGCTTGAGTGCACACCCAGCGAAGCATTTCCATTATTATCCTAGATACGACATCCCATTGCCATCAAACCCCATTTTGACACTTCTTGCCATACGCACACACACACACACAGAAAACATTTTGCAATTAGCTAGTTGTTGTTATTGTTGCTGCTGTGGCGTTTATTTCTGGCCTAATTATTGGCCTAATCACAAATACATCAGCCAAATTGGTTACCGCCCAGAAGGCACATGCTGCAGCATATTAATTGAAATTTACTGCCTTTGTTGGAGCTCTTACAGTTTGCCGAGAAACAAAAATACATATGTACATGTAATCAAATATATACTCGCATTTGTACTATAAAGGGTGTGTGTGCATAATTATGTAAGAAATTTAATCAAGGCGACTAAAAGAAAGACTACGTATGTGAACAAGGAGTTGCAAGTCTTAGATATAAATCATATTTTATTAAATTTTAAGCTAACTGCTATCATTGTTATATTAGTTTTATGTCTAATATTAATGTAATGAAGACAGTTTAAATATTAAAAAATATCTATATATATTTATATAAAAGTCAAGTTGAATACTGAAAATCCAGCCTGATACTTTTATGAACCAAATTACCAGATTTCTTGGTCTGTCAGAGAGGTAGTAGACCCACAGGTATAAGAACCTGGTTCTGCCGAGGAGAGCTCGGGATCAGAAGAGTTAAAGTTAAGTTAAGTTAAGTTAAGAGTTGAAGTTGAGTTATTTCTAATTCTTTACTTTCTTAGTCTTTGTTTTCATTAGTATTACATTTGCGTTGTCTTATAAGCATTACTATTTAGGTCAAGGAACAGTAGCATATTCTTTCAAAATCATTACATTATATTACAATTATATTACAAGTATTGCTGAATTCGCAGGCTGTATATGAAATGTGTCGAGTCATCCTGTTAAACTACAGAACAAGCTCAAGCTCAGCCCAAAAGGCAGCAACACTTTTTATCTAAGTAGAATGACTGTGCATATTTTATTTAAAATTTTGACAAACTTCTTTGCTTAAATGTATATTAATTTTCATATGATTTACGAAAGATATTTTTAAACGTGTGCCCGACTTATAAACATTATGAAACAAAATTCGTTTTTTAACTGAAAAGCTTATAAAGGGTGCAAGCCAACAAAAGCAAACTAAGTCTTTTGACATATGAATTTAAACATTTCAGCGAATTCTCGTTGCAATTTGAAAGTTTAATATCACATTTCATGAAGAGTGTATAAAAAAGGGAGATTTCCATGCGAATGAAACAAAATACAACATTATAATAAAACCTAAATCAAAGCGTAGTACTTATAATATTTTATATAAAAACATCTCAATAAAATGACCTATGAGTTACCACAGAATATTTTTATTAGTACTACTTGCAATTTCCCAGCAAGTCAGCAAAGGGTAACTCAAAGTTGAGCAATACAAACTCCATTACAACCGAAAGCTATTTACCATTTTCGCTGTTCAAAATATGCATTAAAATTGCTTCGAAAACTGTCAGCTGCAAATCTGCAAAAGTCAACAAAACATACGCTCTCATACACACACAAATCATTGGGAGATTTGGGAGACCACACGAGTGTCTGCGAAGGGTGTTGTGATTTTAAAACAAACATCGAAATACGAGTGCAATATTCACAGTGGGCACTCAACACTCGAGTCGAACACCCGAAACACTCAAACACTCGTGTAGAGCAATTCATATTGCATTGCTTATATGAAATGTAATCATTGCCATTTTGTGAGCCATGTGAATTAGTTAACTTTCCACACACACACACAGTTAGACCCACACCCACACTCTTGTAGCCCCATCCACATGCCAAATTACCCATATGTATGTAATTGTGCACACACATATAGTCATGGGTGGGGGGAAGTTCAGTTCGATCTCGGCTGCAGTAACTGTAATAAATTTTCTGGCTATACAAAATGGCGGCGACGGCATTTCGCCATTCCGCCATTGCTTGGCCAATACAATACAGTGGCGCACACGGAAATAATTCAAGGCCCGGAATCGGAATCGATGTCGGAGTTGCTAGGCGGAGGTCGGATGTGGTGGGGTGAATGAAACTGCAGTGTAATAAGTACACTGAAAGTAGTTACAAACTAATGTAGTAATATATATAGTAATATTTATAAAAGTATATTGAACAAATAGTATTTTCTTTACACATTTTCTCTATGTAAATAAAATAGAATTTAATTCTGAAATTACTTGAAAATTACTTAGATTTCCCTTCAGTGTAGTCGTAATAATTATATGCTTATCAGCGTGCCATAAAGTGAGACTCAGCCTGACTCGACGCACTCGACTCGACGATAGTGTTTGCATGGTGTTCCAGGTAGTGCTTGGCATAACGGTAGTTCGGTTTATCGCCAGGGTAGCATGGGCCGAACCGGGCCAACCGCAACAAGCGTGCGGCAATAAAATTGTTATTTTTGCGATTTATTATTAGAGTGCATTTGGGGTTTTTGCGGCCTCTCGACCACAAAATGTAGTCGTAATTGTGTGAGCAACGCATTTTGGCATTAAATTATGGGGTGTTAGTTTTATTGATTGTGGGACTGGGTGAATGAAGGGAAAGAGGGAGGGGCCTAGTAAGACTACCTCACCTCTCTGCTATACAGACTGTCTGATTCGGACTTGATTGAGTGGTGCTTCGTTTTGGGGGTTTCATTCGCTCTCTGTGTTGTTTGATTGCTTGTTAGGTTTTTGTTATTTTTCGATTTGGTTTTTCGCCTCTGTGCAAATTAAATACAATTGCCCCCAGGCAACAACAGTCCACACGTAGTCATAATGATAATCATATACATCATTCATTCATTCATACACACATATAGTATATCTGTTTACATATTTATGTTTATCATTTGGAAATGTGTGTTTGTGTTTTTGTTTTTGTTTCTGCTTCATGCAAACAATTAGTCGACCGAAAACGGAAGCAAAACTGGAATGGTCATAGTCCCATTTACCATTTAAAATGCAGTTTGGCTCTGCCACTATCTCTCGCATTTAATAGGCGTAACGCATATTTTATGTGCTCAAAAATTTAGCACTAAATTAGCATAAGCCTCAGCCTGTAAATATGCCCTGGCGTTTGTGCCTATCGCCTTATTAAAATTGCATTTCACTCTGCGCATATTTATTATGTTGCAGTTTAATTCTGGCTTTGACTCTGCAACTGCCATAAATCTAGTTTAATGCTGCTTTAAACAATTTTATTTCATTTGTGAAAGAAAAAAAACAGTCGTTATATTCATTAAAAATTGTAATAATATACCAATTTAATTATGATACTTTATGTTTAGTATGTTGTTGTGTAAATATTTTTACAACGAAAATATTGTTATGTCGTCATAGTTTTATATTTCAATTAAAATATAATTAGGTTCGTACTTGGCAAGTATTTTTAGACACTGAATTTGAAAAAAGTACAAAAGGGTCTATAAAGTGACTCCTACTGTCGATTGCATCTGACTGTAGCTTTTCAGGCTTTTTATTATTATTTGCAAATATGTGTAAGAGAATTTCAAATTATTAAAAAAAAATACTTTTTCTTTTTATTTGGAATCCCTAATTTAAGAAATGCCTTTTGTTTTGTAAGCTTGCTTTCTATTCATAGTATTTATTAAAAATAAAACCTTTATTTATTTATCACGCTAAAATCAATCATAATTTTAGTATGACAATCTAAACTTGAATTCTTGTTTTACAACATTTATATGCAATAATCGAGCTTCTCTTCATGAATATGCAATAAAATGTAGACAAATAATTTTATAGGAACCCCTAAAGAGAATATCCAGCTCAAATTGCAAAATGTGAGACTGGCTAAGCCCACATTTTATAGGAGAATTTTTAGCCCCTTTTAAAGGGCAATGGAATTGCTTAAAGCAATCTTAAGTGGGTTCGCTCAAAGCGTTTCACGCTTTATAAGCTAGAAATGTGCACAACCAGCGCAATGTGACAATAAAAAGCTCATAAAAATGTATTAGCCGTGTGGCATGAGGCACACTCACACACTCGCACACACTCACAGACACCAGTCGCACACATGTGACACAGAGTCATAGCCCACAAACAGTCTGAATGTCTACGACAAGCCCAATTTTCACATTTCTTTTTCGTTTGCCATTTTTATCGCTGTGGTTTGTTGTCCTCTCTTCGTTCAGCTGGTAACTTTTGCCTTGATGTGTGGCAGCTGCAACTTTTGCCGACTGCTGCTGCCACTCGATGCGGCACATCAAAACTCTTTGGCGCTCTACATCAACTTCAAGTTGAAGCTGAAGCTGAAGTTGAAGTTGAAAAGCTGTCGTAGCAGTTAGAAGCGACGCGTCGTGTGTCGTAGAACCAGGTGTTATAATCGTCATCATCATCATCGTCGTCATTATCATCGATACCGTTGACGTTTGCTACATAAAGAGAGTGAGCATGCCACCCACCCAAAGCCACTTGAAGTTTCCCATTCTCTTCTGCTACTGTGGCACATTGCAAGAAATCCTGCCGACTTTTAGCAATTGAAACGCGAGTTGATTTCTCTTTGCTTTGCTTCTTCTTTTTTGTATTTTGGCTTGTTTCAATTTGTTCGCTTTTGCCATTTTTAATTTGTCACTTGAAGCAAAAGTTGCCAAACTTCTCCCTTGTCGACTGACGCGAAGCTCAATAGGTTTCTCCATGCTGGGTTGTTGTTGTGTTTGGCTTTGTCATCTTTCTCCACTTTTGTTTCACTGCTTTTATTTCGAACAGCTTTAATTAAAAGCCAAGCATATTGCAATTGCACTATTGAACATATGCCAGATTCATGCAATATTAAACTGGGCTAAACTTGGAAATACTGTTACAAATAATTGCAAAAATCTTAAATAGTAATAAGTGCAGATAAGTTCAATAAAGTGCAGATTGAACCCTTAACAGACAATAGTCAGCATTAACAGATGAAGAGCATCCACAAGTAACAGCAGTAATCGAGCTGTAGTAGTGTAATAGGTTAACAGAGGGGTAACACAGGTTAACAGTAACAGAGCAATACGTTAACAGAGCCTAAAATACATATTTCCTTACTGCAAAATAAGAGAAATATTCAATATTTTATGACATGATCATTTTAATTAGTTTGATTCAAGATGCTGGTATTATATGTAACATATTTTTTGTACAATTTTTTAATACTATTTTGTTTAATATTTTTATAAACTTATTAATTTTTTTGTATTGTTCAATATTTTAAATTATTAACGTTTATTATTATCTCCTTTGGCTTTTTAATATTTAATTTGATTTCTGTTTTATTTTTTTTCAATTTTGATTCTATTAGATGACATGGGAACTGAACTGCTACCCACAAAGTTCGAATACGTATCCACTATTTCACCAGATTTGTCGTGAAAAGGGCCAAATTGGCATCACTGTACTATGCACCAACGAACACTAAGAGAGTAATCAGCTGATAAGATGACTTTAACTAGACAGAATTCACGTTTATTAAGAAAGAAATCGACTTTTGTATTAGCTATATTTTCTGTAATATAATTTGTGAATTTAACTATAAAACAGACTGTAATTTCTGCAACGTATTGCAAATTATGAGCACGTTGAGCTCTGATCGTAATAAGTTTAAATTTTTTAAGTCCGTAATCGGCTCTTTCTATCTATAGATTTAGCTTATATTTTTTATCATATTATACGCGTAGTTAGGTCTGCTGAAAGGGTGTGTGTGTGAGGATGCGTGTATGCGTGTGTGGATGAAGAGAAAATGAGAAAACTATCTGGAAAGCGCAGTGTAAATTAACCTAAATCACATGTAAGCCGCTTGTCATACAACGTTCTTAGAGCATATTAAAAAACGGCGAGAAGCGGCCGTGAGTTGACAGCATAAGCCTCACACACACACACTCTCGCGCACACACACAGACAATAGATGTATACAAAGTGTATTTATTTCACTCCCACTCATATCAGTGTTTCGCATTCTATCTCCGTCTCTTTGCAGATGATGTACTGTTCTCACGTCGTGGCCGTATGGGACGCATTGTGAGTCCGCGTCACACGCTTCCGCCGAACACAACATGCACGTACCACTTTCACGGATATCCTGGTGACCTGATTTGGTTATCGTTCACCAGCTACAATCTACAGATACTCCAGCAGGCGATACATGACAACAATACGCTGGGACGGGTGAGTGCAAAAGCGTTTGAGAGCAACTCCCTCCTCCCTCCCCCACTCTCCAACTGTGTCCTTGCATCTACTATACATAGTACTCCCAATTGATATTGGGATGGAGGGATGGGGCTTGGGTTTGTCACAGTTTTGCATAAATGCATAAAATATATGCTACCAGACGGATGGCAAGGGGTGGAGAGGGGGCACAAGGTTGGCAGGGCGCTGAAGTATCCGAGTTGTTTGTGCATTGTGTTCGCGTTACGTTCTATGCCAACGGCTCGTTTCAGTCACCTTTTGTCTTGATTTCTATATAGTGCACTGAAAGAATAAACATCATAATATGGGGGTTAATAGCAGTAAATAGCTCATATTATTAGAATTATATTTATATTTGTTATCAGACAACTAAACACTTATAAGCTGTTTACATAAACTGAGCAGATGTAAGAGTTTTTGTTAGCGGAGCTGTTAACTAACAGAGGACTGTAAAAGTAACAGTAAGAGAGCTGCCAAGTAACAGCTGTAAGGCTACAGTTATTCTCTGTTATGTTTTTCCAAATAGCATGTAATGAGGGTATCTGTTAAGAGAGCTTTAGTGTAACAGAGCTATGTTAATTAATAACATATGTGCAAAACTATTCCCTACACCTCGTCTCTGTTATCTACATGGGGTGATAGAGAGAGCTCTCTGTTAAGAGAGCTGTAATCTAACAGAGTTATGTTGATATATAACAGGCTTACAAGGTTTAAGACTACATTTTGAGGCTCTTATTCATACAGCTCCCCTCTGTTATCTAAGCATAGAATGTTAGCCACGTTTACTCAGTTAAATTTAAATACCATAGTAATGTTAATCATATTTTATAAAAAAAAAAGAATATTTCCTAAAAACAACTCAAGTTAAGCAGTTCATATCAATTTAGTGTTTTTACAGTGTATTAGACTACAGTATCTCGTCCAATTAAAATACGTATGTGTGTGAACGGGAACAATAGTAAAAAAACAAACAGATTCACATACATTCGGACACTATATTTATAATTACATAGTCTTCAGTGTTCTTTGGTTTGAACTGCAGTAGTCCAAAAGATTTTGTCACTTGTTTTAAGGGGCTAAAGTCCTGCCCAGCGGGCTGCAACAAAAAGCTGCGTCAAAATGCGACAAAAAGCAACAACAATGTGTGCAACACAACAACTACAACTAGCAACACCTCTTTCTCGCATTTTTAATGTGCGTTGTTCGCCGTGTGTAACGGCCTGTAAATTGTGTCAAGGTAGAGAGATGCAGCTGCAACTGCGAAAAGAAATAAGAGCGTGCATAACAAATGGCAGTAAGGGTCGACCCGAGAGGATTGCTTAAGAGAAGCAAACGGTGAGCGGAGAGCGGAGAGTGGAGAGCGAACTGTGCAATGCCCAGTCGAACTTGGCAATAATATAATACACGTGTGCTTTAAGAAGAGCAAACTTTACAGTTAACAGTACTCTTAAGCCTAAAATGCCTATAGCACGCATTGGTAGAATCTATTTTAACATTACTCTTAATTAGGGCAATTGATAATTAAAGTGTTTTATCAAAAAAATTTATCAAACTTTTGTCTATAAACTTTCTACATATATTCGTATTGAGACTAATTAAATTGTATAACAATAGGTAGTTTACATAGTTAATGAGATCCGTTAATTGGCAGGAGTATTCCTTTCTTGGCTCAAGCCTTTATATGGTGTCGGTTTGTAGTCCTCTTCCTCTTGCTAGTTGCTTCCGGTAGTGCCCCTTCAACAACGTTTGTAGTCCTCTTCCTCTTCCTAGTTGCTTCCGGTAGTGCCCCTTCAACAACGTATTTGCCGGACTTAGATTCCTCGATGACTCTCAAACAATCTTGGAGTGTATTTTTGCAAGATTCCATCTGTAAATCTATGCTCCTGACTTCCATTTCGAGTCTATAGTACCTTTGGACTCTTTCTATGCAAGATATGCAGATTAAATTTGGCTCAATACCCAATGGATATGTACTCCCTAGAATGTACACCTCAAGTTTTTGGACCAGCCGTAAACGCTGGCCTTCATCTCCCCGAACCTCTATTAATGTATCGCACTTTTCTGAACAAAGGCCGCAAAAAAACCCAATGTAGCTGAATTTTTCCATTTCTTACACTATTTATAACAAATAGTACTGCTTATTCAATTAAAGTTGTTTGCTTGTGCGACTCCTTTTGACGTCTGTGCTCCTTGATATCTGCTCGATGACTGAATGCAGAGTCGTAACTTTCCCTTATAAGTACTCCTAACAATATTTATGATCAACCAATGCTGAAGTCCAATCGAAGCCGATTATTAAAAATGCGCAACTATTGTTAGTAAATACGTCTGTGCTTGTAGATCACCGCTCAATGACTGCCCGAAGGTTTCTCCTGTCGTTCTCTTTATATGGGTAACAGAAAGAGACAGGCAGTTTCCGAGAGGGGACCATCTGTTCAAGTTTTGGCTACCTGCACTTTTACTCTCCTAGGATTATAAAGAGATCATTACCCTTTATTACTCTCCTAGGATCATTAAGCACTCATAAGCCTAATTGCTTATTCTGGGCGTTGACATAATGACCGGAAGTATGACCAAATAGTCCAATTCGCGAATCTTTCAACAGTTAGAATTTCCAAATTAGTTGTGATACCCCTTTCTATAATAAATAGGATTGTGCAACTCAGAAATGTATGTAACAGGCAGAAAGAGGCGTAGCAGACCCCACAAAGTATATATTTAACATTAAAGAAGACTTAACTCCTGTTTTGACAATTTAATTGCCGCCGACTAACATTACAAAAAATTTTAATAGCGTTACTTTACATCTACTTAACACTGAGTTAATCTTCAGATGTAATTTTCCGCACAAAAGACAAACGTAAAAACCTTCAACATGTCAGAGATTAAGCCAGCTTCGACTCAGAATGTCTACTCTTTTCCCTTGACTTGTTTTCGTTAGATTTTCTTCGCCCCTTTCAGACACATACTTCATCAATTCACTCATCCACTTGCAGCTATTAAGCTAGCTTCACCTGGCCTGACATATAAATTGCCGCAACTTGTGTAACTTTTTTGAAGGTCTTTTTTGCTGTCTAGACGCCACAAAAATAAAACCGGAGACATCTAATTTATTTTGGAAACAGACTTTTCAAACACTTGAGTAAGTGTTGAGAAACAAAATACCCAAACGAACGAAAAGCGCAAAAACAAAAGCAAAAGTAACGGCAACAGCAGAGCCAATTAATTCTGAAAATCCCAATGAAGAATAATGGAATGAGTGCTCATCAGTTCGAAAATTAAAATGCTGTTTAAGACCTCTTCAAGTATTTTTATTCCGTTTCTCCTCTTAATCCGCGGCAATCGTAGGTGTCATTTTTATTCCCCGCATGCTATTAGCTGAATGGGGTATGCTCAGGGCTACATGTGTCAAGATGTTTTGGTCTATGAAAATGAAAATGATACTAAATTGATACTTATTATCGACTATAAAAGGAAAAGGAATAAATGGATGTTTTTATAATGAACATTAAAAACGTTTAAGTATATATTTATATTCCTTTTAAACCCCTTAATTAGCTACAATTGAACTAAAGTAATTATATTCACATACAATATACAATCATTGATGTAGATCAATAAAAATATTAAACATTAATAAACAATTTTAATTTCGTGTTCTCTGTTAATTCGCTGCTAAGGCTCTCAGTAATATTTTCTTCGTGTCAGAAGGTCTTTCCGTCTGAGTCCCCTCGACTGCAGCGTACGCAGCTACTTCTTGTTTTATTTTTTCTGTATTTTTTTGATTCGCTGCTGGATGCAGTGTCCGTGTCAATTGCAGTTGCCTCACCTACTACACTTTAAATTGTAAAAAAAATCAAAAGCTGCCGGCAGCGTAAAAACAACAGCATGAACTTTGCAGAGTAACACCAACTGCCCCCCACCCACGCCCACGCGCACTCCCCCCTCCCACCTAGCCAGTGGCACAATAAAAAGTGACAGAACAAAAATATGTGTAAAATAAAACAGGGACAGGACAACGCAGCAGCAGAGTGAGAGCAGCAAAAACAGTTCATGAATTTTGTAACAGCAACAAAAGCGACAAAAGCAAACAGCAGGTAGAACAACAGCAACAATAAACACTTGCTCGAAGAGAGTGGGATGGTGGGGGGTGGCAGAGAAGGGGGCTACGCTCAGTTGCGAGTACGTGGGTGCCGTGTCGTTTTTTGGAGTAGCACAAGCGAAAGCAAGAACAGAAAATATAAAATATAAAATAAAATAAAAGTAAGTTGGAAGGGAATTTGCACAACAACAAAACCAAAAGCGAAGCAAACTTTTTAAATTAAGAAGCAAAGTTAAAATTCCAAACAGAAAAAATAAAAATACATTTACAAAAGTATATGGAAAGAGCCGTGAGAGCGCATAGAACAAAAAACAAGAGAGCACATAGAGTATTAACATTGAGTCATTGCAGAACAATGTAAAATAAGAGCCATTAGCAGTAATGCGGTGACATTTATGAGTGCAAAACACACGCACATTCCACTACACTGGGAGAAAAATTAAGAGAACCTTACGGAAAATTAAATACTGAAACTGTTACCTAGGTAAGGGATTCGATGCTTTGCCGATTTATGAATATGGGAAAATCATGGCACAACGGGCCCAACTATATAATCCTCCTACTTCGGAAATCCATTAACCTTATAATTTATCGTTATATACTATTTAAAGTTATCGCTTTACTTAAGCATATTATTGTAAAAATAGATTTTGTTTTAAATTAGTTGGTTCATTTGACATTCCTGATCAGGATGAGAAGCTGAGTTAATATAGCTCTGTCTGTTTTCATGAACAACTAGATTTTTCCTGTTTTAGGAACGTGTATCGTTTGAAGAATTTTAAAGAGTAAATTAAATTCATTTAAACTTATTATTTTAACTCAATTTTTCGCTCTGTGTACACACACAAGCATACATACAGCGCTGACATTTCGCGGCTCTCTGCAGACATATTCCTCTTGACGAACTACGTGCAAAATTAGGAAGAGATCTACGTGTGCATAGAGTAAGAGCAAAAGCTGATGAAAAATAAGGGGGAGAGGGCAGAGGGAACTTAGGCTTACAGCAAAACCAATTTGAAGTCACTTAGCAGCTTAACAAGTTCACTTGAAACTGTCATGCGGTTCCCATTGCTACGCTCTGGGTGAGACACGGTGCAAGAGAGCGGCAAGAGATGGAAGGAAATTTCCAAAAATATTTATGAAATATTCTGTGCATGCAGATGGAGCTCTTTGTTGCTTTGAATTAAAGTTAATGTCACCTAAAAACTTAAGTAAATAAAAATTATGTTAAAGTATAGTTTTAAATAATATTAAAAAAATTTATATTATAGGTTATGAACATAGTAATAATGTGGGGATAAAAAAGATGTCAAAAATGCAGAAAAATTAGGCCAATATTAATAGGTGTAAGTTATATTAAATTATTAATATTAATTTAAGACCAAATTAAATTTGCAAATCTGTGAGTAAAATGCGAAATAAAATTGAGAAAAAAAATACGAATAGGGTCCAGCAGTGGGTTAAAGAAGCGAATAAATAAAAATAAAAAAAATTAAAATAACGCCAAGAAAATAATTTTTAAAGAAAATACATTATTAATGCTAAAGAGAAGAGTCATAAAAATAAATAGAATAACTTAGATCTGAACAATTAATTTCAATATTTAAGGCATTTGCTGTAAAAAGTAACAGTGAAATTTGATAAACATAATGAGCCGTTAGGGCCAATGAGCCTCAAGTCATATGTCTTCTGCTAACTGACAACCCCCGCCCCCTCTTTGGTACGCTTCAACTTCGCGCACCCCCTGATGTGCCTTTTGAGCTGTACTGTCTTGGAGAAGCCACAGCTGTTTGTAACTGTCTCTTGCGTTATTAACACAGTCAACAATAATCACTGCCTAGTCCCGAGAATAAACGAAAAACATTGCAAACACAAGCGTCTAGAAAAAATATTTAATGCCTGCAAACAGCATGTTGATGGAGGAGCAAAAGAAGTTGCAATGGGAGGGGGAAGGAGGCGCAAAAACAACATGAAAACATGACAACAGCAGTGACAAAAACGTGAAAAGACAAATAACTCACACTCGCAACTGTCTTCCTTTCGCTTTTCGCCCATTCCGCTCACATATTCAAACATCTGACATATGACAAATACGAACGATAGAAGGGGTAATGCAGTCCTTGTCTGTGTGTGTGTGTGTGTGTGTGCGTGTTGTGGGGGGAGCGGGAGCGGAAGTGGGATTTATTAACACTGAAGGAATGCGACCAAGCGACAACAGGACAAACAAGGCACAGAACTAACCAAAAGAAAAGCTGCAAAGGGAAATGTGGAGAATGGAAGAGTGCCAGAGTGGCAACAACTAAGGCAAATCATGAAAAAATGCGTTAAAACAAAGAAAACGTAATGACTGGCAGACCATTTTAAAGGGGAATGTTAGGGCGTTGCACTGAAAACAATATATATGACCTGGAAACAGACCAAGATGTCCGAATTTGCATAGACAGTATGTTCGTTTATAAACTGTGATAGATACTAAATCAATAAAATACAGATATTTAAATATGAATTTATTATATACTTATTTATTAAATATATATTTAATATTTATTATTACACTTTAGCTCTTTAGTGAATCCTTTTCATTTAACATCATTTTTTTTACATATTGAAATAATAAAATTTAAACTAAATATAAAATTAAATAAAAGCAACTAAAGACTGGAAGCTCTTTATCACTATATCCAATTAAAAATATAATCAGACCTGTTCTGAATAACGAGTCGTTTTGAAAGGGGAAATTTCATAGTACAGGGCGGAAAAACAACCATATACATGTTAAATTTGCCAAATCCTTTTCATTCCGACTGCTCATAGGCAAATTATAATAAAATGTATAATATTTTTTAATAATAGTTTAAAACAATAACTAGGACTCGAAAGAACTTTCACCGAGCCTAAAACACTTCTGTAGTGCTGTAGCTAATGATTGTTACTGAAGACAATGTAGGGCAACAGGAGCATTATATTTCATTTCAAAATCTTTACTCTCTGTGTAGTTCAATAAAACTACTGCAGGTGCTCAGTGAGATTGATGGCATACAGATAGAGTGCTTGAGATAACGCAAGAAGTGTGAGGAATTAGAGCAAGTAAGAGAAAGGATGATTCCGATATATAGTAGAGCTCTATCGAACACAAATAACGTCAATACGAAATTATGCAATAACATGCTGCAGCTTTTACTTAATTGATATTGTTTTACTGTCTATCTTTCAGAGCGATCTGCCTCCATGGATAACACGTTTGCGTATGTGGGACAGCTATGGCACGTATTTACCCATAAAATCGACGAGTGCAACCACAGGACAACCGCCACCACCCCCACCTGTGGCATCATCGGCAGACGGTGGCAAGCCCACTCTGCTGAATCAGAGCAATTACGGCAGTTATTACTATAGTGCAAGTAATCCGAAACTGAATCGCAATTTGCGTGTCAACATTGACAACGCCTGGAACCCAGTGGACACCTACATATATGGACCCACCCAATCGAGTGTATTCAATCAAGAGAATAAATACAGTGGCTATCAGGGTGGTGCACCTGGTGGTGGTGGTGGTGGTGTGGGCTCTGCAGGCAAGCCTTTGAGTGGCATTAAGGATAGCCTCAACTTCATCTCCAGTGGCAAATCGGGACGTGATAGCTTTGGTGCCTCAGCTGCAGCTGTGGTGAGCTCCGATAAGAACAGCCAGAGTGCTGTTTCCCTTATGAGCACCAAGGGCAAGAGACGCCTCATGCTGGAGATCTATGACTATGAGACGCCGAAGCTGTGCGATCACACGGGCATTGGCAGTGGAGTGAGTGGCAGCAGTGCCCTGATGGGTGGCAACAAGCATCGTCCTTGCAGCCCTCTAGAGAGCTATGTGAGCACGGGCAGAGATTTGGTAAGTGGGCCGAAACTCATTAGATAAATAGTAAGTAATAAGAGTACGCTTTAATTCATGGAGCATGAATAGGAGCCATCAAACCAACTGACATTCTGGATTTTTAGGCAGGGTTGGGTTAAATACTCTTAGCCTCAAGAAAGAGCAGACTCTTTGGTAATAAGTCTGGTCAAGATCGCTGTATCTGACTTATTTTTTGACATCTTTTACTCTTCTGAAATTGAATTGGAAGGTGCGAGCAACTGAGCAGCCAAATAGCAAAACTGATGAGGTTATTGAAACAATTTTGTTATAATATTATTAGCTTATTTAATATTACAATTTGAAGCAATGAAAGGAGATTCTAGTAGCTGTATTATGTATTATGTTTTTAAACCTTGAATGTAAAAAACATTTACTCTATCTGAAACAAATCGCTGCAGTAAATTTAATAATTTTTATTGATAAAAATGCTAAACTAATAAATTTATATAGATTACATTAATATAAAAGGGTTGATTAAAGATTGTGTAAAAAGTATAGGCCTCATTCACTTGATTGTATTTTTCCTTCCTCGATCTCCATTTATTTTTTTGAGTGCATGCGGCGTATGTGACGATAAAGGACACTTGAGTAGCTGAAAGCCTCGGGACAGTGGGTACACTTGAACGGGCGTTCTCCGGTGTGGGACCGCATATGTGTCCTCAGATCAGCCTTCGAAATGCACTGCTTTTTACAGACGGTGCAGGGATGTATATTCTTCGCAGCATGGTAGTCGGCGAAATGTCGTTTTAAATTGTCTAATGTGTCGAATACTTTTTGACAGTATCGACACATATTTGGGTTCACCCTGGCATGAGTAGTGAGGTGTGTCCTTAGTTGTCCCAGTGCAGCAAATGTCTTTGAACAGTGCGAACACTTGTGTATACCTCCCTTTGTATGGATCGCACAGACATGATTCTGAATGTGGCCACTCTGCTTAAAGCTGGCCAAGCATTTGGAGCACTTATAAGGTCGTTCTCCAGTGTGGACTCGAATATGAGTAAGATATGAAGATTGTATCGGAAATGCTTTGGAGCAATAAGAACACTTATAGCGCATCTCGGTACTCTTAATTTCCATGGGTAGCTTGGTAGTGTCAGTAGCCTTGGTTTTCCTGACAGTGTGTTCCTCCTTATGTTCCATAAAATGTGATTTGAATAGAAATGCCTTTGGACATTCGGAGCACTTGAATAATTTGTCAGCCTTATGCGTCCGCTTGTGGTTTTGTAAACCTTTTGAAGATGAAAATTCCTTGTTGCATAACTCACATTGATGCTGTGTGCGGTTTGGAGTAGTAAGAGAGTGCTTGCGTTTAGATCGTTTTGTTGGTTCCGGCGAACCAGAGCTAATTGACTGCGATGAACGAGGACTATCAGAGTCATTAGTCTTCGATTGGGTATCGCTATCCTGCGTTAGTTTTCTTAAACGCAATGAACGTCGTCTATTTATCGGGCTTATTACAACCATCGAACTGCCTTCTTCATTTTCAGCCTCTGGTGCTAATTCGATCGTTTCTGTATCGACCTCTTCAGCAGGTTCTGCTTCAGTCTTAGGTACGAATTCTGGTACGGCCTCTGGTGTGGGTTCTGGTAATACGTCTGGTTCATCTTTTGGCTCAATCTTAACATGTCCGCCCAATAGATCCCATTTTTCATTTAGCAGAGAATCGAGAATTTGATCAACTTCTACTAATTTTATAGACTTGAACATCCCGTTACTCTGATTAAGTTGGATTCTAGTGTCGCTCTCTGAACCGATGTCTTCCTCCTTCTTAATCGCAGATACATCAAACTCACTCGTCATGTCGGCTAGTGTATACTGAATTTTATAAAATGTCTCAATCTTGCAAACGTAGCTGAACGTCCTTCTCTCTTGACTTCCGTTTTAAAACTGTGAGGGTTTTGCGAAATGTCGCTTATTTATACAAGATGAGGCTGAATTATCCCTACTTGGCAGGTATAAAAAACTCTTCCACGAAGCTTCTGCCCCTTTACCTAGGTAGCAGAAAGAGACAGACAGTTATCAGTTCCCGAGGGGTGACCATCTGTTTAGGCTTTGCCTACCTGCGCTTTTACTCTCTTAAAGTTTTAAAGAGATTATTACCCTTTTTTATTATTACTCCTAGGATCATAATGCTCTTATAAACCTTATTGCTTATTCTGGGCGTTGACATGCTGAACGGAAGTATGATCAAGTAGTCTAATTCGCTAATCTGTCTGGAGTTAGAAATTCTAAATTAGTTATGATCATATCATAAATAGAAAACATTTTCACAATTATACAGGTTCTGGTGGCAACCTCACATTTCTTGAACTGACAACTGTTGCCCTTGAAATATTAGCTTTGCAGTAATATTATATTTGCCTAAATTGAGCAGCTTTTTCGTAACCTTTTTTTTATATATATTTTAGACCAAGATTAGAAAGATACATTTTAAGTAATTAAGTAAAATAAAATAGTTTTAATTTAGTAAATATTTTTAATAAATTGAAATACTACACTACTACATTTATATAGATTATATTTATAAATTCAGATTATTTATTCTGCAGGATGTGTTCTGCTCTTCTCCTTCATTCAGTTAGAATTTTTGGTCGTGGATATTCCGCAAGTGGCGATAAAGGTTGTTGGAGTATTTAAATTCCATGGCGCAGTGGGTACATTTGTAGGGACGTTCTCCGGTGTGAACCCGCATGTGTGTCCTAAGATCCGACCTTGATTTACATTGTTTTTTACAGACGGTGCAGGGATGGATATTCTTCGAAGCGTGGTAGTTTGTAAAATGTCGATTTAAATTGCCTAATGTGTCAAATGCCTTTTGACAGTATCGACATATATGTGTATCCTTTCCGGCATGACTAGTAATGTGAGTCTTTAGTTTTCCGAGTCCAGCAAATGTTTTTGAACAGTGGGAACACGTGTGTCGTCCTCCCGTAGTGTGGATCGCACAGGCATGATTATTCATGTGACTACTCTGCTTAAAGCTGGCCAAGCATTTGGAGCACTTGTAAGGTCGTTCTCCGGTGTGGACTCGAATATGTACTTGAAATCGAGATTGTGCTGATCGTCCCTGGAATGTTTTGGAGCAATAAGAGCACTTATAGCGCATCTCGGCACTCTTAGTTTCCTTTGTTGGCTTGGTAGTGTCATTAGCATTGGTTTTCTTGACAGTGTGTTCCTCCTTATGTTCCATAAAATGTGATTTGAATAGAAACGCCCTTGGACACTCGGAGCACTTGAATAATTTGTCAGCCTTATGCGTCCGCTTGTGGTTTTGCAAACCTATTGAAGATGCAAATTCCTTGTTGCATAACTCACATTGATACTGTGTGCGATCTGGAGTAGTAAGAGAGTGCTTGCGTTTAGATCGTTTTGTTGGTTCCGGTGAAGCAGAGCTAATTGACTCCGATGAACGAGGACTATCAGAGTCATTATTCTTCGATTGTGTATCGCTTTCCTCCGTTAGGGTTCTTAATCGCAATGAGCGTCTCCTATTCATCGAGCTTAGTATAGCAATCGAACTGCTTTCTTCATTTTCAGTTTCTTGTGCTAGTTCTGGTAGGGCCTCTGGTGTGGGTTCTGAGTCGGCTTCTGGTTCATCTTTTGGCTCAATCTTAACATGTCCGCCCATTAGATTCCACTTCTCATTAAGCAGATAATCGACTATTTCATCCTCAACTTCTACTACTTTCATTGACATGAACATTCCGTTACTCTGATTAATCTTGATTGCGGTTTCTGTATCTTGAATGCACAAGTCGTACACCGGCTCAATGTCTTCCTTCTTCATAAAAGCAAACTCACTCATCATGTTAGTTAATGAATACTTTTAGATGAACAATTAAATTAAAAATAAATTCCAATTTTTTGGCAAACTCTGCTGAACTTTAGCTCGTCCTTCTCTGTTGATTTTCAATTTGAAACTGTCCGATTTTTCGAAATGTCGCGTATTTATACACGATGAGGCTGAATTATCCCTCCCTTAGCAGGTATAGAAAACCCTTCCTTTTTTGAGTGATTAGTGTAACTTTAAGTATGGATTAGAGGGCTGGAAATTCTTAATTATTTTATGACTCATGGGCGTCCCTTCAGATCATAAATAGGTCCTAACTTATTACCTACATTGGGGTGACTAGCCCGAGAAGTTAGGATAGGGCTTAGCGAAATTTAAGAAGCATACAATAATAAGTGAAGTGTGCTGCAATTTTTTACTAAGTTCAAGACATAAGTCGCCTATATTTCAATAGCTATTCATGTTATGTATTTTCTTAGTATTTCATTTAATCATTGACCCTTGGTTCATATTGTGATCCTCTACTTAACATGTAACAAACTTCATTGAAATACATTAAGATATAAATTTTTCTTTTAGTTTGTGAAGCTGTTTATTTCACAGAGTATCCACTGTGTTCGAGTTTTGCATTATTTGAATGTCTGTTTCATTTTCAAGAACGAATTAATTTCCCACCGAAAAGTATGCAACATTTTTAATAGACAACTGAGAAAATGGAAAAAACTGTTGCCCGCTTTCAAGAGCTCGCTTTAATATTCATTGTTTATTCGGGGCAACACAAGCAAAATGAACAAAAACACAATTTATTTAGATTTAACAACATAAAAATCTCTGCCATTTTTTATATACATCTAGATATATATATAAATATTTTTTTCCTTTTTTTGCTAAACAGCTTCAGCTGCACCTGGTTTTTCTTCCAATTTTGCTTTAGTTCACTCCCTTGCTTACTGTCGCTTTAGCAGAATTGCCTGGCAACAACGCGAGCCAACAAATTTGGCACAGTGCAAATTTGTATTTGCTTTAAACTTGACAAAATTAATCAAATTAAACACTCGACTGCATCGCCAGACGTGCACAAATAACGACAAACGAAGCTGGAGCTGGAGCTGAAGTTGAAGCTGGAGCTGGAGCTGGAGCCAACGGAAGCATCCGAGTTGCCCACGGCGACTTCTTTGCCTGATGGCAAAATTCAAATTTCTCCAAAGCACACACACGTACACACACCACCACAGAGTGGGTAAATATGTGTGTGTTCGTGTGTGTGTAATGCTGTGGTATAGTGTAGGGAGGGGATTGCTCGGCACTAACTGCGGGCCTAGTAAATAGAGGGGACCGCAATAAGCTTGCTTAGCCTTTTTGAATGTCGCAAATATGAACTGCAAATATTTTGATGACAAATTGAAGCTGCGCTTATTACACTGAGAGAAAAGAAAGAGGCCAATCGTTTTTGTTTGGCTTCGTTTTTCGTTCATTTTGAATTAGATTCGCTTTGTGTGGAAGTACAATAAATATTTTCATTTATTGTAAAAGACGCTTAAAAAGTAGGAACCCCATTTTTTCAAACCGTAAAACGATTAAACGAATTCGAAAATGGGAACAGGGCTAAATATTAGGTTGTTTGGTAATGACATACCGGTTTCTTTATTGATTTTTGACGACTATTTTAATATAGTTAGCATTGTCCGATTTAAGTGATATATGTACCGTTGTTTTCGATGATTTCCTGCCATTTTGATGGTAACTTGTATATGCCTCTCCTAAAGAAGTCCTTGTCCCTACTGGCAAACAACTCGGCGATTCGATTTTCACAATCCTCCCTTGAACTCAATTTTTGTCCATCGAAAAAATTTTATGTTTTTTTAACTTTATAACTTGGCAGCTTTATCAAATATTTAGTTACTCTACTGTTGCTCTTATCTCAAGCGCTATTTAACTCTTTTCAGGTATAATTTTCCTTTTTTAATTGGGGGAATGTTTTAAAAATTTCTTGAATAATACTTTGTAATTGAACATAAACTTCTTAGTGGTAAATACGTACAAAGAACAACCCATTTCTTGTAATAGTCCTTCTCGATCTACTATCAAACCTCAGTTTTTCTCTCAGTGCATATTCATACTAAAATCTCTCTTTTTCTTGGTATTTGCAGAAACTGGAATTCCACACGCACACCGGCACCGCGCTGTTTCCTGCACAATTTGCACTCAACTACGAGTTTGTGGACACGGAGCAGGGAGGCGAAACATGGCCAGGCAGACGAGGCGAGGATCCAGTGCCACCGCTGTGCTCGCGAGTCTTTCGCAAACGCAAGGGCAACATACAGGTGCCACGGAATGTATTCCTCTATGGCAGAGGCGGTGCCAGGAACATAACCTGCCTGTATCGGTTTGAGGCCGGCACCTCGGAGCGTGTTAAGCTGGTGCTGCATAATGTATCCTTTGGCGAGGGTACGGCCTGCACCACCGACTCGGATCTGCACACGGGCAGACCACGCTGCAATCAACTGGATCCCGAGGGTCGCATCACCGAGTTGCGACTGTACGATGTACCCTTCCGGGATGTTAAAATCCAACTGGGCTGCTTCTGCGATAATTCCAGTGCCCTGTACAGCAATGCCCCATTGACTTTCGTATCACATTCACGCATAATGGAGCTGTCCTTCACTGTGACAAATCTGAACATTTCCGAGGACTTTGCCGATGTCTTCTTCTCCGCCTCGTACGAGTTCAAGCGTCAGGCCGACTGTCGCAAGCAGCTGAAACTGAAGGGCGCCGGCGGCGAGGATGAGCTCAAGTATCCACTGAAGACCCAAGATGCCAGCTGTGAGGGCCTGGCGTGGTTCATCGAGGCACAGTCAGCGGAACGTTCGCTCTTTGTGCAGACATGGGGCTCAAATCTACCCGTTGATCCCACATCGGAGGATGCCATGCGTTGCCATACCAAAAATCGTCTTATGGTCTACTCGGGCAGACCACTCAAACCGATGCGTGTTGTGTGTCCAGCGCAGAGTGGACCCAGACCAACATCGCTGCACATATTCTCCGAGGACTGGACAAACGGACAGCCTTTGTTTCTGAACAAGTAAGTAGTGAGATGACAACAGAGAGAGAGAGAGTTGAGAGAGTCCATTAATCATTACTTTAATATTTAATAAGCAAGGCGAGCAGAGTAAAATCGGATTTTAATCGGTTAAAGAGCTTTTTCATTAACTATTTAAGGCAATTATGGTTCACTGAAAGCTTTTAGCACTTGCCAATACTTTACATCAGTTGAGATAAGCTTTCAGTCTTGGTCTTACGATAACGTAAAAATATGTTAAGCATATGTGAAGTTTCTATAGTTAATGAAGACAAGAATACTACATTGAACTATATCTCTAAAGCTTCTTTCAAGTTGTCTATACAAAATATTCATATTTGCCAACTACAACTAATGTAATTAGTAATCTGCTTTCTATGCCTATGTTCTTTGCGCCTAACCTATCTAGTTAAATCTTCCTATTTTATCTTCTACAACTATTCATATCCATGTAGATAAAGCTTCAAATTTTTACTTCTTAGACTCTTTGTACTACTTTCATGTGATTGCAGTTCATAGAGCTGATAAACATTCAGCTATAGTTTGCTAAGATCAACTCGGTTTGTCATGTTGATTAACTAATGATAATGATAATGATATATCAAAGGTCGGCATGAATGCATTCATAGCGTGCAATGAATCATTCACTCTGAAAATGAGTATACGTTTCTTTGCACAGGTTTGAATGACAGTAGTCTGTGCAGTTAGAAGTGAATGAATTCATGCTGACCTCTAATATAAATATTCATATTCTATATAAAGTCGGTAACACCTTGTTCAAACAACTGCTAAATGTATTCACTTGTTGTTCCTGTTAAAAGACGTAGATCAGTCGAAAAGCACATCAGTTGAGTACCTCAAATAGTTGTCATGTTTCGATCTTAGTTTTTTAGCTTACTGAAATATATTTTTTTATATACAAACTACATAAATGCAAGTTTCAACGCCTCAACATTTGAATAGATCAAAACATTCATTCAGACAGTTGGTTAGGTCTTAACTAAGCTCGTTATAAAAATGTATTCAAATTTATTTTACCCACTTTTAATGAGTGCTAAGCAGAGCCCTGTAATATGCAAAACTCTTATAATAGTTTCTTAGAATTGATAAGAGCAAAAATGTTATTTTTCAGCGGGACAAATTGGTTACTTTCCATAATAGTCCAGCATACTGGACTAGTTCCCATGGCACATTAAAACTTAATGGGTTTTAATTATATGCAGAGAGTCAGTTGGGAGCTTTGCTCATTCGGGCATTTGGCTCAATTTAAAATATGTATAGAAGCTTGGGTATGAAAAGCCTCTCAGCGTGTAGTTTTACTTCTCCTTCTCCACAAACTAATTGCAATTTAACAGTAGCTCACATCTCAAAACATATTTAACAGCTGCCCCTGCCCCGCCCTGCCACTGGATAGATGTGTGTAAGGCTCGTTCGTTTTTAGAGATATGTGGAAGCTCTGTCAAAAAAAGGAAAAGAAAATGGGAGGAGAGACAAAAAACAGGCTGCTTAAAAATGCAATAACAGGAAATGGCTACAGCGGCAACAAAACACAGGAAATTGAGCGCAAAGAAGGCACAAAAAATATAAAACACACACATAGGGGGCAAACAAACATGGCCAACACACATGCATATACATTTATATAGAGAGAGCATGAGCATGTTGAAAAGCATGCAAAATTGTCCAACTGAGAGGGAGTCGAGGGAGGGGGAGTTTGCCACGGCAATTTATGTTCAAGGTGCGTGCCATGAAAATGAACTCCGTTTTGGTCAGTTTTGTGCTGCCGCTCGGAACGTGTTGCCATTAAATTTTATGTGCAAGTGCAGCTCAAATTTGTCGCCAAACGGGGAAAAAAGCAAAATATACAAACACACACACTCACACACATGCACACATATAAAACTCACACACATTGGCCATGTGGAAACATATTTTTATGACACCCAAAAGGGTAATTGACAGCGTCCACAGGCAGCCGAGTTGGGGTCGGGGTGGGGGGCGGGGCTGTCAGCCTTCTGCCATGCCAGACAGCGCCAACTAATGAGCGTGTCGAGCCTTTTAGATAATTAATCGAGCGCTTTTCAACTCATAAAGTTAAAGCCACACTGATAGTGCTAGCTCAAAAAGAATATGTGATAGCAAGAGCCACTTCAATTGCACACCAGCTGCGAGGTGTACGGTTTAATATCCATGTCTGGTTTTATGGCAATAGAACAACTCTAAAGGCAAAAACATTCAGTAAATTGGTACAGTTTCAATGAACTAAAGCCTTATGCTAATGCTTAGTAATATCAGAAGTAGTCTTTAATTTGTAGTAGCTTGAAAGTAGTTTAAAATAATATAGAAAGAATTTTTTTTGTTAGCGACCTAGAAGATCGATGATATCCCCTCCTGTACTACAGTTCGTCTATCAACTATATCTCCTGAATGTAGTCTAGCATCATGGTTAAAGTACCTATGCCTCCTCTGTTTATTAGAGTTCAATGGTTAGTAGTTTTAATCAGAATAACTTCAACTCAAAAGTAGAGTAAATAGCTCTTTCAATGCGTTCATTTATATGACCTTAGGAGGCGAGTAAAGCACGAATCCTCTGTATATGGTATTTCACTCTAGAACGTATACCACAATCTTTTCAAAAGAATTTATTGTACTCTTTTAGATTCAATTGAAGGTTTAGCAGCTTGAATCACAATAAACTAAACTCAAAAGTAGAGTAAAAAGGTTCTTAAAAGCCTTTCCTCATATGACCTAACTAAGGAAGAAAATTTTAAGTTTCTGTATATCATATTTCATACCCGAACCTAGTCTAAAATCTTTCTCAAAGCTCTTATATTACTCTGTTTAAATCCAATTGAAATCTTAGCAATTGAACCTTAAACTAAACCCAAAAGTAGAGTATAAAGCTCTTTAAAAGTCCTTCTTCAATCAGTCTATAAGTTTCCGTATAAAGTACTTCTTTGCCGGTTGCATCCCACTGACCCACTACAATTTCTCAATTCCAACTACATTTTCGCCATTTCACTGTTCGAATTTAGCTGCTATGCTTTTATTTCACACTCTCCGGTATTTTATGAGAAGAAGCTAATAAAAAGTGTGAACACGAAACGGATGGAATAAAATTTGACGACTGTTCAGGCACTTTATGAATTTTCTCTCCTAGGTAAAAATGTTATTTAAGCAAGCTAAAATACATATGTATTTTGTCGATGTATCTCTACTCGTATGTTGTTAAATTTTAGTAGCTTCAATCGATGCACTATATTTTGCTCAACCAGCAGCAGTTAATGTTTTAATGTTATTTTAGCTTCGAGGGGCTTGTGGAAAAGCTTTTTCCTCTTGTATTTCGCACTTGAGAGCATTAAGACCTACTTAAATGCTGAAATGTTAATGGAGAATATCAGCGAGAAGCCAAGTGAATAATAAACGAGTATTTTGTCTATGGCAAAACTTGAAAGTTGCCGCGTAATTAGTTGCACTCGAGCTGCACTTGCTGCAGTTGCCAA
Organism: Liodrosophila aerea; assembly: GCA_035045005.1. Classification (NCBI taxonomy): domain Eukaryota; kingdom Metazoa; phylum Arthropoda; class Insecta; order Diptera; family Drosophilidae; genus Liodrosophila; species Liodrosophila aerea. Next base: position 161,779 of record JAWNNL010001351.1, read on the forward strand.
AGAGATAGCTTCAACTTGGCGAACGAAAAAAAGGAACCGAGACTCGAATCCAAGTTATGTGGAGCATGGCAAAGGATGCACAGAGACACAGAGAGAGAGGAGTTGCAAATGTTTACAACTTTACTCTACATTGGGTACTCACACACACACAGAGACACTCATACTTTACCACTTTTCCAATTGCAGGCCCGTCAGTTTGGTGCTGGAGCCCATCCTTAAGGAGCCCGGCGACATTGCCTTCACTTGGCTTGAGATACATCGCACCAAGAACGCGCTGCTGCAGCAATTGGACCTGCATGTGAATGCAAGCGTAACCACAGGCATGGGACCACCACCAGGCAGCAGCAGTCCGGGTGGCACTGGTGGTGTAGTGGGCACTGGCAGCGCTGGTGTGGCCGGTGCCGGGGGCATGGTGCCCAGCTCCGCTTCGGCAGCAAACGCAACGCTGAATGAATTTGGTTTCTATCCCAAGGAGTCGGACTGCGAGTACAAATGTCCTGAAATTGATGCATGCATTGCGGCCAGTCTGTGGTGTGATGGTAAGTTTAGATTGCAAACTTCAAATAAGTATAACATGCACGTGGGTTGCTCGAAGAGTACATAGAACATGATATGATAAAATAGTGGAAGAAATCGATGAAAAAATCTAGAAAATAGAACGCTTCAAGTCCTGAACTCTTTTTATTAATTAAAAATTAATTTTTTTATTTTTGGATGTAAACTATTATTTTTATTAGTTTTGACTAATAATTGAAATTCAAGTTTAAATAGAATCTATATTTTAAGAACACTTTTTAAAGATTGAGAAATTTTCATTAAACAAAACGAAGTTTGTTGATATTTCTAAGACCAATCATATTTTTCATTGTATGTCTTTATGAATACCATATCTTAATCATTTTATTTATTAACTTTATTATTTTAATATTAATAATTAAATTATTTTCTTAACATCACTTCAAATCAATAGACAGAGGCATATAAATAATATGCAAAAATTTAAAATAAAATAAAAATTTCATAAAAGTTATAGCTTTAATAGAAAATTAAAATTAAAATTAAAAGTTCAATTGTTGTACCTAATATAAATTCAATTGAGCTTCATTTCAACCACACTTCATTATCTCCAATTCAAAAAGTATTTGTTTATAATTTATGCAAAGTACAACCACTCGAACAACCCTCGCTAAGCCGTAAGTTTGCATTACGTGTACGTGATTTGGCGCTGGTTGCTGCTGCTTATGCTGTTGTATCTGCTGCTGCTGTTGCTTCGGCTGTCCAGCTGTCCTACGCCTGTGAGTAGGCAACAGAAAATTTCACTTGTGGTTGCGCTTCTCTGTTAATTTCATTGCAAGCTGCTGGCCACGTTTTTGTAATCAGGCAAAGTTTTCTGACAACTGCACAAAGCTGCCGATGCCGCTGCAGCTACTGCTACTGCTGCTGCTGTTGCAGCAAGTTGCTGCGGGTTGTACGCCAACCAGGCCAAAAATATCTTTCACAAAACTTTGTCCCTCCGTCCAGCTGTCCCGGCTGCCCATCTGTCCGCGTAGCAGTCGGAACCCGCAACAGCTGCCGCCAAGTGGCTAAGATAAAGAGGAAGCGGGGGAGGGAACGGGCATGTACAGACTGGACTCGCCTTTTAGCTTCAATTATTTATGGGCAGCCAGGCGCATCTTTTCTGCAACTGAGCTCCTTAACCGCAAAGGCAGAGAGCATTAAACAAGCTAACCAACCAGCCAACCAACCGACCGACCAACCAGGCGGCAACCAAGCAAATCCAAATCCAAGTCCAACTCGATGCCAGCCCAATTCAACTGGGGAGCACTCAAATGACACTAGCTCGAGGGTCTTTCTTTCAATTTGACAACTGTCGTGGCAAACCTGTGTGTAACCTGACCAAGAAAGCAAAAGATTTCTTTTCAATCAATGCCCCATCTACTACTATTATACACTGAAAGGAATAAAGCTGTCAATCAATAACAATTTTATAAAAATAAAAGAAGAGAAGTGATGAGTATCGATGACTCTTGTTATAGTATGTGCTAGTATCAATTGAAAGAGAAAAGATCAATATAATAATATAATTTGAACTCATGTAATTATAATCTGCGAAAGGTCTACAGTCTTTTTCGCCCTATAGATAAACTATACAAATATTTTCAACTCTTTTTATAGGAGTAAGAAAATAAGACGTTTCTTGTTCTATATCATATCGATTTGAAGAGTAAACTACATATTTATCTTAGCATCAGTGTTCATGCTTAACTTTAACTATCATTTCAAACTCTTTTTGTCAATATTTATTTATTTAGTATTAAGAATAATACTTAAATTATGAAATAATTTTACTCAATTCAGATATCGATTTGAAGACATATTTTTCTTTTTAACTCTTATTTCTTTCTTTCTTTAATTTCAAAATAATATTTCTTTATTATAAGCAATAACGCTTCATATTATAATACTAGAATTCAAAGTTCATTCAATTATTTTACTCAATTCAAAATGTTAAGTAACTTACATCTAATTTCTCTCTGTGCAGGTCATCACAACTGTCCCAGTGGCTTCGATGAGTCCGAGGAGGAATGTGGCACAGCTCGCAAGCTGCTGGAGCTGCCCGGGGGCGTGTTTGCCGCATTAGGTTGCATTGCGGCCGCATTGACCGCCTGCCTGATATTCTGCATGTTCGGTCTGATGCGCAAGCGGAAAAAGTCGGTGGTGCAGAAGGGCGGCGGCGGCAGCGGGGGATTCATGAACGGTGCCAATGGCAATGGCAACACGATGCCAACTGCCTGTAATATTGGCACACTCAAGAAGGACTTCAAGAAGGAGGCGCTCTACATTGATCCAGCGTCCTGACATCCACTACAGCCGGTCGAATATATACATGTGGATCGGGAGACCACCGTGTGATATGTTGCCGCCGGCTGTGGCTTGTATGAGCAAATGGAGCGGGGTCTCAGCATTGCCTGACCAGAGCAGCAAATCGAAATGGAGCAGTTGCCAGTGGTACAGGAGCAGTTGCAGTTCACTGTTGTTCCCGTTCAAGAGGTGGCATGGAGATTTTAATGTGCTGCATAAGAGAATAGAAAACAGAAAGAGTAGGAACATTAGAATGGATATGAGAAAGAACTAAAGCTAAAAGTAAAATCTTAAAGTAAGTTCATAACTTTTCTAAGCGCTTGAACAGTGTGTGTGTAGACTTAAGACAAACAGAGATTACGATGGCATAATGGATAAATGGAAATGGATTATAAATACGAGTAGTTATGTGTATAGAAATTCCATTTTTAACTTAATAAAAGTACTTTTGTTTTCATTGATCATCACTGCCTAGCAACGTCCTGTATATAAATACGAAACACAAAGCATTTTCCGATTTTTCTGTTATGATTTTGTGTGTATTTTGAGCAAAGTTAAATATTGAATTCGTTCATTTCAGTAGTTCATTAAACTCATTCTAAGCAACTTCACAATCCTTTCGTTGAAATGATTTGTAAGAGATTGAAATTATTTCCATTTCATTCTAAATTATTTGCTGAATTTAGTAAGTGATCTGCTTGTGATTTGGTGTAGAGCTTCAAAGGAGATCAAAATTTGTCCTTTACTTATTTTACTTTAAAGTTTCCACTGCTATTTCTCATTTCCAGTACATCCATTCGAATTGAATGGATTCTTCACTCATTAAACCTTCATCAAAAGTATGCAGGGTATGCTATAGTCTAATACGCTTTGACTACTCCGAATCAAACAGAATTGCCCTTGACCCCACTTTAATTGCTGTATATTTTTCTGAAATTGTCAACAAAATTCAGCTGTGCCTTTGTTTGTTGAACACAATTTGCTAGCTTTACTTTAAATCTAAAGATACTTTTTTGTTAAGTGTTGCGTTTAAAATTCCCCAAATTCTTTGCTCAAAATTCTCCTAGTTTATTTAGTTGATCGATCGACCTTATTTGAACTACAAATGCTAAGCAAATGAGAAAGAACTATTGTAAATTAGGTACCTTAAAAACATTATAATGCAGTACTAATAAATACATAATGATAAAGCCCTTGGCATATTTAGCATAGCACACATTAGCACGAACGGAAATTTTGAAATAACTCTAATAAAAGATCACGGAATGAACTTAGTTACAATTAGCAGCAAGTATGCGAAAAGATCATAAATTACAATTAAATTGTATGATAAGAGGATTTATTAAATTGAATTCATATGTAGCAAAAGGTATCTCAAAGAATGTCAAGGAATGTAGAGTCTAAGAATCTAGGATTATAAAAACTGTTAGCAGCATTTGATAAACCAAAATCTCGACAGTGTTGTGACCCACACATACTGAACTACGTTTAACTATAACTATGAAATATGAACTAAGTTAAAATCTATTTCCATGAACTTGATCCACAGCTGAGGACAGTTATCAGACGATATATAGCAAGTATGTGTATAGTCAGTGGTTATAGGCATAGTCTATAGGCAGCACATGGATGTTTTCATACAATACACAAACAAACACACACAGACACAACATTGTGGTTTGATGTTTATTATTATTAAACAAATTATAATGCGAGAATTCAAACCAATGAGATGTTCACAACATTATCGGTATAAAACATAATAACTGCCATAACATGTCTTCAAATTATTTGTAATTATACTCTGTTCGAAACTGTAATGATATTTTCCAAAACACTTTTCCACTTCGAAAGACTCGATATTTTTAAGAATTGAATATATTTTTCAGATTCAATGCAATATTTATTTAAAACAAAACCAAGCGAAATTCCTAATGTTATGAAGCAAAACGATTTTTGTAAAAAAAAAAAACAGATAAAAATACACCATAAATAATATAGTATTATTATAACGAATACGGTTCTAGAATAATTAATGCCAATTGTATGCAGTACTCTAGCGTCTAAGACATACCCTAGGCCCTAATAATAATAATAGTTCTGATACCAACTATAAACAATCAAGTTTTTGGGGCAGTTTTTGCGAGAAATGGAGCCACACCCATTTAAATGTATTCATAGGACAAATGTACTTTATTTTAAATGCACGATATATATATTAAAAATTCAATCTATAGATACGCGCAACTAGGAATCCCCTCCCAACTCGAACAAATTGTAAAAAGGCCAAACAAAATGGGAAAGGGGTGTATATGTTCAGTTGCATTTTTTACACCAACTTTGCACATTGTACAATTTTACGAAGAAAAAATATTATTATTTTTGCCACACCATAAATAATGCAAATAAATACCAAAACACTGCATATATTATACAGATATGTATAAGCTCGAAAAAATCTAAAAATAAAATAAACAGCAAACAGTTGTCTTTGAATTGCCGAAGTTGAAATACCCTTGCAGATGGTTTTCAGTTCTCTAATTCTTAATATTCTGTTTTAAAGTTTTCTTATTTATTAAATTGTATTTTTAGAATAAGTTAATGAGAACAGTTTATTTCACTTAGATTATTTAATATAACTGATTAAACAGTACTCTGAATATGCTTTGAAGGCAAAACTTTTGCAGTAAATCCTTGAAATATGTTTGCTTAGTTTCTAAAAAATTTATTTAATATTTATTAAATACACAAATTATATTTAGTATTTAGTACTTACTTACTTAAGAAAACGAATATAATTTATTATAATTTAAGCGTTGCTCATTATTTCAACTGCTCAGTGAATCTATTCCACATATTTCTTGTTCAATCAAAATTTATTTTATTACAAAAAGAACACTCTGCAAGTGGCAAAATATAAACTAAAATAAAATACATAATATCAATTTAAAATATATGTAAAACAATTGGTGCATAGGCCGCAGTTTTAAACTTTCAGTTATGAAAAAGAATTACTGAAAAGAAAATAAATATACAGCTCATTCCAAAAGTAGCTTTAAAAAAAACGACGGCTACATTTTCGCGCTGTCACAGTCACAGTCGCAGTCACTGTCACAGTCACAGTCACGTTCACATCAGTTCGGTTTAGTTCCTTCTCACGCAGAAAAACCTTCGTATGTATGAACAACTTTTGTGCCAACTGTGTTGAATGTAGATTCAATTCGAAAGAAAAAAGAAATTGAATTATGACAGCGCATAAAAAACATTTGCATGTAATTTATTTGAGACACGAGAAAAAACGAAAGAAATATATACCTATAAAAAGTAGCGACAAAACGAGTGTGCGGCTGGTAAAAAATAAATAATAATAAATAAATAACTACAGCAGCTGTGTAAATAGTCAAACTGCGTACAGTCAACGCATATTAAAGAACAGAAGAAACCCAAAGATAATAGGAATAGTATTGATAATACCACACCAGAAAGTAAAACCTATCGAAATTACGCAATTTTGGTTTCTCCAATTTTTTGTATTTGCTCATAAATTGTGCGTTAAGTTTTCATTTCTTGTAAAAAACAGAAACGAAATTATTTATAAATATATATACATTAATATAGAGTATTAAATATATATAAATATATATATATGAGAAAACCTTGAAACATAATGACGCACTGAATCAAATAGATGAAACGAGTATTTAAAGAAAGACAATTAAAAAAACAAGGAAAATAAAAACTTAAACAATTTTAAAAATACCGAAAAAAATGCAGAACTTTCCCTTGTCAACTTTTTTATTGAATCCCGGGATAAAGTCAACTTTGCATAGCTGCCAACCCGTGACGTGGCCAGCAGTGGGCAATGGGCACAGGCACAGGTGCCGATGAATGCCTCCATCCTGCCGTCCTGCCGCGGGAGCACCTGCAACCGGACGGACGGTGTTTAAGTTAAGGCAACCGCCAAAAGCCCCCCAAGCGTTGGGCCAATTCAGTAACTTTATGCGGATTTCTACACCTGCAACTGACCAGTTTAACCCGCATAACACACATAAACCAACCAGACCCAGCAGCCACTACAACAACAACAGCCACTGGAGCAAAGTGTTCCTCCTCCACGTTGTTGTTGTTGTTGTCCTCCTGAACTGTGGCTGTTTATGGCCGCCAGCTGAATACACTGCACAACAGGGTTTTGCTATCCATTCAGCCTAGACGTTGGCGTTGATAAGCCTAACGGTACGAAGCAGGCTTAATCGAGGGTTGCCACAACAGTTTTAATGGTAAGCAATAACAATTAGGCAAAATTCTTTAATTAATAATTGTATTGATCCAAGTGAGTAGATTGTTTCGATTAATCGATACTAAATACATAGTATAAGTTCAGCCATTTCATTTCAATTTTAACTCAAGGCCTGTTCCCATTTACGATTCGTTCAATCGATTTACTTTTTGAAATAAATGGGGTTTCAATTCATCGATTTCGATTAGCTCAATATTTGGTCCATTTCGAAATAGATTAGTTTCGTGTGTAAGTACAATAAATATTTTCGTTTCTTGAAAACGATACATCGAATTTAGGAAGTCAATTTTTTTCAAAACGTAAATTGATTGAATGAATTCGTAAATGGGAACAGGCCTGACTAATAACACTTTTATTTTTGTCTTTTTTTATACAATTATATATACATGTATTATATGTATTTTTGAATTAATTTTTTATAATTTAACTTCCCAATTTAATTTAATAGTTAAAATTAAATATAAGTCCTATTTTTGGATTTGAAATTTATGTAGTTGTAATTTATTTTTAATACCTCCCTTTTCTTATATTTTCTATATAACGAAATGAAGTAAACTGTTTAATATAGAATTAATCTTAACTTCACATGTTAAATTTATTTATTCATTTTTAAATAATAAGTAAAATACGACTTAATTTATTTTGGTTGAACAACGGAGGACTATAGTATCTCTACTTTTTTCCGCGTTCCCAATAGCTGACTGGCTATATATGTAAATATAAATGGTTCTAAAGAACCAGCTTGATTTTAAATATTATATATTATATCATATATTATAAAATGTAATTTTCATTCTTTAATTTCTTTAGTTACTCCTTTTACCCTATGTGAACGATGTTCACAGCACGGAGTACTCACTCTTGCTGAAACTGTTCAGGCACACCTCGCTACTGACTACTGCTAAACTCACAATCATGTAGAAATATACCATACATACATGCAAGATGTATGTGCGTGTAAATTTGTATACACATATGTATATACTATGTATTTACGCCTAGGGCCAATTGAAGTTGTTTACAATCGAGTTGCCAGTTCAGCACAATTGCTACGCGAGAAACAACAACTATAACAACAGCAGAAGCCACAGTGGAAACCCAAACAAAAACAAAGGCAAAAATACTCATTGCAACTGATAGACTGACAAACTGACAAACTGATGACAGTATGCGTTAGTGCAAAACTGTTCACCTGCTGCTGCCTCTCAGTCAATCAGTCAGTCAGGCGAAAGGTGTGTCCCAGTCAGGTGTAGTGCAGAGATCTATCTGTTCAAGAAACCTCATCGATAGCATCATTGATGCTGATGATGATGATGATGACGATGATGATGATCATTACGACTGTGGTTTGTCGTCGTTTAAGTGCAAAATATGACAATTTGAAAAATAGTGTCTTGTATTTTGAACTGTGCAATCCAATGACTGCTTTTTTGCGCATTTTTTCTTCTTTTGTTTTTTCAGTTTATTATTGATTTATGATTGCATATCGGCTTCAATTGAGGCCTGCTTTATGTAATGCAGTCATCTCGCTCACAGGCAGCTGGCTGTCTCGCTTTACTCTATGTGAGGCGGGGCTGTTAATTATGATGTCTGTCAATTGCCATTATCACTGTATTTTTGGCCAGAAACGCGACAACTCGTGCCTGGTACTAAAGTTATGAAAGGGTTCATTTACTTGATAGAATAGAGATTTTCTTTCTATATCTTTTACTTTGATTATATTAAAATCTATTTATAATATTCTTGAAATAAGAATAATGAAATTTATTCAATATATTTTCACATCAAAATCATTGCATGAGATATTCTGATTAGTAATTTAAAACAGTAACTATTATTATCAAATAATAAGTTGTTATTTACTGTATATAAAAAAGCGTAGTTCGGGTAAAAATACTTCAGTGATTTAGTTGCAATTTATCTTCTATTACTTTTCATTTTATTTTATTTAAAAGTATCTCCCTTATACCCCAAGTTATGCATCTTCCGAGTCAGCACTCCCGACTGTTGCATTCAGTATGACTTTTTTCATATTAACTTGGCATTATTTGTTGACTCCAGCAATTTTGGATTTTTTATCGAGAAATTTACATGAATTTTCAGCTTGTTGCAAAAAAGCTTAAGTATAAACAAAAGAAACAAGCAAAAACTTTGACAATTGCAGCTCATGTAGATGGAAATGTGTAAACGCATTACTTTTGACCAACAGCCGTCAGACGCCAGTTGTAGACGCTCCCAGGGACAGTGACTGCAAAGAGTAAGTGCACAGCCTATGAACGCATATTATTTGGTTAATAGAGCAGCAAAATAATTAAATAAACAGGCAAATGATTTTATTGATTTACTTATAAATGTTATTGAGTTAGTTTACAATTATTTAATATTTTTAAAAAGGATACAAAACATTCCTTTAGCTCGCCATACTTAATCTAGTAATAATATTTTTTATAAGAAAATAAAATAAATGAATAATTAAAATAAAATGGAAATAGTAGGTAATTTTGTTACAAACATAATATTACAATAGGTATTTATGTATTTAATAAAAAGCAAGACACAAATAATTTTACAGAATAATTTTACAGTAGAAATAAAGTAAAAATTTGTATTCAATTTAATTTAAATAATTTATGTTAAATATTTTACAATTTGTTAAGGTATAGAACTTTGCTTACATAATAACTTTTTTTGTCTTTCACCCCTCCCTCCCACCACCACGAGCTAGCCAAATATTATATTTACTTAAAATGGAAAGGTCTCCAAAAACACAATACTAAAGTTAGTATATTGTATGTAGTGTCGAGGCCTCTGATGTGGGTGACTATAAAGAGAATTATTTCGATTTTATAATTACTTAATTGATTTATTATTATTTAATAATCGACTTGATTTTAACTGTAGCTGTGGATTGCGAGAACACACCTAATTTGGCTCGATTATCCAATTATACTAAAAATATTTAAATATGCATGTATATATTTGCATAGTTTATTCCAATATGTACACATTTTTAGCGTAGACTGTGTGTTTAGTTGCTTGAAGCTTTGCTACACTGCAGCAAAATTAAACATAAAAGGAAAAGAGCGTATGACTTTTGGAGATTGTGACCAAAAAAGAAGAATAATTTCTTTTTAACTGTAAACAAAATTATAAAAATGTTATAATTATTATAAATATTAAGATTGGAACCCTTTATTGTTCTCAGTGTAGGGTCAATGAGCTTACGGTGTGAGACTTAAAAATTAAATCTATAATTAATTTCTACTGCCTCTGCATATAGTATTTCGCGCATGAATAGAGAATAGATAGAAAGAGGAAATGGCCAATGGATGAAAGGTCAAGTTTGGTCCATTAAGTTGGCTCAGAGTTAAACCCGTTTCGGCTTAGAGCCAAGAATAACAAGAAGACAAGTAAATAACAGGGAATTTGGCCTGGCTTATGTAAGCATCGTTCGATGGATCGATCGTTAATGATGAAGATGGAAGTTCTGGTACTTAATCAATTCTAGAAAAAAGAAGAAAAAATGAAGTGGTAAACGAATGTCGAGAGAACAATGAAGGGAAAATTGTACACAGTGCAAACTGTTCAAACAGATAGAAGACATCCAACATATTGTTTGTGCAGTTGTGTGTTGGGTTGGATTGACTTATGCTACGTTGACAATTTGTTTAAATATTAGCGGCCCAAATAAAACTAAACAAAAAGTGGATTTCGATGCCAGCAGGCAGTAAAAAACACATGAAAGACATCAAATGGTGCACACTGGCGTCCAATATATTGAGCATGCTCTGGCCAAAGAGAGCGAGCGGCCAGCGAGAGAGTGATGCCAAGCTCGAGCGCTCAATCGAATGAGCGCACAAAAGAAAAAGGTAAAAGCAGCTGCTGCCACAGCAACAGCAACAACAACAATAACAACAAACGGTAAACGTAACTAGCGCTCTGCACAGACAACCACGACGACGGCGACGACGACGACGACGACGTTGCGGCTTCGTGTTGTGATCAGCGCTTGGACTTGGCCAAAAAGGTAGCCAAGCGCTTACAGGAACACTCAGTTGTGCCGCGAACGTTGTGCGCTTCACACGCGACTCTCTCCTCCGCCTCCCACACTGTAAACAGTGCCGGTCTGTTAGTTAACAGAAGCCGTTAAAGCTTACAGCATCTCTTAACTGTATTTTGTGACAGTGCTGCAAGCACAATTGGAAAAGTTGTTAAAGTTCTGTGTGATCGATCGCTGTGCCCCTATCTCTCGCTGCGTGTGTGCGTTGTGTGTGTGTGTGTGCTTCTGTGTGCGTGTGTGAGTGCGAGTGTGTGTTAGTTATATATGTCTATAAACGCCGATCGCTCCTACAAGATGAAGCTGCGCGATGTGGAAAACGCTTTCAAATACAGGCGCATACCGTACCCGAAGCGGTAAGTCGAAAACACATATCTACAGAGTCTTAAATCTATTTACAAATTAGGCTAAAAAAAGTAACAGAAATATGTTACGATTATCATTTATATCTTGAGATAAGTTCAAAATAAACAGAACTTAATAACATAAAAATGATAATTAATTTAATTTATGTGAAAGAAATATATATAGTTAGTATGTAGAGATAAGACTTTAAGAAACACTACTTTAAAATAAATAAATAAATTTAAATATAATAAACAATTTGAAAGATTCATTTAATTCATAATTTGACCTAATAATGCCATTTAGTATAAAGAGATAAAGCTTCGAGAAACTCTACTTAAAAATTTAATTAAAATAAAAGTATAAACGTTAAATAAAAAACGTTGAAATATATATTTCAATTGTAATTTGTCAAAATATTAATTTTTGATTAAAAGTATTTGTATTAATTATATATTTAACTTTAAAAAATCTGTAAAATATAATTAAAACAATTCTATTTTTGATAATTAATTCAAATTAACAACAAAGTAAACATATTTAGTATATGGTTATAAAACTCAACTTTAAAGCAAATAAAATACAAAAATATTAAAACAATAATCGCACAAAACAACAATTTCTCCTTTGCTATAAAAAATAATATTGTGACTGAAAATACGCATATAAAAACAGTTTTTATTGTTATTAATATTGAGCCAGAGCAAGAGGAAAATCTACACCTCTGAGGCCGTTCTCTGCGAAAGTCAATGAGATCGAATTATTTTTTTAACGACTGCAAATTGAAAACCGGTCATAATTACATGTCGGAATCTGCGCACTGCTCGATGAATCCAATTGGATTCGGATTGGACTTGGCTTGCACTCAATTCTCGACTCGAAGTGAACTTTCGGTTTTCATGTTGTTGTTGTTGTTGTCTTTATATTTTTTCTCAGCTGCCAAGCAAAAGTGAAACGTTTTCATTTTTTCCGATGCGAAGTGAGAAAAAAAAGCAACGCAATAAAAAAACGCATTTCATGGTCAGCTGCTGGTGCAGCTGGTATCAATTCAGAATTCTCTCAACGTGCTCCAGTTAAAAATCATTTAAAGTCAACTAACATTTTTTCTACTTTAGTTTTTGTTCATTCAATTGTTGCTGTTGCGTTTTCTGTTTCTGTTTCTATTGCTGTCTGTAGTCATATTTCATTTCGGGTAGCTGCTCGGGGCTAGTTTCCAAATACTGTTTCTGTTCTTGTTGCTGCTGTTAACCAACAATGTGCAATGGGCAAAGCCAAAGTCAAAAACAAAAACCAAACCAAACCTAACCAAACAAAACAAAAAGAAGTAAAAACCTCGGAGCGTCGAAATTCAAACGCCACCTCAAGTATTTTCGAGTAGCCCCCAACCTATGCACCTCAGCACTTGAAACTCCCAAACTTCTTTGTCTGACTTGAATACACTACAAAGAGAGTACCATCAATTTATCATTCAAAATGTGGAGATCTACTGAATATAGTATTATAATATTAGATTAAGTATTTGATCATTCTTAAGCATTCTTATAAAAACAATAGGCTTATATTAAGATTTTGTTCAAATAAAATCTCGGGATGATTTTAAATCTTGTTAATTTAATTCAAGCCAAAACCTTTTTGAAATCGTTATTATAATATTTAGATTGGATTAGATTGTTAGGTTGATTTTTGATATTTTGGTTTTATTTTAAGCCTAAGTGTATTGAAGTAATTCGCCAATAATCATTTGTTAAAATGAATTTTTAAATTACCAAAAATTTATAAAAATTAAACCAGTTTTATAGAAAATAAACCCTCATTACTGTTCGATGTAATTCTTTAATATTTTAATTTAAATAAATTCACAGTTATGTGCTTATAAAAAATGTAAATTATTAAATTATTCAATTGAAATTATACTTACATAAAATTAAATGTTGTTTACTTGTTAATGAAATATTATAAGTCATATATTATAATATTATACTTGTAATACCTAGAAAAAGCTGTAATGCATCCACATGGGATAAAAACACCACTATTTGCTGACTGTGGCAAATGTATCTACAGCCGTGTATGGTTAGGGTATACGTGCGTCAATATACCCAATTTGGTTGCCGACATTACTCGTATTTTGTAGTCGAGTTCTGGGCTGCCTTTTAAAGAGCTCACTGCTCGCTGACTGCTGACTGCCCGCTCATTAGTCGCCAGTCAAGCCATAGCGGGCCATTAGTTAAGGTGTTTAGGCCAGGTCGGCGGTACACACACCCGCAACCGTACGTACGTACGTACGTATGTACTGCTGCTGCGTTGGCTGCGTCCGCTTATTGTGCAACTTTGTGGCAGAGCCCAAAAAGTGTTGCAATTGAGAGCACCATTAGATGTTAGACTAATGATACTACACTGTAACATATGCACACTTGTTATGGACTAATTGGTATTTAAAAGGTGTTGACTCGCCTCTGCTGCTCTGCTGCTGTTGTTGTTGTTGTTGTTGCTTTGGGGTGTGGGAATCTGTTACAGATGTTACGCTTTTGGTTAGGTTTCGACAGCTACAGGGTATGCGATAGCTGTGCCAAAAGGCAGTCAAAGCTTTATGTTAGTCAAGTATTATTTATGGGAATTTCCGCTGAAATATCAGCATTGAAATATGTCATAATATAATCAACTGCCTTGTTATGCTTAATTAAACTAATTAATATAACCATATCGTATTTACAGTAAGCGAAAAAATACTCGCTCATTAATATAGTATTTCATAAATATATTCTTAACAAATATGTAAATATGTAAATAATTGCGCTTGTTATTTGTAAATTAATTGCAGGAATTAATTAACACGAGTTGTATTAAAATGTTCATTCATTTCAAGCAATTTCACGCCACATTCAATTCGGCGGTTTTCATTTCAAAGTTCTCTCTCATTTAGTCAATCAGACGGGCAGTCAGGCAGTCAATCAGTCAATCAATCAATCAATTGGTAAATAGCTTTTATTTAATTTACGAGAGCAATTTTAATTGGCATTGCAATTTAGCATAAAAAGACAAACTTTTGTTTGTGGCGCACAAATTAAACAAATATTTACAATGTGGAAAATGTGTGAGGGGTAAAAAAAAAAAGAAAAAAATGAAATAATTAAAACAAAATCGGAATCAGTATCAACAATATTGATTTATGCGACAAGCGTTGCGATTTATTTACTCAGCTCTTTTTATTTTAATTGATATTAATTAATTTAATTAATTGTTTCTGAGTGGAATAATGTTTCGTCTCGTTTCGATTCGATTCGTTTCGTTTCGCTTGTTGGATTAACAGACCTCCAACAGGCCTCAGGCGCAAAAACTGTTAACACGAAGTGCATTGTGTTGAGAGCTGCTCTTAAGTGCCTCTCAACTCCCATAAACAGTTATGCGCAACAATAAACTAATTAATTAACTAGTCGTTTTCACATAGCATTGACATTTTTCACATTGATGAATATAGTATAGTAAATATGCAAGAGTGTTTGCTTTAATTGCGCTTTAAAGAGCGCTGCAAATGCTTTCAATTCTGTAATCTAGCATGTAATGTTACTGTTATGTACAGAGTTCTGTTATTCCTCCATGTTAATTATTAGCATGTCAAATCCTAGCATGTAATGTTACTGTTAAGTACAGAGTTCTGTTATTCCTCCATGTTAATTATTAGCATGTCAAATCCTTTAATTTCTCTGCTGTCATAACACACGCAACTTTTTTTTCTGCTGTTTTGGGGTTTTTTCCAGTAGTCAGTCACACCTATCACACATAACTGTAATTATTAGCTTTCCAATGCGCCCAACTGCTACTGCAAATGATTTTCGACAAAAATTGTGCCAAATAAATCACATAATTTGTCATCAAACAGCGCGAGCAGCCGCAACAGCGGCAGCAGCAAACCCCGGCCGTCGGCGTCGATCAAAGCAGCGCAAGCAACAACAACAACCACAGCGTCCGCAATGCAACCGAAGACACAGCGTGACCGAAAGAGAAAAGCCAAAGAGCAAGCAGCGAAGAGAGCGCGTAACACTTGAAAAATAAAGAGTTGTGTAAGCTTTGCTTAGATTTTTGCTTAGCTCAGTTCTTTTTGCGTTCACACGTCGCACACTGCAAGTAAAGCAGACGACGAAGTTCTAATTAATTATACACTACTGTGCCGGCAGCATGTGACGTCACTCGATGTATGATAATGAAAGAAAGTGAATTTTATTTATAGTCGCACGTATGGGAATACTAAGCTTTATTTGTGTTCATTTAAATATTAATTTTGGGCACGCAGCAGTTTTTTTTGTTTGATTGATTATGATGTGTCGAGTGCATTTAATGGACGTGGGAACAAAAGGAGCAAAAACGTGCATAATTGAAATATTAAGCAATTACGATTCACATTATCAATCTTCTATATGTACATATGTGATGAGAAGTAGAATGTGCATTTTTCACACTCATTCGTATGTATGTATGTGTGCACTAGACAGCGGAAGCTTTGACACTTGACTGTTACTTTTTCGCACAGACTGCTGTTACCCACATGTTAACCGCTGCGCCAGAACAGAGCGCTGTTAACGCTGCGCTCAGCTACTGTTACCCGCATGCAGTTCATGTGGCCAGATCTTTTCACACAACACTTTTCGCAAGTGAAAGCCTAAAATTATCGTTTATTTATTTCTTTTGTTGTCAACCATCACAACAGTTTATGACCGCAAGCGCTTAGCGCCTTTGGCTCACACAGTGGTAAAACTGATGATGACATAGTAGTACATGAAGAGCAGAGTGCAGCAGACAGCAGACAGAGGACAGTCAGAGCAACGCCCACTCTTAGTCTAGACTAATAAGTATGTATCTTTGGGGCATGAGACAGTGTGACTAATCAACTTTCGCACAGTTTTAGTTAGTTATGCTCTGCTAGCTCCAAAAACAACGCCCCCTTCCTGCCTCCTTCTCTCATGGGAGGGCCGTTATGTAAAGCGGTCAAAGCCATACTCGCAATACCTCTCTTAGGGGGCAAGAGAGTTCGATGTAAACAAACATACATATATCGTATTATAAGGCAAAAACTGATTAACACAATCATGTGAAAAATGTGCAGCAAAACACTTTTGGCTAAAAATAACAAATAACAAATGGCAGAGCGAAAAAAGCGCCGTGGAAATTAAGTGAATAGCTTTCACTTGATACACAAACGCCACGAAAGGAGGAGCACACCTGCCAGTGGGCGTGGCCAGCAATGCATAACAACCAGCAGCAGCCATATAAGCATAATAATAAACATTGTTTTTGCTATTTTTTTCTACTATTTGTTGTGTTGTCATTTTTGCCAACACTCAAGGCAATTAAAGAGGAAAGTTCATGAACCAGTTCAATGCAAGTTTTAGCAACTGAATTGTTTTGAACTTGTTGAGTTCTTAAGACTTGTGGCAAATAATTTAAATTTACTGTAAACAAAATGAAAAAGAGCAGCAAGAATAGAATTAGTTTTCTTTAAAGACTTGAACTATTAGGGAGTAAAGAAAATAAGATCTGGAGTTGAGTTAGATTATCTACATACATACATAGATGTAAAGTTCTTGATCCTGACTGACTGACTAATCAACAACGCACAGTCCAAACGGCAAGACATAGCGATATAACTCTTTGGCGAGATGAGAACTTTTGGGCCGTAAATTTCCCCTAAGGTTTCAATTTGAATAAAAAAACCCAATATATTAGAATACGATTTCCCTAGTTCTTGGATTCCCACTAGGATTGTCTTTAGCCTAATGTATTATACTATAACAGTGGTTTAGTACTTCATTTTAATTTAATATCTAATGTTTATTATTTCATAGTTTAATACTATTAAATTGGAGCATATTTCAGTGATAAATCTTTTATTAAAGCCAAACATAGCATAGTCCCACTGTAAACCAGGTCAGTAGTTGGCGAATTGTTGATTCAGATGCAGCAGCCCTGAAAGAAAGCCTGCTAAAAGCCCACTTAGCACCGCCAAAATGCTCGACAGACCAACAAAAAAAATGCGGCAGAAACTAATAGGAGTATTCGCAGGGCGAGTGGAGCATATTCAACCGAAATACTGGTCTAGGTGCTAATTGCCGTTCAATTGAAGGTAGCGCTCTCAGAAATTCATAGAGTCCATTACTTTCACTTCACAGCGATGGTGATGGTGATGGCTGTGGTGGTGGTGACAGTTCTGCGACGGTTTCTATCTAATGGCTGGAACCACCCACGAGTCTGCTAGAGGTGGTAACTGAGTCTGAGAGCTAACGGCTGGTGGTAACTGAAGATGGTGGTTTCTACAGTCTGTTGGTAACCCGAGCATGTTTCAGTCTCTGGAGCCCATAAAAAATTCTGTTCGCTAAGTAGCTGCCGTCCATAAATCTGCGCCGTGTGCTCTTGTTAAGGTGATTTACATACTAGGTATGTACCCCTCCCCCCTTATCCCCTGCCCCACTCTCTGTTTGGGCAGTAACTCACTTTCGCTGCAGAAGTTACTCCGTGTTTGAGTAAAAAGTGTAGTAAAAAAAATAATAAATACATAAATTGAAATTTGTTAGCTCTGCTGCTGCTGCTTTTGGCAAACTTAAAAAACAGACAAACAATTTTTACAGCGTTTGCATGCATATTTGATCAAAAACAATCAAATTTTTATGCAGCGTCTACAACTACAGAAAACAGAAACAGCAGCGAATGTTTGAAGAAAACTTACAAATTTTGTTAATTTTCCTTTTTTTGTACACGAAACGAGAGGAAAATATTTTGTTATAAAACACTAACAAAGTGTAATGATTATACATAGATGTTTGGCTAGTCCACAGACACAAAGGTGTTGATGGGGTTATTAGAAAGTTCACCATCATTAACGCACATCCTCCTGTGACTCCGGCTCTGCAAAGGCAAATGAAGATTGATGAGTTCCCCGCATACAAAGCCAAATTGAATATTACCAAAACCCAGATGTAAGTCATGTATTCCCTGCAATAATGCCCATTGGATCATCCCACATATTGAAGTTGAAACAGTTGAAAGTTAACAAATTAACAGGTGATTTGCTTATTGGACGAGTTTTAGGTTAATTGAAATAGCTGAAAGTACGGTCATGTAGTACATAATATTAATTGAACAATAGAAAAACCCAAAAATAACGAATATTCGATAATGAATATACTCCATACCCCAGCGAGAAAAAGCTAGATATGGTTGTCAAAATAGTTATTTGATTTTAATTATATATAAAATACAGGGTCAATAAAATTAATGGGCAATGTTTTAAAATTCTTAAAACAATACCAAATCAAGAGTTTTATTTAGCGAAAGTGCTTTTTTTTGATTTTTTTGAATATTATACAACAATATATAATATTTATCAATACTATTTCAGAAGTTAAAGAACTTGATATCACGTATTCCATTTGCTTTTTATTTATTTACAATAACATTAAATAATTTACAAATTTACATTAAAAATACATATATAAAGATATAGTAATTAAAACGTGCTATATACATACATCCTCCTTCGACTCGAGTTGACCTATAGATATGTGAAGTTAGGCATACTATATTCTATAAAACATTATCATATATTAATCATTATTTATTTTTATAGGTATAGGTATAACTATGTGTAATTGTTGCATTAGTCATAAAGTGCTTTTATTTTATAAATTAATTAAATTATTTTATAAATTATAATCAGTTTATTTAGTTATTTTTAGTGTTTGTTTCAATAAGTACCCAATATAGTGTAGTGTAATTTTATTATGTTCTTTTTGAGAGCAATGCAGTCTAACGTTTTTCAATTGCATTTCCACAACTTCCTAGTGAAAAGGTTGCCCTAGCTACTCCATACTTGCCAGGAACTGAGGACACAGTTCATTTCTCTGAACTTCCAAACTAGTTCCACTTGCAAGGAACACCTGAGACCATTTTCTGAACCATTCAAGCAGGAAATTTAATGGCGATAATGCGGTTGTTATTTCGAAACGAAAAAGAATATTGTTTTAGCATAATCCCCACACTGCTCACTCCACATAATGCTATAAATAATGATTGCAGTAACTGAACAGCTCCTAATGAGCAGGAGATGGGCCATGACCATTCGCACATTATACCACTAGCTCTCTTTGACTGAGCTCTGAGTAGATTCATGGCGAATGGCAAAATCAAAAATTGATTTTAATGATGGCTGGCTGCCGCCCCACAGGGCTATGAGCATTTCAGCACTAAAGATGCAAGATTGAACATCATGTTCGTAAATCATAAATCTTTCGGTATCGTTTTCTTTCTTTTCACATTTTTTTCTTTTTTTATTTGGGGCTTAGACAATGTGTTGCCAGCCACGTGCTGAGCGCTCGACGAGCATTTCTCGCATTTCTCGCATTTCCCAGGCATATTAAGGGGCATCAGTTTTAGCTCAACTCTAGTTTATGTACTTTACGATTGATTTTCGAGTCGAGCAGAGAGAAATGCGTGTCAGCTGCTGCCCACCCGCTGCCATTACGCAGTTGCTGTAGTTGTTGTAGTTGTTGCAGGTGCTCGTTTTTTGTGCGCTTCTTTTGACCCTCCCCCCGCCCGCATCGCTGTGGGGACCTTTCACTAAATTAAACAAAAATCAATAATGAAAACGTCTGCATACCCAACATCTTTGCATCTTTGTAGCTTTGTTTAACTTTTGTCTACTTACTTGCCTTTTTTGATGGCTTCATGGAGAGCTGCATACCAATTCCGACTCCGACTCCGAATGCGAATCCGAATGTTGCCTTTGGCTTACATTCGAGTTGAGCTTAACTCAGTTGGCCAACTTCCTGGATTATACACACGCCATAAAAACAGAAATAGAGACAGGTTCATTAGGTAATGAAAATCCCTCAACTAAGCCGAGATTTCGCTCTTTAAAACATATTTGCGATATTGCCAAATTCAATTAAACAAGCTGAAATTATGAAACTAGGTTTAAGCGTAAATATATATATTTAAAGTAATCATAATAAAAGTGCATTTTGAAAGCAGGGCAATAGTTTATTATATTGTAGTTGTAACATTAGATACATACTTTGACTATTAATATAATTAAATTTATAAATTACTATAAATAATATTTTATTATATTATTGTAGTTGATGCATTAGGGTATATTGAATATTAATACATATAAATAAATTCATAAATTACTATAAATAATATTTCATTATATTATTAGCATTAGATACTTTGACTATTAATATAAATAAATTCATAAATTACTATAAATAATATTTTATTATATTATTGTAGTTGTAGCATTAGATACTTTGACTATTAATATAAATGAATTCATAAATTAATATAAATGATATTTTATGTATAATTAAAATTGATTCTAATAGAGGTTATTTTTGAATTTCAACATAATTTCAATTTATTAATATCTGGTATCAATTTCTAAGCCCATCCTTCAGAGTGTTGATAAAAAATTATTAAGACATCCATTTATACTTAATAACTAATAATAAATTATTATTAAATTATTAATATTAAATTGCAAATAATTATTTATGGTATAACAAAATACACTCCTATAACTTATGCAATCTGCTGCTTCAATCAAGTCACTTCAGACAGTTTCTTCTGTAGCAAAAATTCCAGAAATACGTACCGAGACTTTCTACAGTAATTATTTAATTTTTTATTTTTTTTTTGTTTGTTTTTTTTTTCAATTATAATTATTTACGAGCAATGCCGGCTAAAGTGCGTCGACATGCACAGCAAACGCCTTTTTTGCAGTAACATTTGTTGTTATTATAATATCTATTTAGTTTTGGTTGCTGAGGCCATACCTCGGGCAATTATAAACGCCGAGAGACAAAAATGCAGTTTAATTTTTAATTATTGCCAGCGTGGAGAAAAAAGTGGCATCTGGATGGGGGTCTCCGGTCTCCGGACTCTGGACCTGGCCTAGAGGCAGTTATGGCTCCAATCCCACTTCGCTGCGGTTAGCCAAAAGCCAACTGGCGGAGCACATGACTTCAACGTGGTCATTACGTCATGGCAACAAAAAGCCAGACAAAGCCAGCAAAGGTGACCAGAGAGAGACGCAGTGTGTAGTAGTTGTAAGCATGCACAGAAACCGCATATTTGTCGTGAGCATTTTGTTACAATTTCAATTTGTTGTTGTTGTTGCTGTTGCAGTTGCAAGACTTGTCTTTGGACTCCTATGTGGGGTCTTCGGGGTCTCATGGAGTGGCTGCTGCTGCTGCTGCTGCTGTTTAGGCGTTGTCGGCATTGGCTGCGGCTCAGTTCAGATTCAGCTATAGAGCTACTTGGCTTTTGTTTTGCTCTGTTTTCATTTTTTTGTGGTGTTTTTTGTTTTTTTGAAAGTGCATTTGATTCGGTCTTGGCCAATATTTGCCAACAGCAAGCCAAATGCCAAAACTTGAACTGGTTTATTGCGGTTTTTCGATTCTATTTTAGAGCATTTCGAAGCCTTAAATGGACTTTTTGCAGCCTGGCGATTGCGATGAGGATGTGGATGTGGATGTGTCATGTGTTGTACGTGTACTCGCTTCAAGTGCAAATGATTTCAGCGTGCAAAAGGGAAGTGGCACAGAAATGAAATAAATTAAACGTATCTGATTTACAAAGATAAACAGACATGTGACAGCTAACTAATGCCGGCCATACACAACTTGTAAAGTAGATAGCAAAAGAAGTAAAGGAGCTGGGCTCTATTAAAAGGCAACTTGCCTGCAATTCATTCACATTTGAAATGAGGAAATACTTACTGCTTATAGTACTTCTTGAGAGTCGACTCCAAAAGCAACTAAAAATATATGCAAAAGTCTAAAAATAATAATATACAAGAGCTGTTTAAACTGGCTTTCAATTCATTCAGACTTGAGACTAGGAAATGCTATTTGTTACCTTTGAAAAGTAAACTTAAGATATGTAAAAATAATAACAGGAATTATTTGTCTAATTATTATTATATATATATAATATAGATACTTAAAAAATATTTATAATAAGCATGATTAACAAAAATAAATATTAATAAATTGTTTAGAGTGGAAAAAGTTCAATTGACACTCTATTAAGTTAGTTAGTTTGTCCCTACTACAAATAAAATAAAAATATATATACAAAAAATGTAAAAATTCAAATAGGAATAATTCGTGTAAATTTCATTAAAATGTATATTTAAAAAAATATAAATAATAAGTTGGAATACTTTAAAAAATATTAATAAATTGCTTAGATTGGGAAACTTTATTAAGTTAGTTAGAGTATGTTATAGTTAGACACTGCTACAAACAAAATAAAAATTAATATACAAAAAATTTAAAAATAAAAAGAGGAATTATTCGTGTAAATATTATTAAAATAGATACTCAAAAAATATAAATAGAAAGCAGGAATAACTTAAAAACTATTAATAAATTGCTTAGATTGGGAAAAGTTTAATCGAAGCTTAGCTCAGTTAGTGAGAGTTGGTTATAGTTAGTTACTGCTACAAAGAAATTAAAGAAATGTATACAAAAAATGTAAAAATAATAATAACAATTATTTGCCTAAATTTCATTAAAATAAATACTCAAAAAATAAAAATAATAATTTAAAAAGTATTTATAAATTGCTTTGATTGGGAAAAGCTCAATCGAAGCTACTCTCAGTTAAATAGAGTTGGTTATAGTGAGGCAGCATAATTATATTACCTCTAAAAGACAACTCTTTTATACTCTGTTTAAATAAATTTTATTGCAATTACTGGCAAAGCTATTACTATTTAATAGTATGGCTAATCAATGGCCAGGGTTTCACCCAAGCTGAAGTTGATTCGTCTCGCATTTTCTCTACATTTCCGCCAGTTTCTCAGTTTAAGGTAATAGGCCCGAGTCAGAGCCAGAGCCCGAGCTTAAAGAACATTTTCCTAGAAACTAGATAGCAACTGCTCATTAGAGATCACTCGCTCAGTGAATGGAGAGTATTGCTTGATTGGCAATAGGTAGAGGAAAATCACCTCAACTCGAGTCGCTACTTCCTGTTGCACACTGTCATTGTCATGATGTTGCAGCATCTCGGGTATTCTAGTATTACGCCTTGACTTTCATATTTATACTAGTTGGGTTTTAGCATAATACGAGAACGCGTGGCTGGCAAGAAGCAACAACTAAGCAAAGCTAAACTGAAACTTGCCATTCAAATTGGTGTCAACCAGTCAACTGGACGCCAAAGAAAGTGGCGCCAGCTTCCAAGCAGCTACAACAGCTGAGGGAGTACCAGCAGCAGCAGCAGCAACGTTGTCCGTCCCCAGTTTCCAGGCTGAAAAGTAGGTCGACATCGTCATCGTCTGCAACGTTCGCAACTCGTTTTACCGGCAATTGCCACACACACACACACACACACACACACCTAGAGTGAAAAAAAGTATGTAGTTGCACATAAAAATATCAAACAGAATTTGTCCTGTGGGAGTTGATGCCCCACCTGCATTAAAATTAAGTCTTATTTGCCAGGGAGAGGAGCTTCTAACTCGCATGCTTTTAATTTTACGCCAATTGCTTGGAAATTAATTAAGCAATTTCCCTCACAGGTTGCCAACTTCTCTTCACTCCTTCCTCTGGTTTTTCTTTATCTTTTTGTTTTTCTGTTTCTGCTTTTCGTTGCATGTGTGCAAATGCATTTATGCTAATTTCCAGGGGGATACATTAGACAGGCGAAATGGCGAAAGTTTAATACTGCATTGCGAGCAAATCGAAGCAGAAGACGCCAATTATTATTTAACCATGCATAGTATATTCGGTTTTATCGAAATATGCCAGACTGCAATTTACACTAGCCAACATGGCAAACGATGCTATAAAGTTGAAGTATAAATTGGTAGCAAAAAGATATATAGAGATACATAGATATAGGGGGTTTTGATAATCTATTTGTAAGGATTTGTTTATGTTTGTGAATTTAATATATCGATATATTTCATCGATAGGCTTAAGTATTGAATATCGCTTTAAGAAAATACCGACAGAAAAGATGGGATAGAACCTGGTCACACTGGAGTGACGCGATGTGAGTTAAAGAGTTTTGTTGAAGCAATAAAACCGTGAAAGAACACGAAATGGAAACCGTACATTCACAATTTGTAATATGGAATATGTGAACTTTATTATATTTTATATAGAATAAGAATAAGTGAACTTTATTTTATTCTAAATAGAATATATTATTAAACTTTAAAAGTGTTTGCCTTTATACTATTGATATATCTATGTAAGTATCTGGAATCCAAGATACAAATATGGTGTACATATATTCAAATTCTTTTCAACTCACATAAAATGATAACGATTGCAGTACAGTTATAATTATGGCTTATAATATTCTATTCAATATTCTAGGAGCAATGTGCGAGTACTTAACTCGTTCCCCAGAGAGAGAGAGTTCTCATTCCTTTCAAGCTGAATTTCATTTGGCTCATACTAGCATATTATACCACTTAATACAAATTCGCTTTAAACCACAGACGAAATATGCAGGCCACACCTGAACCAAATTGATAACAGCAACAGCAGCAACAACAAATACAACGATGCATGCGCTTATCATGGCCGCAGCAGTTAACCTGGCTAAGCCAGAGAGACAGACCTGCATACTCAATGCCAAGACTTCAAAAGCTAACCCTAACCGCCCACTCCCCCGCCCTCCCCCTGGCTCCTCATTGAAGGGCGAGGCAGGCAGGCGTTAAATGAGAAGCGTTTGTCAATTTGCTTGTTGTTGTTGTTGCTGCTGCTGTTGCTGTTGCTGTTTGTTGTTGCAGCAGAGATCAGAAATTAGTGTGCCAAGTTGCATGTCAGCAGCCAGGCCACCTGACACGCCCCCTTGCCACACACACACTCACACTCACACACACACACACTCCAGTAAGGAAGCCAAAAATTAATTGCAATGCCGCAAATGACAGCGTCAAGTAGTAAAAGTAAGCAGCAAGAAGAAGTAGAAGCAGCTGCAGCAGAGTGCGTGGGCGGAGGGCGTGCCACGTACGCTAGTTGCAACAAGGATGAGCTCGTTAAAGGAAGCGACAACAAGCACAACAACAATAACAACGCTTAAAACAACACCAAAAGCATGTAGAATGCCAAAAGTATTGAATAGGCAGCTAAGAGATACCCTGTAATTGAGCAAATCAACTCTACTCTGTAGTGTTTTATACTTCTTTTTCGATTTATAACTAATATAGTGCGCGTAGTTGATATTTATTATAATTTGTATATGCCAAAAGTATTCAGAAAGCTCTTTATAAAATTTTATAGCAATAGCTCTTCTAGTCTCAGAGATCTTTATTTTCATGAGATAAAATTGTTATGAAAATACTTTTCCTAGCAGCACACATGACGAAACTTGTAAATTACAGCGGTTTCTTTATTATTATAAATATATATTAGTAATATTCTTTGCATTATTGTTAACATTTCAATTGTTTTGATTTCATTTAATGAACTTTTAATTGAACAAATTATCTTGTTCATAAAGTAAAAGTCTTATAAAAAACTTTCCTTCAATTAAGATTTCTTAAGTCTATCACTTGTCTTCCCACCCAGCATACCCTACTTCTGTTCAATTGCAGGGTATCGGCAACGTCGAGTTTTGTTGTCGAGTGCGTAAATTTTTCGGTCGTTGTTGGCACAAAATGTTATTAACATTCGCTGCAAGCAGCACGTGCGATGCCAAGTCAAAAGTGGGCGTGCCTCTCCCTCAGAGAGGGTCGGAGGAAGGAGAGCAACTTTTTTGTCTTGACTCTTGCAGTCCCTCTAGCTCTCGCATTTCGCATCTCTTTTCTTGCTGATGTCTCTTTCGCCCTGTGCCACAGAACTGTGTGTACTGTGTGTTCTGTGTGGCAGGAAAACGCGTAAAACTTTTGAGTAAATTGCTCTACGACAGCAAATGGCAAAGTCGTCGCTAGGCAACCGACCACGCGACATATCCTCATCCGCTATCCGCAATCCGCAGCCGCAATCCGCATTCGCAATCCGCAAAGGCCGAACTCAGCTCAGCTCAGGAGCAACTCGAGTGCCTAGCAACTGCAGCAGCCACAGTCAAAGCCACAGCCAACGCCACCGCCTACTTAGGTAAATTTTACTGGCCAGTGGGCGTGGCCATGTCGTCATACGAGTGCCAATTTCAAATTTCAATTGCAGCTGCAACTCCTATTTGGCTACTGTCTTCTCGATTGTTTAGTGTGTCGTTGTTGTTGTTATGCTGTTGCTTGCATCATTGTCTGTGCCTGACAATTTAAAGAGCGAATTTCATAAAGTGGAACAGTAGAAGTAGGACTACGAGTGGTGGCATCTTTAGGGATTTAAGTATCAGTGCGAGTCATGAATAAGAATAGGGCTCTTCTGTTTATATAAATACTAATAATAATATAAATAATAAATATTAATAAAGAGCGAATTTTATGAAGAAGAAATTCTAGCCCTACTTCTACTAGTGGCGCAGTGGGAAGCATGAATATTTTTTATAAAAAAAAGCCTACAATGTATAAAATATACTAAAAAAAATTAAAAAATAATAATATAAAATATATAACAAATATTTTAGAATAATAGCAATTAAATTCAATATAAATGCTATAATATTATTTCTTATGTAAATAATACAATACATAAGTTTCATCTTCCTGTAAGATTTTTTTCTTTCCTCAGTCTTTAACTTATATAAATATAATTGAAATTTTAGATTTGTGATATATTTTTATTTCACTGTTATTTTTCCTTATTCTATATAGTTTTTAAATGATTCCAATGATTTTTTTCAGTTAACTTTCTTTAAAAGTTAATTATTAAATAATTATTTAAAATGTATGATAGCGAAGTTGAACTCTTCTGATTTTTGGAATAGTAAATTCTCAATTTAATATTATATTTTTATGATATTTATATTGATATTGATTGATATATGATATTAATATTATTTATGATATTGGCAATTATTTGTATATTTTTAACAGAGAGAGGGAGCTGCTCCAAATCTTTTTAAGTGTCTGTAAAATTAAACAAAATTTCACAAATTGAATATTTAACAACAGTTTTAATAATAATTTTAAATGCAGCTACAGTTTTCATTCTGCACAAGAAGTAATTCACTTCTCATAATGATCTGTAAATCGCATTTGATTTTTAACAGCTTATGCTCTTAGTGTAGCGTCGCTAATTGTTTACAACATGGCAAAAATAGTTTAACACACATAACAATGATTTGAAATGTGGCAGCACACACACACTCGCACTCACACTCACACTCAATCTCATAGCTGTTGATTTATGGCCACGGCATGAAAATTGTTAATTGCGTCTATTAGGCGCAAAGGTGGGGGGAAATCCACACCAAGTTCTGGCCCTCATAATTGACGTAAAAAACTCCAAAAAACAAATGACAATTAGAGTGTGTTAATCGCTGACTAACAACAGCAATAGCAACAGCAGTGGCATACACCGTTGCATGCAACACAAGCCGCAAACAACAACAAGTTGAATGCCTCCAACGACGAATGAAAGGCAAAAGTAGCGGAAAAAGCAAGTAAAACTAACTATAGCAGCGCCTAATGAATCTGCACTTACATATTTTCGACACAAGTTTTTTGTGGTTGCCACTTCTGACTCTCCCCCTTCCCCCTACGCCCCCCAATGCCCCACTGCCTGTATTTGTCCCTGGCACTTGTTGGCTTTGTTGTGTGTACTTAGGACTTTATGGAGCACACTCTTGAAAAGCCCACACGTATATACATAGATTTTACAACTTAATTACGAGTCGCGCGTTAATCCAAGCCAAATGAAGCCTTGTCACTTCACGTTTTCACATGGCCATAAAACGGAGCCAAATGGGTTAGACAAAATATGTAGATTCAAAACTGATGATGATGACAATGATAATGTTGATAATGATGTTGATGTTGATGTGCCCCACCAAACAGTGCTTGCCACATGCCTCACGTCACAGCTAATACATCAGTCGCGTAGCAGACAGCATCTGACAGGCAGCGAGTAACAGGTGCCCAAGGTAACGAGCTGCTTACGAATACCGTGAGTGTGTCCCATATACTCGTGTGTAAAAATGTTTATTTGTAATTTAATTTATTAAGGCAACGTGTTGCAATTAAGCCCGGTTAATGTGTGTGTCTCCCTGACTGGAGATTCACTTTCATCTGGGGCAACTTTAAGTGGAGGAAAAAAGAATTTGAAGAGACTGATCAAAGGCTGATGAGAAAAATAGAGGAAAACTGTTTAAGTTTGAAATGAAAATAATTATTTAAATTTAATTTATTTTTATAATTATTATTAATGTACATAAATAGAAAATATTATGTATTATAAGAAAATAATTAATTGCTATCAATTAGCTTAGATTTTATAAACCCAATGCAAAAGATAGAAGGGATATAGTATTGTCGTTGTAATGAAAATAATAATTGAAATTTAATTTATTATAATTTTTATTAATATATATAAATACAAAGTAATATATAATAATTCAATATTAATTACTATTGAACTCAATTAGCTTAGATTTTATTAGGCCAATGTAAAAGATAGAAGGGATATAGTATTGTCGTTATAATAAAAATAATAATTGAAATTTAATTTATTATAATTTTTATTAGTTTATATTAGTACAAAGTAATATATAATAATTCAATATTAATTACTATTTAATTAGCTTAGATTTTTTAAGCCAATATAAAAGATGAAAGGGTTGTTTCGCCTGCATTGATCACTTCCTAATTCGCTTGGTATTTCCCTGTTATAGAGTCTTATGCTATTCATAGCATTCAACTCAGTTTAAGATAAGATACTTTCATTCATTGCAAAAAGAAAAAAGGCGAAACAAACGAGCAAATTGTTTTTTGAGGGATTCAATTGAAGTAGTTGTGATGGCGATGGTGATGATGATGATGATGTTGCTGCTGCCAGAGCTAATGATGTTGCTGCCAGAGATTGACACTTTTATTCAATGACCATGACTGTGACTTTGACAGTGAGTGCGAGTGCGAGTGTGAATATGAGTGTAAGTGTGAATATATACACTTGTACAGAGGGAGTTGCAACTGGAGCTAAATCATTTGTAAAACGAAAGCAGCAGGAAAAACAATTTGTCGCTAATCTGAATGGGGCCTTAACGGGCCGTTGCATTTTGTAAACGCATGTTGCACGTTCCTTCGACAAGCCCCACACCACTCGATGTGCCATTGAAAGTTGCACCATTAGCAAAGAGAAATGAAGAAATGAAGAAAAGAAAACCACACAATTCGATTGATCGATTTTTACATCCCCAAGAGGGGAGCTGTTGCCCAAACTGACTTGAAATCAGAAATTAGCCAAGACGATAGACAGAGAGTGCGGTGGTGCGGTGGTGCGGTTTTTATGAGATCACGTTCTATGAGATACGTGAAACATTTCAACGAGCATCCGATGAATATGCAACTGTCATGCCATGAGCAGCACAAAAGGAGAGAGTGTTAAGGCAGAGAGACAGTATGTAGATGGTAGAGGGAAGCGGAAGGGGCAAGGACTCCATGCTTCACTAACTAGCTGGCACGTTCAACTTGTGGGGCAAGTGCGTGTTTAACGCTACTTTGGTTAACAGCGCCAGCCGATAGATACGATATATGGCACTCGATATATGCGATAAGACACTGATAAAAATCTGTAATTAATCATGGTATTGATGCTAACAAGCTAAAGCTATAATACTATTAAAAACCCATTGACTACGCCATTAATTATTGTTTTTAAATTATGCATTACGGCAGCAAATTAATTTATTATTTATTAATCATATTTTCTTGCAGTGAATCCTCTGGTATTCACCATTACGTTTTGGTTGTTTCGACTTTGTTTCTCTCATTTTTGGTTTCGGTCTCGGTTTACGCTTCAACGCCAAAGTCATTAACTTTTCGGGCTGATTACTATTTTGTACAATTTTTATAATCATTATATTGTTGTTTGCATTATTATTGTTGTTATTACTGCCTTTGAGCATGCTGCAAATTAAACTAATAATTTCAGCAATTAATATGTCAAGTGTAGGCTTGGAAACTAACCGTAAAAAGTAAATCGAATTAAACGGCTAAGCTAAAAATAAACTCAGAGTTCACTCTGTGCCTGTCAGAAGGTAAAACCTCTTGGCGTGGGAATCGCCAGAGAAGAAAGAAAAGGTAAACCACTATGAAATGATTATCTACAGAAGTGG
Organism: Liodrosophila aerea; assembly: GCA_035045005.1. Taxonomy (NCBI): domain Eukaryota; kingdom Metazoa; phylum Arthropoda; class Insecta; order Diptera; family Drosophilidae; genus Liodrosophila; species Liodrosophila aerea. The sequence goes on from JAWNNL010001351.1 coordinate 192,573, forward strand.
CAGAAAGAAATCAACAGTACAACGAAAGGAAAACGTGGAAAATCTTGGAGAAAAAGGAAGGCTAGATCATAAAGAAATATTAGAAGAGAGTGTGAAAATGAGAAATACAATTTATTTGATATTGCGATATCGGCAGCTGATTAGGAAACCAAACGAAATTATAGAAAGAAAAAATTACTTTTACTTTATAGATAATTGTTGCCACTGTTTTCACCATTTAACTAAATGTGTTGTTCTATAAAACTGTATTTAACTCTAATGTGCTTATGTACAGCAAACACACACAACGCCGACGCGAAGTTTGCATTTCGGAGATTACGTCGATTATGATTTTTATTATTATTTAACAACTGCACTGGTAATATCGTTAATAACAGTTAAAAATATAAAACAAAAAGAATTAAAACTCACGCTGCCAACACTCGCTAACGCGCTGTCAAATCATCGATAGCACTAAAGTTCAATTAATCGATTTTGGGCATATCGAACTTTTGCCTGCCTTAAGGCTGTTCTCTTTAGCGAGAACGGGAGAACTAATGGGTCATGCGAAAATTTTGCACTGAGTCAGAGTAAGATGGCAATCAGATGAGTTCCAGCATATGCATAAGTATGTGTGGATTCACTTTCATGCACACACACACACACATTACGCATTCGAGTGACGAAACACGCAGCAAAGCAAAGGAAATTTCTAGTTAGAGATGCCAACAAGCGAAAATTGAGTGGCTGAGCGAAGCATTAGTCAATTTTATTAGTATTAATTATAAGTTTAAGACAAATAGTGCAAATATATGAAAAAAAAACACTTATTAATCAACTAATTAGCTTAAAAATTAAATGAATTGTATTACAGCAGAAGCTGCAGAGCTGAATGTATAAATGTATGTACATACATGTATGTAAATAGTGTAAAATATGTCAGACGAATTGTAATGCAAGTTTTCTATATACTTATGTATGCATATATGTATGTACATATGTACTTACTTTTACATAGAACGAACTGCTCGAAAACGGCACTTGTTCCACTTGTTGTAGATAAGATTTGAATGCCCTGCAGCACGTTGCCTAAGCCCGTGTTTAATGTCTCTGTTCAGTTTGGAAAACTATCTATTAACTGCTGCTGACGGGCAGGTCGGGCAAGTGGGCCTGGCAGGCCTACAATCAACTGAAATTCACTCACAATTCCCCATGAAACGCAGTTTTGGGCAAGTTTCTTGGCCACGACTTCCAATTAAACTATTAGCTCCGATCTGATAGCACAGTCATGACGCAGCTTCGAGTACTCACACTCGTACTCACACTCGCACTCACACTGATGCTCGTATTTGTGTTTGTATTCGTATTCTGAGACTGAGCTACTACAAACATAATCTCGGTACAAAACTAGGCCAGTTGTAATTAAACGTTCTACGTGCCCCTCTCGATACATTTTGTCTTGACCGAGATTTTTGTGTACAGAAAGTGCGTAGGAAACCGGTGATGCCTGAAGATTGGGACAATGACGGCAGAGATCTGTCTGTAAGGTAATAGTAGTACATTGAGGTACTCGTACTACTGTTCGTTATTCGTATTTTCGGCTGATTGAATCAATTGAGTAATTGAATTGGCTGTGAATCATTTTCCAAATCTGCGTGACGCCACGAAAACGTATAAATCAAAGCAAAACAAAATCGAAATGAAAATCAAAAGCAAAAGAGAGTAACGAATAACAATAACAATAATTATTATAATAATAATAAGGCAATGCTTATTTTGATTAGAAAGTTGTATAATCTCGAAGAGCAACGATTCGAGCCATGTGAATTTTTTACGCAATTGTTTTTTGGGTCTGTTTTGGTCTTGTCTTTGGGTTTTTGCACCAGGCCGATCCGTTAGTTAGTTATTGTATAAGTACAGCAACAACAACAACAATGACAATTACAACAACAACTGTAACTACAACAATTTTATGCTACATGAAGACAGACGCTTGGCATATGATTTAATTGAAGTCTGCAAAAAAACAAAAGCAAAATTAAGCAAACAACCAACAGCCAGAGAGTGAAAGAGGCCTCTGATTTGTCAATAGACAGAGGGAGGGGCAGTCCCCCGCCCCTATCCATGTCTCTGCACTTGTGTTTATTTTAATTTAAAATAAAATTTGATGCCACATATTTACATGCACTACATTTTTGCTGTTTATTTTAATAACAAAATACTCTGGCGACATTTAAAAACTCATCAGCATAAATTCAAAAAGCAAAAGCAGAAATAATAAAAAATAATATACGCATACATATATATGGAAATAAAATACAATTACCGCAACAAAGTAATTGCCATAAATGCGTAAGAGCGCACAGAAATAACATCGAAAAATCAACAAAAACTCTGAGAAAAAATTGACCAAAATAGCAAATGTTGTCCATTGTGTTAGAGGCATTCATTCACATTCATTCACATTCTTTCCTACATAGCACTAACTCAATGTTCGAGGTACTTAGGAAACAAAGTTTTAACCACAGAAAGCTCTGTGTCTTGTGGTCATGTCATGCTAAATTAAATGACCTTTGGCCAAATACCAAATACCACTCGGTGCCCTTCGCCCACAGTTCTCACAGTCTGTGAGCAGGTGACAACAATCGCAGATGATTGTTAATGAAGGTTTCTTCTCCGACTACAGCAATTTGTCACAATTTCATCATATCAAACACGATAAATTTACTGAAACTTTATTTTACATTTTTAACTAATCCATTCAAAGTTTGCCTCGTTATAATTGCCACACTTTGAGCAGATTTTAATTGAGTAGATACATTTGATGAAATTGTTTGAAATATGCTCATGAACACAAAAAGTATAACAATAGTAAATTTAATAAATTTATGCAAAGGTTTGTAACGGGCAGACTATATAGAATATGTAATGCAATGATTTCTATGGGGTCATGGCTAACTATTTTAACAAATTGATACGAGTTATACAGTTATTACTTTTTAAATACTACTAAAATTAGAGCTATAATTTAACATAACATCAAGATCTCTGATTAATAATAACATCAATAATAATTATATCAACAAAATGATTTGGGAGATATTTATTAAACCATTTCTCAATAGGAAATTGATTTGGTATCGTCAACACTTTCAGAATCACTTTTAGAGTAATGATCACTTTATTTCCTATACCTATTAAATAGCTTCATAAAATGTACAATAATTTTGGTACTAATAGAAATAAATAATAATAGAATAGAAATAAACAATAAAAAAATAATATACTATTATATAATACAGCATTTAAAAAAACGTCTAAAATAATATTGGAAATCTGATTAAATGCAATATTTATATAATCCGTATGATCTTTTAAGTTCGTTCTGTATTCCGCTCAAACTGGTGAAAGTAGCTCCATAATTTCAGTTTCATTCTGGTAACTAAGGCCCTCAACAGTCCATATGTATTTTAAGAATAAGACTTACAAACAGGTTTCATATTCATATTAAGTATATTAAGTAGTCAAAGTCTGCTTTGATGGCCATCTTGCTCTTATCAAGAAAGATGCCAGATATGATCCATTCTCTGAGAGTCACACAATTTAAAGCCCTGTAGCATAGCAGTATTATAGCTGTTCATACAAGACTTTGGTAATTGTAGCTAACGGTTTTAATGTAGCTCTTAGCCATAAGTCATGCAACTGACCCTAACGGCTTGCCCTACTATGCCTTCACTTAGATAGGGGGCCTTTCACAGAGCTTACACAACGTGTAGCCCTTATTTACCTGACCTCAGTTGACAATTTCAAATGGTCATTACCCAATGAAAGAGTGGTAATTGCGTGAAGAGAAGCGAAAGGTTTTCTATTCATAGCAAAGTAGTTACCTGAGATCACAAATATATGTATACATTTATTGAGTTTATTGAACTTTTGTTAATTTGAATCTTTTGCGCATATCAAATAAGCCAAATCATCCTCTGACCCGAGGGCCAAACTAGTTATAAAAAGCCATCACCGACATCGCCGGCGATTATGTCATGGCCTATGGAAATGTTAATGACCATCAGCAGAATCGTTGGCCAAAGTCAGGGCCATGGAAATAGAAGAAAAACAAAGCCAAATCAATATTCATAATTCTAGCGTCTTTTATTTGGCGAGTTCTTTCAACTCGGCTGAGCCGCTGCCCGCGGGCCAAAGTATCTGCGAGTGAGCCAAGTCAACCGGGTTCAAACACCTTTCCAAAACTTGTCTAATGAGTTCGAGTATTTATTGATTGCTTCAGGCAGTCAGCATTCAGCATCAAGCTGAAGCTGTAGCTGTAGCTGTAGCCATTGCTGTATCTGTATCTGAAGCTGTTCGTAAATCGTTTCGCCTCACGCCGCGTGCGGCATCTCCATTTTGCGTCTGCCAAATGTAGAAGATTGCGCAAATCTCGAGATGGTCGAATACAAAATGGCTTATATGATCGCATTCGTTACACTCCAAGTCAACTGGTAGCTGCAGATGCAACTCCCAGCTCCCAGCTCCATACATGTGTATCAGTAAAGCATATTTGTTTCGCAATTCGTTTCGTTCATTTCTAATGCGAGTCTGCAATTTGTTTTAGCCGCCATCCTCGTCTCTTTTATCGTTTACCAGTTTACAGTTTACAGTTGATAGTTTTCAGTTTGTAGTTTGCAGTTTGATTAGTTGGAAAATTTACCATCATTTAATTAAATTACTTATGAGGCAGTGTTGTGCTTGCGTCCCAACGACAATGAACGGAAATGGCAGCCAATTTGCATGCAGCAACTGTTGCTGCTGCTGTTGCTGTTGCTACTATTATTGTTGCCATTTTATTTTCTATTGCTGAGGCAACTCTGGAAGTGAAAGGCACACGCTTTTTCTGCTGCTGCTGCTGCTACTGCAATCGGTATGGGGTGCAACATGGTGGCGACTCCAATCCTACGCACAGCAAATGCAGTCGACTGCAGTCGCTGGTTTCTATTAGAATGATCAAATGCCACTTAATTGAACAATTGCACTTACTGTTACAATCATTTTCCAGCAGTTTTCCCATTTAATTAAATTGAAATCTGCTTTTTAAGTCGCATTCGAGTACAATCTTTCTGGAATCCACTTGGTTGAGTAGCCAGATAGCAGTAACTGAAGCAAAATCATTTTGTTATTTCTTCAAGTGACTTTATTATATTTGGCTTTTGCTTTTTTAACTACTACTACAATACAAATAAGCGATGTAAAAGATTTAATTTATTATTATTTAATTTATATTAAATTTTTTATGTTACTATTATTGCCAACTTATTATTCAACAATCATAATAAAGTTTATCGAAGTTCAATTTTGATCTGTAACATTTTTGTTGGCCAAAGCACTAAATAAATAACTAGGGTTTTTCTAAAATATTGCAATGAATAAATATCACTGAAATATCACTCAATATTGTTGCAAATACATATTGTTGATAATAAATAATAATAATGTAATATAATAATAAATTATAAGCTCAAGAACTTGCCTAAAATTACCATCTCAATTGCAGGATACAACTTAATAAGATTAACTGACTGAAATAATAAATAATTCAAATAATATAAAATATACAAAATAATTAAAAAAAACAAATAAAACATTACACAAAAATAGAATAAAATATTAAACAAAAAAATGTAACACAATAAATAATAAATCATTCAATTTATAAACAGAAGATGACTTTACGATATTCAAAACCTATAATTCAATCGATTAAGATATTTAAAGAGAACAAATACTAGCTACTATTTATTTTCCAAAATTTTAATCAAATTGAAAAAAATTCTCCATAAAAACTAAAAATAATATATGTAAAATACTGCTTCATCCAAAACAAGTTTATTTCGATTAAAATAAGGTATTTAGTTGGGATAGCTTACTGAGTTTACAGTTTCCACAATATATGCTTAATATTATCCAAAAAGTAACTGTTATGCTGTTAGCATTACTGGGCATTGATCGATTTGGTGAATCCCAATTAGAATCTCACTCTCAATGACCCAGACGTTTCGCAGAATATGGCAATCCCAGTGCACCGCAATCTGTCCGCCGTCCCCAATTGAAACCGTGTTTAGTTGTTGCAGTATCATTGTGCGCAGCTCCCACGATCCCCAACACACACAGTGGCAAATAGTAGTAGTACACGAAATAGAAAATAGAAATAGAAAATAGAAATAGAGAATAGAACTCGGGAAACTCATACACACAAAAAACGCTAACGAACCAAGTGTAGGTCCCTAATGGCAGGCACATGTGGTACGTGGCAGCAAACGAACTGCAGTTGCCACGCGGGGGCAGAGGGGAGTTGGGAGTAGGAAACTGAAGCTGGAATGCCAAAAAGTAGAATCTCTCTCAGTCTCCGTTGTACGGCGCAATGTGTTGACCAAATGTCCGAAGAAAACAACAAAAACATCAGAAATATGTATGGAATATGGACGACAAAACTAGAGAGCAAAGAAATCGACGCAGTCACGTAAAATTATTTTAATAATCACATAACTTTCGGCATTTACACGCCACTGCGATCCCATTGGGAGTGGAGAGAAAAAACAAAATGTCAATAAATTTTTTCCTTCTTGCCACAACACAAAGTTGACTCAGAACAACAGCAAGTAAAAGTTGTGGCAGGGGATGGGGCAGGAGATGGGGCAGGGGCTGGGCAGCAGCTCTTAAGTGGGATTTGCGGCGCACTTTAGTGTCAACTTTAACAATAAGTTTTTGGCGCAGAAAGATGGGGGCGAGTGTGAGTGCCAGTGTGAGTGAATGTGAATGAGTGAATGAGTGCTGGAGAATTGTTGTCAAGCAAAAGCAGCATTCACTCTATAGTACATATTTCTACTTCTTTGCTTTTGCATGGTTTGGCTTGCAAACTTTTGGCATCAACTGTGGCTCTTGCTAATGAAATAAAAACCCACGGCCATTGGAGCAGCAGCAGCTCAGAACTTGAGCCAAAGTGTGCACAGCAGGTGGCCAAAAGTTAAAGCGCCTTACGGCCAAATGCGGTGACGGTGCGGTGTATCCGTCAGATACATTTCATTTGACTGCCACCAAATGAAAGTCAGCCTTTCGCTTCTAGGTCTGTGATTTGGCTCAGGTATTTCAACACAAAACATTCAGCCTTAACCACTTGCCAACTGTCCAACTGTTCGTCCGTCCGTCCGTCCATCTGTCCGTCCATCTGTCCTCTCCACTTTCAGGCTCGCTTTGTGAGAAGGCGGTGCAGTCATTTGAAATAAATTACTTTGTGCACCTGATGAAAACTAAACCAGCAAACTGCCAGACAATAACAACAACAGCAACAGCCACGGCAACAACAACAACAACAGTTATAATAACAACAACAAATCAGTTGAAAAACTCTATAAAAACTCTGCCCAGCATTTTTTTCTTTCTCTTAAGTATGGCTGCATTTATTGTCATTATTATTTTGATACTAGTTCCTTCCACTTTTGCCTTTAATATACCCTGCAGTCATTGCACATGTCCAACTGGGGTGTAATCGATGGCTGCAGCTGTGACAAGTGTCTATTATTTTGTTTATTAAATGTATCTGACCCAAATATACATACATACTATATGTAGAGTAGTAGCAGCTAAGCCCAACGATTCTAAATTACTCCTTTTGCCTTTCTATTTAAGCCTCATAGTCATTATACTGTTAAGATATATTCACTTAGTTGGAAGAACAGTGTTATATTTTTTGGAGATTTTATTAGAGTAATTGAGAAGATTTTAAAGGCCTCAGTTGCTTCGGCTACACAATTGTTAATTCTCAACTACATAAAATAAATTTCTGACCATTATTACCAGCTTATCTGTCTCTTCTAGACAGACACTTTCTTTCTATGAAATAACTCGTCTTATATATTCTTTATCACTAGCTAAAAGTAATAAGAGCCCTTACTGATTTACTCACACTTAGTATACGCTATAAGCCTTTTAATTACTTACTAAAAGTAATAGTATTAAAATACGCCTTATCAAACTGTTATAGGATATATTCCAGTCACGCTTTTATCAACTTGAACCACCCTATGTGTTTCTATTTTGTGCTTCTGTTTAGCAGTTATCTGTTGGTAGATTTATGCCAACAAAAGATGCCATTTTTTTCTTATAATTTTTATTATTTTCTGCTTTTATTTCTGTATGATTCCAGCGACAGAGCAGCTGCATTAAAAAACTTACCCAAAAGAAAACAGTTTGCATTGCAATTTTGACTTGGTTTATTTTTGTTTCTTTGTTAGCTTTGTTTTGTTGTTATCAGCCAAACAACGTTGCTGAGATATGTATATATAGAAAAAATATTTATATATACGAGTAAAGAGCGAATAGAAATAAAACAAGAAATATGATTTCAAAGAGTGACCAGACGAAAAAAAGGTTCTGTCCGGTCCGCCTGAAAACGGCTTGCTTGCTCCTTATACTATATATGGAGAGAGATATACCCATTACGAAGTGGCAGTTGGGTAGCATAGACGGGCTTCAACGAATTAAATAATAGACATATATTTAAATTAAAATTGTAAATAGGTAAATGAAATATTAGAAAATTGAAGCTTATTCAGCATTTGCTGCACCCAGATGATACCTTCAGTCGGACTAAATACTTTATCTATAAAAATGCATCGATTTGCACGAGGTTCAACGGGGTTTATATGATTAATAATTAAACTGCAGTTTTAGACATGGAAATCTTGATTGATTACCATTCGCTATGGCACACTTTTACTCAGTTTTATATCCCTATATTGGGTAACTGGAGTCAGTCGTCAGTCCAAGTCCATTAGCAAGCGCAGTCTGCCAACCTTGCCCTCCCCATATTGTTTGTTAATTTCTTGTATAATTTTTACAGTTGCTTGCTCCGCTGCATTTCATTTGCTGTCCCCTGCCTCTGCCCTCAGCCCCTGCCCCACAGAGTCCTTACTGTGTTTTGTTTTGGCTTTTCAGAACTTAATTAAATGTTGTCACAGCGTACACTTTGTAGTTTTCGCTGGGGCAGCAAAAGGGCAACGGCTAGAGGGCAAAAGGAACAACAACAGCAGCAACAACAGCAGCAACAACAACAGCAATAAAGAATACTATATACAAAGGGGATTGGGTTCGGAATTGGGGCAATGAGTCTGTCTGTGTGTGACAGCGATTCGAAGTGTAAATGAAATAATAGCTGCTAAAAACCAATTTGGCGTAAATAACAAAAGCTTAACGTGTATATATGTATCTACTACTACTATAAATAGAGTTGTGTGTACTGTGTACTGTGTTTTGTGTTCTGTGTTTTAAGCTGACAAACAGGCGACCTTTGACTAACAATGTTTCAATAATATTCCCCTATTCTCTTTGCCCACTTTTCTTTGCAGTTCCGTTGAGCTGATTGCATTGCTGGCCATATCATGCACCTTCTTTCTGTTCATGCACACAAACAAATTGAACAGTCGACTCAAGGAAATGGAGGTAAAACTGCAGCCATCCGAGTTCTCGGCCCTGGGTCTAACTGGCAATCACATTAGCGGACACGATGCGGGCAGTAAGTAGCCGAGATAAACATCTCTTCAACTCCTATACTACAGTTATATACTACAGTGTCCATAGCTAACGCATCTCCCAAGGCCAGTCGCCATTTAGAACTGTGCCAAACTTATCGCTCGATTGCATATGCGTAGATACAGATACAGATACAGATACAAATGCATCTGTCAGATATAAACCCTTTGCGCTACAGAGCGCTAACGTCTGCGGTTATGCCCAATTGATTTTTAATGACCGCATTGACCCAACAGCAGCATAATAGCAGAACCTCCAAATGCTCTTTTGTTAACACTTTATGCGCCATATTTTTGCGCTGGCTAACCATAAATTTATGGCATGCAAATACCCTGTACACATTGATAATGAGCTAAGGGGTAGCTGAAGGAGGATATATTTATAACGAAATATGCAACGCGTAGACTAGAGTAGAAAGCTCTTAACTTAGTAATTGCTAAATCTGTTCTAGATGTAGAATCATTTCTTACACTTATTTCAAGAACATCATTTCGAGAAAAGCACGTTTAAAGTTTAGCATTTGTACTGAGCTTGCACTATGGTCGTACTACATAAACACTGCTAATGCTGCGGGTATTTAGGCTGGTGTGATGAAACTTGGATACAACACAAATCAATATTCAAAGAGTATTTCTGTATTATTAACTCAAAAATGACAAATTTTAAATTATAGCATTCCTCAAATAAGTTATATTTGTGATGCCTGGATCAATTGATTGATGGATTGATTCGGAACAGTTCGGGTTTCATTACTACAATTAAACAAATTTAAGACTATAGGTGTGTGTTGAGTATATGATTTATATGCTAACTACTCACCTGTACTATCTGGTTAAGTTATGGTACTCACTATGCAGAAATAATTCACTATGAATCTCATTTTTAAATACACAAAAAAACCAAATTACCAAGATGGAATTTACGTAATAAACTATAATATTCATTGATAGTACTCATTCAAATTGGCTTTTTAATAGACCAATTAATTTTTTTCACTTGCCATTCAATCATAATTACGTAGGGTATACACAAGGCCAAAACACTCTTCTCTGTAGCATGTACTTATTATTATATGTATTGCTTGATTTAAGTTGTGCATGCATAAATCATTATATAGTATGCTATCTAATGTGGGCGTAGATGCTATCGCCACTAATAAACCGGCAAATTAAAACCAACATAATTTATACTATAATTGTGTATGTACAAAGATATGCCATGGACCGAACTTTAATATGCATAAACTGACGATACATTTATTTTTTAATACACTTTTTTGTGCCGTGTCGTTAATAATTTATTTGGCGTAAACTTGGCCCAGTGGGTCGAGCACTGGAGGTAGTAATAGCAATTTAAACTTTTAATATGCGTTAAGCATACTGAAAAGTTTATTATGCTAAATACAAAACGAAAAGCCTAAAACATAAATAATGCAGTGAAATTAAAATATGTGAATTTATTAATTCAATTAGTAAATATGCATAAGCCGACTAAACCTAGCAGGCTGCATTATCGAAAGCTGCGGAAATTATGTATTATGGCCAGATAGATACACAGTATGCAATATGGCTATTAGCCCCAAATCGCAGTTAAATTTAATTGAATTAACTTTCATCGGGATGAGTGTGTTTTGGCATTTTCATAAACTGATATAGATTAGGCTAATATTGTTTCTGTCTGTATTATTAATACTCAATTTAATGTCGTAATTAAAGAGTAAGCTGTCAAATTCATTCGGTCAGCGTCCGTTGTGCTCGACTTTGACCTTCCCATTGGTATTTTATTGACTGCCATTAAACTATATTCTGCCTTGCTTGCGGTTTCTGAGCATAAACGAAACTTTAATTAAAAACTTCAAACTAACGAATCGATTTCAATACAAGTGTACTTTAGTTTATTTTACAAAAAATCTATGAACTGGACACTTGAAGGCATTGAAGTTCAAAACACACACATTCCAAATGTCAAATGTAATGGGCCAATAAAAAAAAAGTAGATCAAATTTCAGCAACTTCAACAACTACATTTGATTCGAGTGCCACTTGACACTGTTCTCTGTGTACTTACAAATTTATGTACAAATGTGTGTGTGCGTGTGTTCTTTGAACAGTGTGCCCCACTTGAGTTGAACAACAATGTGGCAATTTGTATAATTTATGATTAGACTGCCTCACTCCCAGTGTGACCAGAGCTAGCCTTTTGCAGCAGTGAAAGAGTCGCACTTAATAGCGCCACTCTAGAACTACACTAACCCACACTTAGACGCGGCCAACTAACTAATCACTCTATTATTAGCCGAGCTGCCACTGTGAAATACGACCGAATACCATAAGTATATACCAAATATCAAATCAGATTTTTTTCCGCAATGCAAAACCTTAATTTCAATGCCGGAAGTTTCGCTATGTCTAGGCCTGCAATCCACTTGCAAATTAGACGTACCAAAGAGTTGCATGCAGCAGCTGCCACTGACGAAATACGAGTGTGCCAGAAACCTGGACCATAGCTCTCTGTAGAAGCAGAGAGTGGGATCGAAACGTGAGTGCGGAGTGAGCGGGGGGCGCGGGAGAGTTTTGCGACACGGCTGCTTCACGCCTAAGTGCGGCGATTGCCAGCCGCAAAACTCAACGTTATGCTGCACAGTGGTACCGATGACAAAGTTAGACGAATGAAATGCATATTTCGACTACCAACGATAACAACGTCAAAATTAGACATATGAAATGATAAAATAAAGTGTCGCACATATTTTTAGTTATTTATTTAGTTGAGTTAAAAAGATTTCAGTATTTTCATAAAGTTATTTGCTAAAATCTTAGCCTTAAAAGATCACTAAAACTATAATTAAAAGCTGTAAATATTTGATAGGCAATATTTCATTTTGATGTTAAGCTATTTCTAAGAATGTATACAAACGACATGCAACAAATATTGCTGCAAAAAAATTTCGCAAGTACTTTGTTTGCAGCAAAATGTTTTCACTCGTGTTTATACATGCAAATTTGATTGCAGCAATCAACTTGCTGCAAATTGTTTGCATTGTGTATACTTAGCTTTAGAATAAACTGTTTAGAAGTTATCTTTCTATAGCTTGGGGTTAGATTGGATTAACTGGAGCAGTGGGAACCAAAAAAATATATGCTCCGCATAGATTTAAAGATCCTTTGAGTGCCACAATACAATTCAAAAGACGGGTACAGCAAATAGAGTTTATTGCGTAACGTTTGAGCAGATCCCGTCATAACTCCCGTTAAAAGCGCAGTATGCATGCGCTCAGTGTGTTTGTTTGACTGTGTATACTGTGTATGGGTGCATGTTTGTGTGTGTGTGTCAGCATGTTATGTGGGAATGCAGTGTTTGTGTATGTACTTACAAGCGCTTCTGTCAATGTGTCGTAAAGTAAAGTACATGGTCTGCTACTACCGATTACGCTCGACTGTAGGCTGTCCAACTTTTTATGGTTAAGATTTCTTATTTCCTTTTTATCCCCAGATTATCACAACCATAACCTTTTATGTAAACATACTTCTGTTCTAAAACATCAATTTAATTGAATTGGATTCTTAATTAAGTTCGCAATTTCTCTGTAAACATCATTTAATTAACATTAAATAGATAAAATGCAAAGTTGCATATTTTCAAGGCAGGTGTATTATTTGTAACTGTTACACCACTGTGCAGCGATCATGTGATCATGATGATAATAATGATGATGACTACAGTCGCAGCTCCAACTTCAACCTCAGCTCTGATGATGTCTGCAGATGCGCTCCAATAGGAGGTGATCGTCAGGCACTTGTGGGCTACCATGCCGCAGCTGTTGTTTACTCTATTGTTGTTGTTGTTAATGTTGTTGTTGTTAATGTTGTTGTTGCTGTATTAGTTGTTGTTGCTGTTGTGGCAGTGGTACTGGGACTGAGCACGCGTCAATTGTGCCGCTGCAGCGTCAGTCGTGCGCATAGGCACAGACGACAGATACAAATTGTCTGGTTAGGCCCAAAAGCCAAAGCGAAATGGCTAATGGCCAAAAATAAAAGAAAAACCTTGGCTTGATGACGCTGATGAGTTTTTTGTATCTACACAAATTTTTTCGGTTTGCCTGCTGAGCAGAGCAGACCGAAAGAAAAGTGCAGAAAGCGTTGTTTAGCTGTTGTCTAGCATTCATTCATAAATATTTCATATAATTGGCTCACACGACGCTTAAATTCGAGTTTGACTTTGAAAACACACAAACGAATACAACCATGAATGCCCATACGAAGACGAATACTCCATGAGTACTCACACTCGTTCACTCATACCCACATTAGCCAAGTTGATGACACCTTACAAGTTGTCAGTTTTGTTTCGGATTTTTATACACAATATTTGCAGCATTGAACTTGACTTGGGCTAATTAACAGCCAAGTTGTATGTTGCATAGTGTAGCACAGTATGCTGCATGTTTACGGTGCTGTTTTGCTCTGATGAGCAAGTGGTAACACGCACTCTGCACTTCTAACACGAAGCAATTAGATAAACTTTGAATAGGAGAAGTTTTTGCCACTGCTAAGTTGAGAATTGCTTTGAGTAACTTGATTTAATATCAAACTATGATTTACTTTTATTTCTTTTTTATTTAATATTCATATTTATCTCGTAACTTGTGTAATAAATTTTCCATTTACTTTCTGCTTACGGATCGTATTTTTTGGCAATTTTTTATAAGCTAGTGCCGAAAAAAGTGCATTAGACACTCACTAAACTATCTTTGGGCCATAACAAAATGATTTCGTGATTTATCGCTCAGTCAAAACCAAGTTTATCGCTTACCCAAAGCTAGTAAACCAGTTAAGTTAAGTTTCAAACAATAACTGCACTATTAACTATACCCTGTCCATGGGCCTATAGCCACTTGACAGTAAATTAAACGAGATATTTATAGCACCTAATATTACATCTAATATTGCTTCAATTCAATAACAAGGATTTATGTAAGTATAGTTTATAGTATCTATATATTCTCAGGTCAACTCTCCTTAAATGCATGAAAGTATTCAAATGAATTTTTTAATTACTTACCCTAACTTTAGATGAACTGTATATCTTACTTAAGCTATTAAATTTGCTCTAAAGATACAGCATATGGGCAATAATTAGTAATTAAATTAAATTAATTAAGGCAATACAAAAATCTCTTCAACTAACCTTAACTATTTAGCTACGTAAAGAAAGGGCTGATGATCTATGCCGTCTAATGCATTCAAATCAGTTTATAGCCTATTTATGATCTGAAGGTCATTCGGGTAATAAAATCATTAGCAAACTCCCAGCTGGTGACAATAATACATCCTTTGTGGTACATCGTAATAAAAGGGTTGCCGAGCAGTTTGTTTTATACCTGCTAGGCAGGGATTATTCAGCCTCATCGGGTATAAATACGCGACATTTCGCCAACTCTGACAGATTTCAATCGAAAGTGAACGGAGAAGGACGTCTTGAGCTCTGCCCCTTTTGATAAACCAAAATTGAGATATTTTCAAAAATCAATTTTTTAACTGAAATAATAACTTGTCGACGTCATGAGTCAGTCTGCTGCTAAGAATTTGCCTTGCCAATTAACCGGGATCAACATGGAGCCAGAAGATGAATTAGAGAGACAAGCCAGAGAGGAGACTCCCTTAGATTTGTCTTTAAGACTTTCTCAATCGAACACTAGTAACAATGAGAGTCCTCATGAGTCAGCATCTACCAGCTCTCGTTCGTCGGACCCAACTATTACGTCTTCCGCCCAAAATACTCCACGATATCAATGCGAAATATGCAACAGAGGGTTTTCATTTTCAAGAGCTTTCGAAAATCACAAGAGGACGCATAAGAAGGAAAACACTGTCAACGAAACCAAGAAGAAGACTATACATCGCTGCCCCCAGTGCCATGCGATATTCAATTCGAAGTCTGATCTAAAGACACACAAGTATGTGCATACCGGAGTAAAACTCTTTCTGTGGTCTTTCAGATCATTCAGTCGCACAAGTGCTGTCTATCGAGTCTTGCACCTGAGGCAAATTCACAAATCCATATTAAGGGAAATCAAAGAGGAAACTCGCAGAATTTCTAATCAAATTTCATTAATGTAATCTATATAAATGTAATAGTGTAATATTTCAATTAATTAAAATACTTTATCAACTGAACCACTTTGTTCTATCTACTTGAAATGTTTCTTCGGAATCGTCTACTCACAAATAAAAAACCACGAATTATTACGATAGCACCTTAATTGCCAATCTTATATTTTCCCGATTATTAGCATATTTTCTCTAAAGATTTCTGGCCACACTGCTGTCATAGCCCCACAAAGATATGGAAACACTAGAGGCTTTATCGATTTATCGATGCCAAAATATAAATGTTTTATGAGTACTGATTTAGTACTTTATTTTTTGCAAATGGTGGCAAAGCGGCAAATAAATAAAATTAATCATAGATACAATAGATTATAATTTCTATTCATATTGAATAGTGATAATTTTATAGTCGAGTAATAATATTCTTTGTTAAGAAGTCTGATATTGTGGAAAAAAGTATGTACAATTGAACATTAGTATTAGGAAATTTAACTGTGTTTTTGATGCTAAATCCAGGATCTTCTACTGCAGACTTTTCAACCTAAACTTCAACTAAAGTACATGAAGTTTTGTATGAATAATTTCCAATGCAAAGACTTAGCCAAAGCAGGGTAAAACTAACTGTTCATATTAATAAAGAATTATCGTCTCTTGTATAACTCCACCCAGTGTGCAATCTATTAAGTATAGTTACGGCAATTACAACTTCAGAGTGGCTTAGACTTGACACAGATACGCCCCTGAATTGAGTGGGGGATACTGGAACACATAACATGGCAGTTTCTGTTCTTAGCACCCGAGACTTGTAATGCAGTTCACCTTCGATGTGGCTGCTCACATGGTCAATAGCCGGAGCTAAGCGCACTGAAGGTTGTCAATAAATTAAGAATAGAATTAAAACTGGATGTGGATATAAAATTGCGGCCTTAACAAGGGAAGTTGGGTGAGGGCTATGGGTAGTGCAACAACATCCGAATGCAAAATACGAAATGGACAGAAACAAACATGTAACCCAATTTCAAGACCACACAAACTGCAGCAGAAACGAGGAAAATATAATTACAGTTGAATTAAAAGACTTCTCTGGGGCATCTGGGTCTGTGCGGCTTAGAGTCAGAGACAGGCTGAAAGAAATATATTTTATTTTGGTTCAGTGACTTGGATACGAATACAAACACTGAAAACCAGTCAGACTTGGCCACTTTCATTCAGATTTTTGAGTGAAACTGACCAATGACCATAACCAGACAAACCGAACGATATCCACATGCAGTCGAATCTGGTTTACACAGGCAAAAGGAACTGGGATTACAAACCATATGCCAATACGGATTACCACTCGAGTTTCAGTTCCCGTTCCAATTCAAACTCAGCTTCCTTGTTTATCCAGGTCTAAATTATGAAATGTTTTAGCCGCAAGACGAAAGTGGCACAAGCAGCCCACACTCCCATCGACCCGCTCCACTCCACTCCAGTCCACTCCACTCCAGCTCAATCCACTTCAATTCCCGCATCGCGCATGGCACTCGAGTAAGCCGAAAATCAAGATGTTTTCCGGCTATCCAAATGCTGAATTGCAGTCATTTAGTGGCGGCAGTTGCAATTGCAGGCTCTTAGCTGATAGCAAAGCTTTGGCGGTTGCTGCCTACGCCAGTTACTCCTGACATATGCGCAGACATTAACATTTTAATTGCCCTTACAACACTGAAGAGTAAAGCCAAATAATTAGACACCAAAGTGGACACTTTTCGAAAGGTCTGCAGGCCTAGTTTTGATCAACTTTCGAAATTTGTTAAATAGCCCATAATGTAATGCTCACCATTAGACAGGAACTTGATCTTTAAGTAAGGGGAGATCATCCTCAGCCTTCCCCAAATACAGTTTACGCCAAAGTGAAAGGAATCATCGGCATCATAAGCATCATCATCATCATCTTCATTATGAGCGTGCATATTTATGGCTCTCACATTTATTTACCATTTTGCAAATGGAGTGGACTTCCCTGTTATACGTATATTGCATAAACAGTTTCGGCTAAGAAAAGTAAAAGTATTGGAAGAATTCAAGGGGAGGAGTCGGTATTGGCCTCAGTGAGTGTTAAGGTCATCAGCGAAGACGTAAATTAATTGAACACATACGGCCCAATCATAATTTATCAAAATATAGTAAATTGTGCGCAGTCATGCCATAATTTATATTTGCGACTCATTTATAAATGCACAAAAATTAAAATAGCAATAACAGTGAGTTTTACTGTAAATTATTAAGTATTAAACATAATATATTTATATATTTTTTGAGTAAAAAATAGTTATGAGTAAATCGAACTCTAATAATTTTATTATATGTTCTTTCAATATTGAAGATTCTTTGTAGTCAATAATTATTCCTAGATCTTCAGTATAATAGCTATCGATATATTAGTGATCATTAAAAATAAAAGACTGACAGCATGTTTATTGGTTTTTAAATTTAGGGATATAAAAATTCGCCGCAGTAAAAACTTCCTGTAATTTCGGCCATATAGGTACGCAGAAAACGAAAAAACTTTCTGTGCCATTACATTAGAATAACTATTCTAACATTTATAACCTATTTATGATCTGCTGTAATGCCTTATGGGTAATAAACTAATTTAGACTTATTATTTCTACATTTTATGTTAGTACAGGTTTTACACTTAATAAATAAATATTAAAAAATTATTTCTCTTCCTTTTGACTTATCACTTAATGATACTCAGAAGTTGAAACATATTTGTCCTTTGGCACATTACAATTAAATGAACAGTTCCAAATGATAATTGAACAGAGAAGGACGTGTTCAAGCTCTGCGCCGTGTGACAAACCAAATTTGAGACATTTTACAAAATCCATTATACACTAGCCAACATGATGAGTGAGTTTGCTCTATCCACAATTAAGAAGGAGAAGGAAATGGATAAAATGCTTGATTCGCTGCTAAATGAAAAGTGGGAATTTGTGGGCAGACCTACCAAGATCGAGCCAAAAGATGAACCAGAAGCCGTACTAGAACCCACAGCAGACACTGAAGTAGAGACCGAGCCAGAAGCAGCTCCACAGATCGGAACAGACCCGGCTCCGGCTCCGGCTGATAGTCCTGGTTCATCGGAACCAACTAGAAGATCGACACTCAGGCAAAGTAAGAATGGAAAAAATTACGTTTCTGCTCTTACTACTTCGGATCGCCAACACTATAAATGCGAAATATGTAACAAGGACTTTTTATCTTCAAGAGGTTTACAAAGTCACCAGCGAATGCATAAGACTGAACAAATTTTCAACTGCACGGAATGTTCCAAGACCTTTCTTCTCAAATCACGCATTATAAAACATAAGGAAGAACATACCGCCAAGAAGACCAATATTGCTGACACTGCCAAATCAGCCATCAGATCTAAGAGTGCCGAGATACGCTTTAAGTGTTCTGAGTGCCCTAAAACATTCACGCGCCGATATTATCGTAAGCTTCACCTGCGAGTTCACACCGGAGAACGTCCTTACAAGTGCTCCAAATGCTTGGCCGCCTATAAATTTCAAGAACATCTATTGAAACATACCTGTGCGTTTCCGACTGAAGGGGGACAACAAAAGTGTCCCCACTGTTCAAAGACATTTGCCACAGGGGGACAACTAAGAACTCACATGACTAGTCATGCCGGAGTGAATCCACATATGTGTCGTCACTGTCATAAAGTATTCGAAACATTAGCCAATTGGAAACGACATAATACCATATACCACGCATCGAAGAATATGCATCCCTGCCCCCTCTGCAATCAGAGATGTCTTGCAAAGTCCGACCTAAGGACACACATGCGAACTCACACCGGAGAACGCCCCTTTAAGTGTATCCAGTGCCCCAAGGCTTTCAACCGCGCATATGATCTCAAACGGCACTTTGCGCTATTGCACGATCGAAAATCCACCTAATTGATGATCATGGAAGGAGTAATAACCACTGGTCAAGCCGAAGGATTTTTGAAAGATATATAATCAAATTTGATTATTGTAATCTATATAAATGTAGCAGTGTAGTATTGCAACTGAATAAAGTTTAATTAACTAAACCATTTTTCTTCTCTTTAGTTAAAATTATTTCTTAGTAGTATCATTTGGTGAAATGAGATATAATAATAGAAGCAGAGGTTTTCAACTGAGTTTAATGCATTTAGTTGTTTTGAAAACTAAAAGAAATGTACTCGACAATTTCCGCAATGTTAGATTACTTCGCAAAATGCCATTAGTTTTTATAAAAATCCTTTTTACGGACAAAATTTGAAGTCATACATAAATAGATGCAATTTTATTTTGATTACTGGTTTTAAATGTTTAAACTCCATGACTGACTATCATTACTTTTTAAATGAGTAATGTCGTGTGTAAGCTAAATTAGCAAACATATGTATACATATATGTTATAATCTTCAGAGAGAGATTTCAGATACAATATATTTTTCACTTTTTTAATTTTTCAAATGGAGTCTGGGAAAATGAAATGTGTTTAATGCTTACTAATGATTGTATTTTGGAAATAAACTTAGTTACGCAAATATAAATTTAAATTAACTATTTTTAATTTGTTAGAAAACATGACGATTTATAAAGAAAGTCTAAGTCTTTTTGGAATTCAGAGCATTCCTAGTGACATACAAGTTACGCAAAAAGATAAATACATTATTATTATTTTATGCAGAATTGTATAATTTAGTGATTTAATATCCTTAGCTCACTTAGACCTGACTAGACTCTTTGTACTTTTGCTAACCATAAAATTATGCTGCATTTGATTAGAAGCTAATATATTTAATAAATGTTGCTCCTTTTTGCTATAAACTTTTCGTATTACCCATTTCAGAGCACGATGACATCAATACTCTGCACGGCACCTATCAATATCTGAAGAGCACCGGCCAGGTAAGAGTGGCGCCAAGCCATTTAATACATGTATTTTATGAATCGCATTTGTCATACAACATGTGTCATAGTCGTAAACATTACTGCATACATTCTGGTTGGTCATAAAAAACAGAATCGCCCGACTCCATCTCAAGCATCGCCTCGAATGCTGCGCGTATTTCGAAACTTAGCTTCAGCTCCTTGGTGTTTGATATTTACCAACGTAAAAAAAATAGTAATAAAATAAATAAAAAATATAATAAAAATGTTGCCTGTCTGTCGCCCTCTCTACTCGCATTATGTAGGATAATTGCTTGCTCATCGATCGTCATAGCACCGTCTCTCTGTACCTCTACCACACACATCCATACATAGAACACATTTACATACACACAACAACTACAACATCCACATACATACTAGTTTAGATACAACTCCTGGTAGCCTTTGGCTCTGTCTACATCTCTCTCTCTCTCTGCCTCTGTCTCTGTATCTGCCTGTCTCTGTGATCTCTTCAAGCAGTGCTCCCCCTGTCTCTATGCCTCTACTTAGACACTAACACACAAACTACACTTCAACCTAGTCCAGGTCCAGTCTTGGAATTTTGTCAGCAGAAATAAATTGCGTGAGGCCAGAGTATTTATATTTGCCAGATGCGCCAGTTGCGACATAGAAGCGATAGAAATTCGATTAATAAAGATTAAGAAATAACACAACATATATATGTATATAGTATGTGGCGTAAAAGGTAAGTCCCGTGGGTGGATTATAATTTAACAGATTTGTCAGGTTGTGAAACGGCGTTTGCGAAAACTCTGCCCAGATCTGATGGCACTTCGGTTACCTGTTGCCCCACTGTGCCTGTCCCACTGTGCCTGTTGTGTCGTCTGTGTGTTGCAATTTGTAAAATTGAAAATCCGCTTATAGTCTACTTACCTACTACTACACACCTCTAACCCATTCTCTGTGTGTGTGCGTGTGAGTGTGTGTGTTACAACTGCATCCACTTTTGCAATCTTGGCAGCTACAACACCTGACCAGCTCGCAGCTGAACAACACGCCTAGAGCTCAGCTGGATACACTCTTCTTCAATCGCGTGCCCAAGGCGGGCAGTGAGAAGCTAATGGAGCTGCTCAAATTGTTGGCCAAACGCAACAATTTCCAGGCACGTCGTGATCCCGAACAGCTAGTCGAGACCATACTCATGGATACCGGATTCACTCGCAATTTAATCAACTCTGAGATACTCAATTCCACCCAACCGAATGCATATACCAAGCATGTGGCCTTTGTGCACTTTGGCAAGTATCGCAGACCCTGGCCCATCTATATAAATCTGGTTAGGCATCCCATCGAGCGTTTAATCAGCTGGTTCTACTATTCGCGTGCACCCTGGTATTTGGCCGAACGTGTTAAAGCCTTTGGCTCGGCCTACACAATGCCATCTGCACAGTGGCTGCAAAAAGACTTCAATCGCTGCATTCTCGAACACGATCCAGAGTGTGTCTATGAGCAGCTAGAGACGGGTAATCTGGCTGATCATAGACGCCAAACGCTGTTCTTCTGTGGCCAGCGGTTCGAGCTATGCATGTGAGTAGCACTTGGCCACGGGACGTGGGTTGCTCGATCAGTTGTGGCTGGCAAGGGGAAATGATTGAGAACTGTTTTGGGGGTTTCATGTGCAGACAACTTTACAAATGAACTGAAATTCGCTTTAGTGTAGACAAGACCAAACACCAGACCCCAACTCTATTACGGAGTATACCATTTTATAATATTGAAACTGGAAATGAATTTAAAATTTTCATAAATTTTAATAAAATTCCAAGTAAATATTTTAATCAAACTACGTTAAGTATTTTCGAATAGATACGACTTTAGATTTTTATTGAATCTTCTCATTTGTGAGGCTAGATATAGGTTTGAAAATTCTATTGGTAATTTTAATTAAAAGGAATTAAAATTGAGGTAAACTATAAATGGTAAAAAAAAACGTGTATATTGTAATAAGAGTTGATAAGCAATGAGAGCAGAAGCCTAATTCTTACTACCTTAGAAGAATGTTCTATTCCTCTCCACCTTTTGTCAATTCATTCAACATGAATGAATGTTCTGATTCGAATAACTTAACTCAGCTGAAAAAAACAATTCATAGAATTTAAATGAACGGTTCGATTCTACTAAAGTACTTTTCTCAACTGAACTGAATATATAATTATTTCGGAACGAATGTTAAACTGACGACTGTTGCTTATTGAAAGACTGAAAGTCAAAAACTTCCAAGTCCTGGTTGACACTAGGAAACATTTCTCCAACTTATCGAGCAACCCACACCTCATTGCAATTAGCTGAAACGACCTACCTCACACCGCCTCCACCCACTCCACAGGCCGTTTAACTCCCTTGAGGCCATGCAGCGTGCGAAGCGAAATGTGGAGAAGCATTACGCAGTGGTGGGCACTTGGGAGGACACGAATACCACACTGAGCGTGCTGGAGGCCTATGTACCACGATATTTTGCGGGTGCCCGGGAAGAGTACTATGCGATGCAAGGACACATGGAAAATGTTAATCGAAATGCATTTAGGCCCACAATCAAGGAGGAAGCACGACTGCTGCTGAGTCGTAATCTCACGCATGAGATTGAGTTCTATCAGTTTGTGAGGCAGCGTCTGAATCACCAGTATATAGCATTGAGATTGGAACAAGATTTCCCAGAAATAATATGAATAAAAATACTAAACTAACTTTCGCTCAATGCTTGAGCACTTTCTTCAAAACTCCACTGCAACTTCCTTTAACTGTAGAGTTAGATATGTATTGCCTGAAACGGGAAGTGGGATTGGTACAGCATTAGAAGACCTCTTAATCCAACTAAGCACAACTACTACTCCATGCAGAAACGTGGCCACAATGTACATGCTCCCAGAAATAAGGCAGACCCTTCAGAGCATGCAGTGGACCATCATCATAGATCTCATTTGCACAAGGCATCGTCCGACAAACAACTGGCGCTGCCAGAGAAGAAACGCCATAAGCCGCACCACAAGGATGTGGACTACCTGGACGATGAGAATGAGGAGGATGATGATTATGATTATGATGAGAAGAAAGGCTATAATCTGGCAGCAGATATGCTGAATAATACCAAGAATGCTGAGGCCGATTTTGTCTTCTTCAATCGAGTGCCCAAAGTGGGCAGCCAATCGATGATGGAGCTGATGCAACGCCTGGGCAGGATCAATGGCTTTGTGCATGCCCGAAATCCAGGCAGCGTCAAGGAGACTATCATGATGCCCAAGGAGGGTCAAAAGGATCTCATTGGAGATCTGTTGACGCGGGCCAAGCCACATATCTATAGTCAGCATATAGCTTACATCAACTTCACCAGATTCCATCTGCCTCGACCGATCTATATCAACCTGGTGCGTGATCCCATCGAGCGTATTATTAGCTGGCACTATTATATACGTGCCAAATGGTACTACAATGACATGAAGGCCAAGCTGGGTGAAAAATCCATTCAAATGCCATCGGATGAGTTCCTCAATCTCGACTTGGACACGTGTGTCCGTAACAAAGATAAGCACTGCATCTTTGAGCAAATGCAAATGGTTAACCCAGTGGGTGACCATCGCCGGCAAACACTATTCTTTTGTGGCATGAATAAAAAGCTATGCATGTAAGTAAGAAAAACTCTCGGCGACGCTCCCAAAATATACCCGTTCTTCCGCTCCCCCTACGTTAGGCCCTTCAACTCGGAGGTGGCCATGCAGAAGGCCAAGCGCACTGTGGAAGCGGATTACGCTGTGGTGGGCACCTGGGAGGACACCAACATAACCCTAACCGTACTGGAACACTATATACCACGTTACTTTCGCAACGCAAAGGTGGCCTACTATCGTAAGCATTCGAAATCTTTTCCATCTGAACTCAGAACTTGACCTAGTGATTTTACAGTGGGCCAGGATCGACTCTCACGTATTAATCGCAACAATGTCACACGTACTGTGAGCGAAGAGACACGCCAGATTCTGCGGAGGAACCTCACCAATGAAATCGAATTCTACGAGTTCTGTAAGCAACGTCTGTATCTACAATATGCCGCGGTCAATCATGGCAAGAAATTTGGTGATGACGACTATCTGCTGGTGCCAGAGCGTCAAGGTGGAGATACTAATGATGATTATCTGTACTAAACTAGAGTTTCTATAGCTTAAGTGCCAACTACATAATAAAGAGATGTCTTAGGAAAATTAGACGGTATTTAATAGTCTATATCCCTTTACTTTTATTATATACGTCATGATGGAGTATGAAGTAAATGAGAACTTTTTTGTTTTTAGCTTTTCAGCACAGAGTTTAAATATGATAGCTATAAAAATCCAAGTTTTTTCTACACAGTTTTAATTCTTTTGTTATTGATTGATATTTTTGGTAATTTATATATGTCTTAGTAAGTTAATAATGCAGTAAAGTCCATACGGGAAACATCTATTTAAATCATGATCAAGTTGTGATTCTGATTTGCGAAAAACTGGTTTCTCAATTTAATATTGATCCCCATTTTATATAAATCTATTAATTTATTTCTGTATTAAAACAAATCAATAGATAAATAATTTAGAGAACTTGTTTTATAACTTTAGTTAATACATATAATTCGATTTATGTACATAGTAATTTGTTTTTTAACAAATCAATATTTTGAAAAAATTTGAGCTTTTTTCAATTTTCAAATTCTTAACCATAGGATTTTATTAATGAATTCCCTTTTTCTCTGATCTTTTACTTTTGATGGCTTAGTCTTAATTTTTTTACGGAATTAAGATATGTCACCAGAGATTCGTGCACTTAATTACTTTTGTAAAAGTCTTCGAAATTTTCAATTAATACAACAATTGGCAATTAATTTTCAACTCCTCTAACGTGCTTTGTCTTAGTTTCCTCTAATAAGTTCTATTTTTCTACGATAATCTAAGGCCGACTTATTACGGTGATACCTTTTGGTGTGAGGAATTAGCGAACGTGGGAGTGATTTTCGGATCAGTCTTTATAGTATACTTAGATGGTATCATACACTATTCAAGTGGTGTATATATCTATCTACGATAATCTATCGTAGACTTTTTGGACTGAGGTCTACGTGGATCCGCTTTCTTGGGTCCAGTGGATCATCCATTTGGTGTGAGGAAGATCAACTGCTTTTCGTCTCGAATGTTCCAAAGTAGTCTATATATTCTCTTGACCTGGGCTCTTCTCCTGTACCCTTTCATTCAAGCTGGCTACACTGACAGCGGCTCAACTGAATAATACACCCAAGGCCGAGCGGGAATATATACTGTTTAATCGCTTAGAAAAGGTTGGAAGCCAATCGATGACAAAATTGTTGGGCCAATTGGGAAAACTCAATGGCTTTACCGCCTTTCGCAATGAGATACAGCCAACAAAAGCAATGCTACAGTCTTTCGAAGAGGAGAGCGATTTTGTGACAGAATTTATGGCATTGAGTGAGCCGGGTGCATATGTGGAGCATATGAATTGGATAAATTTCACAAAGCACGATATGCCCAAGCCCATTTACATCAACCTAGTGAGGAATCCCATACAGAAAGTGATGAGTGCGTATTATTATCAGCGTCATCCGGTCGTCTATGCCAATAACCTGCTGCGTAATCCCAATAAGCCAACAGAGAACAAGGAGTACTTTGATAGAAGCTTCAACGATTGCGTCCGTCAGAGGATCGCTCCCGACTGTGTCTTCGACACGCATTTACCCTACAACAAAGATTGGAGACGGTTCACCTTGCACCTGTGTGGCAATCGGGAGATCTGCACGTAGGTAAACCCAACATAATCCCCAGGGCTGATGATGTATGTCTGTTGTGCTCTACTCTATAGGCATTTCAATTCCGAGATGGCGGTACAGGTAGCCAAATTGAATGTGGAAAGGGAGTATGCTGTGGTCGGCAGTTGGGAGGACACAAACGTAACCCTATCCGTGCTCGAGGCCTATATACCCCGTTTCTTTGCGGACGCCCTTAACGTGTACTACTGTAGGTGTCATCGGGTAGTGTTTTATGAACAGTCTATCAATTAATCGATCTTCTGTATAGCCAAACAGGAGAAATTCACGATAAATGCCACGCCGCATGACACACACTTGGATGAGGATGTGGAGGCTTATCTGAAGCAACAATTTGCCTTTGAGCTCGAGCTATACAACTTCTGCAAGCAGCGTCTCTATAAGCAGTATATAGCCATTACCAAGTTATAGAAGTTATAGAGAAATTACATTTTAATACTCATACTATCGATAGTCTTAGACCAGATAGTATCTTAACTCTAAAGAATAAATACAGGGAGCAATATTACGTAGTGAGTGATCTGTTGTTTTAATTATTTCGCTACTAATCCCCAAGTCGGTTCAGGGTTCTACTGCTTGCTCTCCAACTATAGTTGTACTGTATACGGACTCGGTGTTACCCCTGATCCCATTTGCAGATCCTACAGCTGAATCCCAATGAATTGAATAATACAAAGAAGGCCGAGATCGATGTGCTCTTCTTCAATCGAGTGCCCAAAACAGGTAGCATCCAGCTGATAGAACTCATGCGACTGTTGGGCAAGGTGCACGACTACGAGGTGGAAAAGGATCCACAACACGGCGGTATACGACCCATACTGGACAGCGAAGAGGAAGCCGATTGGGCCGATAATGTCAGCAACCTGGAGGAAGGCACGGTGTTTGCGAGTCATGTCAACTATTTGAACTTCAGCAAGTACGAACAACCGCGTCCCATATACATCAATATGGTGCGAGATCCGGTGGAGCGTGTGATCAGCTGGCACTATTTCATACGCGCACCCTGGATCTTTGTGCCCGGTCGTCGTCGTACCAATCGTCAAATGCCCAATCCACAGTGGGTTAACACCGAGTTTGATCAGTGTGTGCAGAATAAGGAGAAGGCGTGCACGTATATCGAGGGCTCACTGTTGGAGCGTGTGGGAGACCATCGTAGGCAAACTCTATTCTTCTGCGGTCACAATGAGGTCAAATGCACGTGAGTGTCTGAGGTTTTTACTAATGTACATCGAGTTAACTCTACCACCCAAATACCAATCAGACCCTTCAACTCTCGCCTGCCACTGCAGTTGGCCAAATTGAATGTGGAACGGGAGTATGCGGTGGTCGGTACTTGGGAGCACACAAATGAGACCCTCGCTGTGCTCGAGGCCTATGTGCCGCGTTATTTTGCGGATGCCTCCAAAATGTACTACTGTAAGTACTAGGCAGCATCGCTCCTCTCTGCCCTTTTTCTATGGTTCCTTACGTCTCCACTTGACATTTTCCAGCGGGTCTGCATGCGGCCAAAAAGAATGATAATCCCATGAAACCTCACATACGCCAGGAGATCATAGACATGGTGCGTCGCAATTTCACGCGAGAGATCGAATTCTATCAATTCTGTCGGCAGCGTCTGCATAAGCAGTATCTGGCATTAAAACTGAACGATCTGATACGCATGGATGATAGCTTGATGCACTTGAAGTCGCCCAATGAGTTGGCTGTAAGAAATTAGGTAGCTTAGCAAAGAACTGAAATGAAGAGCATAATAAAAATTTGATAAAGTCAAGAGGTATGTGTTTCCATGTTGCGTTAGGCTAGTGATAACACTGTTCTACACGCTTATGTACTCTGCATGAACATGATCTGAATATTAATATATGAATATCACTGGTGCCCAAACTCATACTATCAAACAGTGTGCTTGTGTGCGTAGCAGCAACGAACGCGAGCATTCGTAAAATCGTAAAATCAACGAAGCTTGTCGCCTGTGCGTGTGAGAGCTTCGACGGTGCGTGAGAAAGCAGCGCTGCACTGCAAAACGCACATGTGATGGGAATTATGATTCTTGGGCACCACTGATATACACATATGTATATATATGTTAACTTACAGGCCTTTTTCGAAAATTGATACAAAATTGATAATTGAAGTTATATTCTCTTAGTGGTATATGATACTTATCATAAATATATATATATAAGAAATTACGTTTCATGCCGAATACTTTTATGAAATCAACTTTGTAGCACAGTGTAAATAGCAATTATCAAAAACCTACTTCAAATCTAACTCCACTAGAATCTAAGGGCCACTTCTTCCCTTCCGAACTTTGCTTGCAACTACATCTATATAGCTTTAGGCAGTCCTGATGTAGGCTCCTAATAACTCTTGGCTCTTGGTTACCAATTAACACCTGGAACAGCTCGAATCCTCTCTCATCTAATTGACACTTGAATGCAGCTAAAACGTCTAAGTGCTCAACGTCTGAATAATACACGTTTTGCGGAAATCGATGTGCTCTTCTTCAATCGGGCCGCCAAAGTGGGCAGCGAGGCGCTCTTGGAGCTGTTTAATGCCTTGGAGGAGTACAACGAGGATCTGACAGTGGAACGAAGTGGAATGCATGAGGCTACAGTGAGGCAACAGAAAAAGTTTGAGCAACGTGAAACGGCTGAATTAGTGTCCGGCTTTGAAGAGGGCACTGTCTACATCAGACACATCAATTGGATAGATTTCGAGGAGTTCGATCTGCCCAAGCCCATCTACATTAACATGGTCAGAGATCCGGTGGAGCGGGTGATCAGCTGGTTCTACTATGCGCGCAGCTCGTACAAGAATGCCATCGAGTATCGCAAGACGCCCAACAAGAAGATAAGGCCAGAGTCCTGGTACAAGAAGAACTTCAATGATTGTGTCCGCAGTGGAGATCCCGAGTGCCAATACGTGCCTCACACTGTCAAGGATGTGGTGCCCAATTTCAAGAGGCAGAGTCTCTTCTACTGCGGACATCATGATGATTGTATGTAAGTAGAGCAGGAAATCTGGACATATACCTGCATATAGCATCTCTCGCCTAACACCTCAACCACTTGCAGTCCCTTCAACTCGCCGGCTGCCGTGCAAATGGCCAAGGAGCATGTGGAAAGAGATTATGCCGTGGTGGGCAGCTGGGAGGACACTAACATCACGCTGAGCGTATTCGAAAGCTATATACCTCGATTCTTTCGCGGTGCCAAACTGATGTATGAGAGTAGGTTGAATCGCACTCGATTCTATGCTTATGTACTAAATTCCTCTATCCTCTAGTGCATAATAACAAGATTTCAAATCGGAATAAGAACAAACGCAAGCCTTACATTGAGCCAGAGGTCAAGGAGATGATTAGGCAGAATTTTACCTATGAATATGAGTTCTATCATTTCTGCAAGCAGCGTCTCTATAAGCAGTACTTGGCCATCAATTTGCAGGAGCTGGAGAAGCAGGGACTACTCCAGTAGTTATGATTAGTTTCTGTATGTAGTTGGTGATGAATGGAAATGGAGTAAATAAATGTATTTATATGTAGACCGAACCACAAGAGTAATTCGCCAACATATTGTCTCCCTTTGTGTTTGTTAACTAATCCTATGTGTGTGTGTGACATAGTGCTCCTAATCCTTCCTATCCACACCCTCCAATCCTAACCCAACTGTTGTAGTTGTATAGCCTGACGCCGCAGCAACTGAATAATACACCCAAAGCCGAAATGGATCGTCTATTCTTCACACGCTGCGCCAAGGTGGGCAGCGAATCCTTGGTGGAGTTCATGGAAAACCTGCAGGACATCAACGACTTTGATGTGGATCACACTGGCCTCAAGCTGCCATCACAACGTCAGCTTTTGCCTGCAGGACAACTCAAACGAGCTCGGCACATCTTCGACCAGGATCCCGGTACTGTCTACATCGAGCACACCTCTTGGATCGATTTCAATGAATACAATCTGCCCAAGCCGATCTTTATTAATCTGGTTCGCGATCCCGTCGAGCGCATGATCAGCTGGTTTTACTATGTGCGAAATTCATATATGAATGCCATATTCTATCGCAAAAATCCTGATGCCCCTCTTAAACCCACCGCCTGGTACAAGAAGAGCTTCAACGATTGCGTTCGCAGTGGAGATGAGGAGTGTCAGTATACTCCTCTATCACAGGTAGATCCCGTTGGTAACTATAAGCGACAGTCCCTGTTCTTTTGCGGACATGATACGGATTGTTTGTGAGTACCCTGTTGAGATCAATAGAGATTCATTAACGTTCCGCTCGTAGATAAATGGCTCAGTTTTAAAATGTAGATAATATCAATATCTGAGCAGATTGAATGTACAACCTTTGACTATTGAGCTCATGGAAATGCTGACATATTATCTTAATATTTAAAAATATATCCAAGTTTACTACGTGGAACGGTAATGGTAGAATGTCGGTTAGATAACCCCCTCTATAAGTTGTGCTCATGCCTTGCAGACCCTTTGACTCCCCCTTGGCTGTGCAAATAGCCAAACGTAGAGTCGAGGAGGAATATGCCGTTGTGGGCAGCTGGGAGGATACAAATATCACTTTAACCGTATTGGAGCATTATATACCCCGTTATTTCGCACGTGCCACAACTATCTATCCAAGTAAGACCCCACAAGCCAGCAATCTGATTGATAAACTGTAATAGCAATATCTAATATTTTATAGTATATCAGGAGAGACTGAAAAATCGCAATCGCAATAATCGCAAGCCCCAGGTTGATGATGATGTTAGAGCCATGGTCAGGCGTAATTTTACCAATGAGTATGACTTCTACTACTTCTGCAAACAGCGTCTATATAAACAGTATATAGCCCTCAAACGTACCGAATTGGAGCGTTTGAATTTCACATAAAATACATTATTTACATTGAAACTAGTTTACCAAAGTGAAGTATGAATATGTCTAATAAAACAGAGTTTGTTCAGAAGTGTTGAGAGAGTTTAGTATATATATATTTAATATCACAATCTGCCTCATTTTGTGACTCACATTTGCATAATCACAATACGTTCTCTC
The DNA here is from genome assembly GCA_035045005.1 of Liodrosophila aerea. NCBI lineage: Eukaryota > Metazoa > Arthropoda > Insecta > Diptera > Drosophilidae > Liodrosophila > Liodrosophila aerea. The sequence continues at coordinate 224,088 of JAWNNL010001351.1, forward strand.
TGTGTATGTGTCTGTGTATCGTATGAATCCAATTTCAGCCCCAAAAAAACACCCTTTTAGCTAGGAAATATTAGGACCCTGTTTCTGAACAACACACGCTTTGCCCGCCTCCCCATTGCCTTCTTCAATCGTCCCACCCGTGTGGGAACTGGGCTTTTAGAGCCACTCCTACGACTCCTATCCACTCACAATGATCTAAATCTGGTGATGAATGGACCTATACCGACCATCAGTCGTGTGAGAACTTTTGAGGAGGAAAACATTGAGGCACGCTGGGTGAGTAAGCTGGAAAATGACACCCTGTATGTGGCACACGGCAACTGGATGAACTTTGACGAACATCATCGACACATCCCCATCTATCTGTCGCTGGTGAGGGATCCAGTGGAACGTATGATACACAACTTCTACGCCAGACGCACCTTCAACAAGTTGGCCCTGAGTCGTAGCATCTATGCTGGGTATCCACAGCAGACGAATGCCTGGTATAAGCAGACCTTCAATGAGTGCGTACGTAGCAAAAGTCCCGAGTGTCAGTATATAACATATTCTGTTCGTGATGAAGTTGACGATTTCAAGAGGCAGTCGCTCTTCTTCTGCGGCAATCATGAGGATTGTCTGTAAGTAACTCTTGCCCATGGCAACTGTTTGAATCCCCAACTGATCCATACTATTTATAGACCCTTTAATACACCTCGAGCTGTACAACGGGCCAAGCGCCATGTCGAAGAAGAGTACTCCGTAGTGGGCACCTGGGAGCATCCAAACATAACCCTAACCGTGCTCGAGAAGTATGTGCCGCGATACTTCAATCATGCTAGGAGATTATACAACTGTAGGTGATAGTAATCACAAAAATAAAGTATTGATAAGGCATGATAATTTATGGATAATGAACAGAATAGACCGCTTGATTAGGTTTGATATACTAGGTATAGAATAATATGAATAAAGAAAAGATTAGTTAATTTTGATAGAATGTTTAACTTATTTATTATACATCATTGTCCAAATTATTATGCCATTATCATTGCAATATTTATGTATTCCTTATACATCCTCTAATACCTCCCATCTAACAGTAAACAGAAAAAGTTTTCGACATCTAAAGCGAGACTACCCAGTGGATGACGATGTTAGGGCTGAGGTACGACGTAATTTCACCCATGAATATGATTTTTATTACTTCTGCAAACAGCGTCTATTTAAACAATACTTGGCACTGAAGCTGGAAAACAATCTGCATTAACTTTAACAGAGTTCAATAAACAACCATATTTACCAGAGTAAAATGTAGTTTTATTCCTTATATCTATAAACTCTTCCAGAGGTTTAAGATGTATGAAGTTTAATTGTGAATCTGCATTATAAAAACTTTAACATTAAGCCCGACTATTTGTATGCCCTAGACACCAAAACACAACACAAATATCAAACACCAAGGACTTTGAGGTAAATACCAGATCAGGTTGCAGTAATTGACACATATTTAATATATCCCAATATAATATTATTTTTATCACACTAACACAATGTCTCTACTTCCTCAGATGTCCTCTCTGAATGTGCGGGATCTGAATAATACGCGCAAGGCACAACTGGAACTGGTCTTCTTCAATCGTGTGCCCAAGGTGGGAAGTCAAACGTTTATGGAACTCTTGCGCCGCCTCTCGGAACGCAATAATTTCCAATTCCATCGCGATGCTGTACAAAAGGTGGAGACCATACGCCTGGCTGAGGATCAGCAACAGGAAATGGCTGAGGTCATAAGCGAGCTGCCGGAACCTTCAGTATTCATTAAGCACGTGTGCTTTACAAATTTCACCAAGTTCAATTTGCCCACGCCCATCTATCTGAATGTGGTGCGAGATCCTGTCGAGCGTGTCATCAGTTGGTTCTACTATGTGCGAGCTCCTTGGTATTTTGTGGAACGCAAGGCAGCCTTTCCCGATCTGCCACTACCACATCCAGCCTGGCTTAAAAAAGACTTTGAGACGTGTGTGCTGAGTGGAGATCAGGAGTGCACCTACACCCAGGGTGTGACAGTGGAGGGCATTGGGGATCATCGACGCCAGAGCTTGTTCTTTTGCGGACACGACTATGAGTGCACGTAAGTAGCATCGTCACAATCCGAATCTAAATACAGGTTGAAGCTGAACATGAAATCCCCTTGCAGTCCCTTCAACACTGTGGGCGCCCTGGAGCGTGCCAAGTTCGCTGTGGAACAACAGTATGCGGTGGTGGGCGTACTGGAAGACTTCAATACAACACTCTCAGTGCTGGAGAAGTATGTACCACGGTTCTTCGACGGGGTGCGGGATATATATGCAAGTAAGTGAGGGAATAAAACACAAGTACTATATCAGAGTATTTGGAATATGCTTCTAAACTTGCCTCATCTTACAGCCAGCGCCGAGTACCTGACCAAGATCAATAAAAACAACTTCAAGCCACCCGTCAGCGAGCACGTCAAGGATATAGTACGTCGCAATTTTACGAATGAGATTGAGTTCTATCAGTTCTGTCGCCAGCGACTGCATAAACAATATCTGGCTGCCCATCTACCGCAGCGGATCATAACGGCGCATGCGGGAGGATTGGGAGGCAATTAGTAGAACTGTTCTCTCTATATCTGTATAGAACATACATATACTCGATCCTGTAGTCAACTAAGTTACAGGCGGCACTCTGTGTATGCCTGTCTGACTTCCACATATCGTAGCGAATAATTGTTTTTCTTTGTGTATATTTGAAATTGGTTATACAAACTATGCATATTTGTATCAAGTACTCGTACATTATAATACATTTACATTTATATTTATATTGTTAGTTAGAATTATGAAAAATTCATTCCAATTGTGATGTTGTCAAGTGAACTGTTGAAATTTGTTGTTTTTAATACCTAATTGTAGTTAGCATTAAGCATTTAAGCTCACAAACTGTAAAAATAATAAACGATACTTTAAGAACAAAAAACAAACGAAACGTTTTTATTTCTAAAGAAAACAACATACGAAATTAAGTTAAATGATGTTAAATAAAGTAAAAGTAACACTTCATACTTATAAGCTAATTATGGATTGTATTAGAAATAAAAATAAACATACATAAGAATAGCCTCAACGTGTGTGAATAGAGACCTGAGTTCTGTAAGGCAGTGTTTAACAGCTGTGACTAACTTAGTTGTCTTACATCTACAGCAGCTTAAAGCAGGCAGTAATTGTAGTCGGTGTTATCAATCTGTCAATACTCCGTTTCTTGCTATAAGTAAATAAAATATATAGGACATAGATACATAAATGTCTAGGCATACGTACCTCTTATCACCATACAACGCATAGTATTCATCCGGCTGCATGTCTACCCCTGGACCTATTTTTTCGCGTTTGATGCAAATGCAATCAGCTCGTTCACCATTACATGATGCCGTTTCGAGCCATTGCTGCGGATTACGCAAATACTGAGTTAGGGGATCGCTATCAATTAGCTGCAGAACGAAATCATCGTTCAACTGCACCCACTTATCACTGTCGCTATGCAAATTTAACAATTCAGGTCGACAGCGTTGTATTATTTTAGATAAGAGCATGTCAAATGCTAGACTCTTGGGTAGCTGATAGGCAGCAATGTGTAAACGCCAGCGGGCCACAAATAGTTTATAGATGAGATGATAGTCCTCATAGCGATACTCTACGCGCTGACCATCTGTCGAAATGCGAGCATTTAGAAAAACATCATCAAATTGCATTTCTTCCTCGGTAAGTATATGAAGGCGCTTATTGTCTCGCCTTAGATAATCCCACTTGTCCACATCCAGGCCACAGCGTCTGTTGTGCACAATATCAAATATATATCCATGTCCCATCATCGGATAGATCAACATCTCCTTTTTGCCCAATATGAGTGCTTTAATTAACTGCACACCGCGACCATTGTTATCATTGCGCAATAAAACGAGCTCCTGGCTTGTCGCCTCCGCGAAGATTTTATCTACGCAGATCAACCCGTTTTTTTCGTGCTGGATATAAATTTTACAAAGTTACAAGTTAGTCTCTAATTGGTTTATATCACGCTACTACTACTCACATCGAAACTTGCCCCACAAACTTGTTCCCAGTTATGCGAAAACGGACCATGTCCTACATCATGTAACAACGCCGCTATTTCCACTGCCTTCCGGCACCAATCAGGTAATTCCGGCTCATAGTTTGAATTACGTCTTAAAGCGTTCAGATGATCCTGTGCGCTTTTGTAAGTTCTGCAAATCAATCAAATTAATTAATTATCCAACTGCATACGCCAAGAAAACTTACCCAATGCAGTGATCATAGCGCGTATGAGTGGCATGTGGAACGGCAGCCAACGGAAGCACACCCAATTGCTTTATTTTCTTGAGACGCTGAAAGAGCGGATGACTCACAATCTCCCTTATGTGGGGCGGCAACTCGATAGCTCCATATACTTCATCCTCAATGAGCATCTAATGTGACAGACAGAAACACAAATTAAATGTTTGCTAAGATTAAAGACCTAATATTACCCACTTTATTAAACAATATCTTTAAAAGTTTTGTTTGATCAACTGTGATGTGTGCGTTCGTCCCCCAAGAGAACCAAAACTAAACTGAAAACTGATATCTAGCTAGAGTCATAGAAGATTATTGCCGAAGACGTTGGAGTGTATGCCTCTCGATACATATAACTATTTCTCTCTCTATATATGAATTGAAACTTTGAGCTCGTTTCCCTAACATTTTCCAATTTAAAACCCAGTTATAAATGAAAGGAAATCGGCTGATAAACAAGAGTAGGCACTCTGTAATATTAAGGCGTGCATAAATTGTATCTGTATACATGTGAGTACGTATGGATGTTTATATGCTTTATATGCATTAATGCAACTGATCAGCTGGTATCACAGCTGATGAAAGAGCGGGAGAAATAAACGCCGCTGCCATGGCAACGGCGCACTGGACCTTGTGTTCTGTGCCAAATGGACTTTTTTTATTTGAAGGCAATTGAATATAAAAACATATATCTATAGACTTACATGTGGAAGTGCCGACACATTGCCGAATGTATGGTGCTGTTGCCGCAGTTGCAATTGCTGCTCATGAAGAGTTATTGTGGGCAGCTCAGGGGCCTGCTGTGGCACAGAATTTCTAGAACACACAACCGCGCTGGCCGACATTTTGATAGATTTGAACTGTTGACGCCGCTGCTTCTGATTCTGCTTGCATTGACAGTATAACAGAAGGGTGGCTCGACAGCCACGTAGCCAGGGAAACGTTGTGTATTCTATTATGTGAACTTTCTTTTATTTACTATGCATGGTAAACAAATTAAAATAATGTCAAGCACTTCACGTCATTGCTGAACAGCTGTGGCCAGGGTTGCCACACTTGGCGTTTTTTACGCAAAAATTGGCACATTTTTATATGTTAGAGCAACACTTTTCTTCTTCTCTGTTATGTTAATAACAGAGTGGTAACAGTGGCTGTGCCTCTCAGTCGTACTTTAATACATAGCGATAATTTTCAATTTTGGCGCACTTAAAATGTCACTTTAAAAATTCACCAAAATAAGTAAAAACACCACTTTTGTGCACATTCACAGTTGCCACTTGAAGAAAGTAAAACCCATACTAATAAAGAAAACACCACATCAGTTGCGATGAAGTTGCGCAGTTACGTTATACAACGCAGCGTAAAAGTATGCAATGCTTTTTGCGGTATACAAGATACATACATAAATACAAACTATAACTGTAATAATTTTAAAAATGTAAATTTATAAACATATAAACATTTATATACATATATTAAATTATTGCCCATATCATAGAAGCTTATTATAGTATACAAATTAAATATGCCTGCAGCTGAAATTCAATCATTCTTTGTATTTTTTTTATTGTATTTTAAACGGCAATAAAGTTTTTGTTTGGCTTAAACAACAACTGATAAAATAATAGATAAAAAAATAAGTATACAACCCGTGTCGAAAATTTCTATAATAATTATACTCAATTCAATGTCACACGCTAAACAAAGCCGCTTTGAAGTAATTTTTATTTAAATTGACGCCTGGAACCCGATTGCCCGCCAGGTGCTGATGAATTAGACAAAATAATGTTAAACGTATAGATGTACACACATACTTGCACACATACATATGTATGTGTATTTCCGAGAGCGCCGCCGCATTGAAATGAAAGCGAAAGTAGCTTTTGACCCACAACTGAAAGTGGAACAAAAGAGTAAAATATCTAAAGAGCGATAAACAAAGGTAGAGAGATAGCCTTACTAAAAAGAGAATTTGCACATCATGGCGGGCCGCTTTGACAGTTTGTTTATAATTTTGTGAGTGCATACAAATGCATACTATGTATGTATGTATGTTTGTATGTATTCTATATGCACAATATTAATTAAGGAGGCATCAGATGCAATTTTGCACAAAGAAGGCCAGTCGCGGTCAACGCACCTCAATAATTCAGAGAACTGCCAGTAATTTCTAGAGTACAACAGATACACACACATACATATATCATATAAACAGAGTAGAGCATAGACAGTCTGGCCACTGCGTGTAGTAAACAACACATAAAAAAATAAATACTGAATTAACAACAAACTAAAAACCTTACAAGTAAAAAAAGAGTACATGACAACAGAAATGATAAAAAACGCCGGCTTTACAGATGACTGGGTGGAACGCAAAGAGAAAGAGATTAGTGCATAAAGAGATAAAATAACAAATTCAATTGCACAGTGGCACTAGATATTGAAATAGTAAAATAAGTTAAATAAAATAAATTAAAATGTAAATAAATAAATTAGATATTTTAAATTACTTTCTTTAAATAAAATCATATCTAAGAAAATATAACAATTTTATATATGTACATGCATAATATAATTCCTGGTAATCACATCATTTTGAAAGCGATACAAATAGCGATAATAACTAACAAACTTTTCTCTAGATTTACACCACTGTTAATTAAGCATCTTTGAACTCTCCTCTCTGACTATCTTGCTAAACTTAACGAGCAAACACAATGCCACCCAAGCCCCTACGCCCAGTGTGCTGCGGAGAGAGAGGCAGCAAACGATAGAGCAAAGTGAGGGTGTGCGGGCTTGCCACAGAAAAGCGTGCAACATGCTGAAGGCACTCGTCAGTTGCCACACGACAGGACAGCCGCACGGGCAGGCAGACTCACAGCGAAAAGCTGCTCAACAGCAGTTGGAGATACCGCTCGTCGCGTTAGAGTTATAAAAATTAAAACGTAAAGTGTGAATGAAACTACGGTTGGCTAATTAATACTAATAAAAGCGCAGCATGCGATCCATTTGGACAGCTGTTCGAATACTCGCACACTAGCTCACACTCGGTCCGCTCTCTTACGCTCTGCGGCGGTACAAAATAAAAGTTTTCTCTTTGCGAAAAGCGCTCATATCTTTGTAGCGGCCCATGCCGTGCGTACTCTTCGGGTACGTAGCCGCCAGTGGGCGAAAGACGCAACTGCCGAATGCCGACTGTCGAGCTGTGCGAGCTGCTACGACCTTGCAATGCCCTTGAATGACACTCTTATTGCGACCAAGTCGCCGTCGTTGCCACTACAACTGGCGGTGCTGCCACGGCTGCCACGACGAGCGCTGGCGAAAATCAAGAAATGAAATTTAATTGAAATTGAAATTGAAATTTTTTGGATCTCGTATCTGCGGCGTGTCTCGTGCTCACGTACAAATCCCACGTTTCCATTCATAATCCCAACTTTTTAGACGCCGCGTGTGTGCAGAAATAGATAGAGCTGCAATAAAACCCAAACATATCTCGCCGATAAATAACAAAAAGTGCACATTTATTTATTGCCTTGTGTTATCTAAGCAACTAGCGCCATCTGTGGGCCAGAACCAACTTCTACAACTGTGTTGGTGCGCGCGTGTGTGTGTATAGTAAAAGTGAAAGTTCACGCCAGCCAAATCCGACGTTTGCCTCCCACTCGCTGGGTCACCACTACTTCCTTGACATAATTGTAAGGAACGGAGGCGTCTCCATCTATGTGTATGCATAACGGTATCGCAGCACGCAATACATGGGCATAAGCATATACCGACGACTTCCACACAACTTCTACTATACATAAGCTATATGTATGCGACAACATAACCAATTAATACGAGTCAAGAACTTGGATATGCTTGGATAGCAACAACAAGAGGAGTAAAACCCAACTATAGGCAGGTTGGTAAACATAATTGAATGTCTGAATATGCATTGAACATTGCGTGCAAGTGCTATTGCTTCATTGTCATAACTATCTGCATTTAATTGTAGCACAATGCTGTTTTCATACATTGTAGACATGTATCTGTCAGATACTTTGACATTGACGTGATTGATGCGCGACGCGTAGAGTTCTACGTATGCTAAACATGCTTATATTTATGTATATAATTAACTATAAACGCATGATTCCTACTCTGCCAAGTTGCCACATTTAAAAACTAAATAACTTAATACTTTATCTGTGGAAAACTGGAAAAGATGTGGAAAGCTCATTTTCCAAATACACCCTTCTCTAATCTTACCATTTCTCATTCAAATAAAGAATATTTATTAGACTACTAAATTTAAATTACATACTTTTTAGTACAGCTCAAGTTTTGGATAACATTTTACATAAATAAATCAACAATATAATAAAACAAATTAATTAAATAAAAATATTTTAAATAAATAAATCATTACAAAAATAATTGAGTTAAGATCGTAAAGTTGAAGACCTGAATAATATTTTTAATAAATACTCAACTTAATATTTTACTAGCAGAAATAAAATTCAGTAATTTTTCGTAAAGCCGTCGGCATGTTTAATATTTTAAATAATTAAAATAAATTAATATTCAAAATGAAATTGAATTAAGAACAATTTAAAAGCTTGGATAATTTTTTATTTAATTAAATCAAGTTTATAGTTTGAAAATAAAATGAAATCAAGTACTTTTTATAAATACGAAGACCGGGTTAATATTTTAAATGAATAACCTGAAGAGACGTTTAATATTTTAAATAAATAAATAAATAATACATATTAGTATAATATCTGCATTTATGAAAAGTTCGAGTAACATTTTCATTAAAGTAAACTAAATATTAAATCAAGTAAAGTTTGTCCATGTCAAGTGCTGCTTTACATAACGCTCACAGAGTCTCTTAATCTTTACCCCACTTTAGTTATTCTCTTTTTGTTTACTCTCTTGTTTATCCACTTTACCGCAATTACAATCGAATCGACAACAAATCCTTGCAGCACGCCTTCATATCCAATTCTATTGCCCACTTTTGGCGAAGTCATAAAAATCAAGGCAAGGATATCGAAGGAAAGCAAAAGCAAGTGAAAAGCGAAAGTATCTGAGCAAATGTATCTGTAGCTGTGTGTAGCTACAGCGCAAGCGTTTTTCGCATTCTAGTTGTAGATGTTGTTGTTGTTGTTATGATTATTATTATTATTATTGTGGCGGTGCTTTGGCTTTGTTTGCTTTTGACATTTCGTTGGGTAGCAATGTCATACAAATATAAATAAAATACACACGCGCTGCCAAGCCAAACGCGCCACCCACACCAAAAGCACACGCACTGACCGCGACACACACACACACACACGCACCGCACCACACACAACAAAGTATCTGTTAGATACAACCGCTACTTAGAGAGCCATCCGTGTATCAGACTTGACAGTAGACAGGCTACTCGTGCATAATGATTGATTTTTTTGTTCTCTATTTTTTTTTTCGACTCCCAAATCGATAAGGCACTTGTCGAGTCCCGAACCGCGTCTCCTGCGCTTCAATTATGCACCACGCAGCTGACGGGAAATGGCAAAAGAGGAGGAAAAACAGCAAAGTGTATTACGTGCTGTCAATTTGGCTAATTCGCCATATAATAAATATATATTAAATATAGTCGCTATATACTCGAATAGGTACACATTAACATATATTTTAGTTTATTTATAAAATTAGAAACTCATTCAGCGCCAACACACAGTCACAGTCAGCTGTTGTGCCTTGTTTTTTGGTGGGTGGACCCCAAAACAGACACCCAAACTAAAGTATGAATATTTATCATATTTATTTATGTGTGCTTGAGATACTTGTAGCAGTGTTTAGTTAATATTTAAGCCAACTCATTGAAGGTCTCCATTTGGCGTTTTGATAAACGATGCTAAGTAAGTTCAAGAATGTGGCCAAAGATAAAATAAATTCTCTAAGAAATAAATTATAAAATATTCAAAATGATGCCTTAAATTTCTTTATATAATACTTATATCCATATAAATTGAATAAAATACGAGCCTTATTCCATTAGGAGAAATATCTCTTCATTTACTTTCTTGTTTCTTTACACAACTTTTTTAATTTAAAACTAAATTCAATTCTCTATCCTCTTTACACTTTTGCTCACTTAGATGTGTACATACGATATCTACCATAAATTTTACAATTTCCAAGAAATTATAACCTACATATACTCGTATAGTTCCATGATCAGCACGAGCTTATCTCTTTTATCTCTTGTTGCCGTAAATTTGTTCAATTGCCGTGCTTGTCTAAATCCCGACCATACCTAAACCGTTAACTGATAACGAACCAAACCCACACACACTCATACTCACACATTGTAAAAGCCGAAACCTATTGACAATATATGTATGTACATATAATCACAATCTCAGCGGGATATAACCATTTACTATCTAAATGATTAAGGCGATGAGTACTAGAGGTATGACTGATAAATGGGTTATAGTTTTGTAGCAGTATACTAAAAATTATATACAGAAATAAAACTTAAAAAATATATATATATATATTTGTGAATGAAATGATTTAATATAAAGAGATAGTAGAAAACCATTTCAACCGAAGAAGAGAACATAAAGAAATAAGGCAGCATTTTATTTCCTTTCTTCATTAAAATATTTAATTTAAATCATACAAATATTAATATATAAATAATAATCAATTTTGATACTAAAGAAATTAAGATTATTAAAATATATATATAAAAATATATTCAAATTAAATCATACAAATATTAAAGTATCAATAATAATAAATTTTGGTACTAAAGAAATTATTTATTATTAAAATATATATTATTTATTATTAAAATATATATAATAAATATATATAAATATATACATATATGTATATAAATTATAAGAGAGATTTCAACTGGCTTATTTTTTTACAAGTATTAATTTTTAATTTTGCTGTCAACTGATTTTAGAATGTGTTCTAAGTAAACGCAAAATAACAGTTTATATTTATTTATTTATTGATCAGTAAAAGTAATAAGCAAAATAGTTAACTATAGCCCTAGTTTAAGCGGTAATTAAGCGAAAGTGCTGTACTAAATGATTCATTTGACAATTAAGAAAATATAAACATCTCAACCTATCTAATATTTTATTATATTAGCACGTGTAAACATTACTTAACAGTAATCTAGTAATGAATCGTGTGATAGTTTGTCCTGCTACTGTAATATACTATAGTGTCTATAGTGTCGCAGAGCTAGCGTAGTGTTTCCGTTCTCTCTGTTTCCCTCGTTGCATCTTTCCCTCTTTCTCTGGGAATTGTAGACAACGACGTCGTTGATCACGAGTATTTCTCGATGCAAGCGGCTGCCTTACGTCTGGCAATGGAGGGTAGCATCTATCGCTGCTGCTGCTGCTGCTACTGCTGCTGCTGCTGCAGTTGCTGCAGCTGTGTTACCTTTGGGATGCAGCGATTACGATTACACACACCACACACCAGTCGAATGAGACACAGATACAGATGCACAGCTACAGATACGCGCTTACAGATACAGATACAAACAGGGTATAGACACAGCTCACTTGATCAGTGACAGGCGAGACGCTGGTCGTGCTAGCATTTGCTGCGCTTCGATTTTCGCTGCGTTCTTATCAATCAAGCGCAAATTCGTTAAATGCCAAAAATACAACAATAATCGAAGCGAGCGGATTCAGTGCATGCTCACCACTGTGCCGCTGCAGACGTGGTGCAGTCCGAGCTTCCATCCGTCCACACCGACGCAGTGCAGCCAATCAGCGTTCTTTGACCTGTGAAAAGTGTCTCAAAACAAAACCGAGAGAAAAGTTAAAAGCAAAAGGGTAACGGGAACGCGAACGGGAACGGAAACCGGAACGGGTTACCAAGTGATCAGTGATCAGGCAACAGTGAGTGTTAGTGAATAAGAGAGCAGATTCATTCGGTACGGATCGCTTCAAATCGGCTCATAAACTGCGCTCTGTGCACTTTTTTCGTATTCTTTTTACTGGTGTCTAAAAATAAACGCAAACTTGTTATCAGTGGGCATAATCGTAATGCCGGCGCCGTATAATTAACTGCTCCCCCGCACTCTGAAAGAGTCATCTCACTCACAGGTGAACTCTAGCCTTACCCTTATGAAGAGTGTTCTGCCACAAGTTAATCAATAAACTTAAAAAATGTCGCTCAGCAGACTCACTATCTGAACTTTGATAAGCCAAATTAGTGACTAAGTATTCATTAGCATTTTTCAATCAAATCGATAAGTATAACAAGTGACTTTTCACTATTATTTTATGGGCTTGATTTTAGATGGAGTAATTAAGCACTCGGTAAATGAAATTGATCAAACCTATAGCTTTTTATGGCAATAGAATAAAGTTTATTATTCATTTCGTAATACTTCAAGAGCCAAAGAGAATTCCTTGCAGTTTCTCACATGTGTTAATAAATGTGATTTATATATTACTGTATCTGACCTTCTGTCAGACATCAATATAGATACAAATGTATCTCGCAGGCACCTCAACAACGCCTTGACTTTATTATTTGGCTATTTATGCAAAGTTTCATTTGATTGTGCGGAGTGTAGCACTTGCTGCTTTATAGATATTAATTGAGCAACACGACGAGCCTCACATTTGGCCCAATTTAATTCAATTAAGCTAATAATGGGTGACAAACAGTCTTGAGATGTTTTTCGATAGTGCGTGGAAACCTACGTTCAGCGATAAAGATACTTTTTGCAACTACAGATACACACGAGTAGCGAGTAGCAGAATAAAATGTATCTTGCGGATACACTGTGAAAACAAAGCATAAAATTAGGCACAGATACAAGTTTTCCTGAATGAAGTAATGCTAAAAAATCAAAACGGAAATGTTGCTCAATTCTTATTTATAGCAAAAAATGCTTAGCAAATTCAGCACTTTTTTTATTTTATTTATAAAACGTCTTGACTGATATATGACTTTTATTATTATCCACTGTGTGGGGTGTTTTAGTGGAAGACAGAAATACAATTAACATTTTGTAGTTTTGTTATTTATATTATACATAATACAAGATATAGACAGATAGTTTGGACTTTAAGAGCATTGAACTTGAGAACTTGCGATATGAATGAGAATATATAGGTACAGATTTATGTATAAAATTTAGAAATTGCTAATCCATAGTATTTAACCATAACTCTCTATTTAACCATAAAATAACAACTTAAATATCTGCTAATTTTAATATAAATTTTCTTCTTAGTCACTTATTTAATTGGTGAATCAAACCATCAACTGTGGACATTACATTTTTGACAGCAACTTTTAAAAATACATTTATTTGGAATACATATACATCTGTGAGATATTTTATATTTTATACGTGCTCTCTTTGCTTTCGTCTCTGTTTATTATTCTCTTTCTGTGCCAAACGTCATCTACTGTCCGCGGACCAAAACGCATTTAGCCACTTGGCCCTGGTCCAAAAGCAATTTTAATTTGGCCATGCGAATAAGGGACTGAAATGAAAATTGAAAACTGAAAATTGAAGTGAATGCGACGCTTTCTTCTGGCATGCATTGCAACATTTTGTGAAAAGTTGTACAGAACTAGCGCCAGCAAAAGATACATTCTCTGAGTCATAATTATGCCATATGTTGCTAAATAAATCTCAATTTGTATAACATTTACCACGTAGTTTAGTGTAACATGTGCTAAACTGTTTGAATTTCTGACCTCACTAAACGATCGATTGTCGATTGGCCAAATTTTTCATTTGGCAAAAAAATTCGTTTCAATTTTTATTATTTACTGCTCAATTAAGTTTCCTATGGGGACTGCCAAAAAACAGAATCAGAGAAGTAAATAAAGCACAAAGAAAGGAATAGAAATGCCGCCGATCGCCGTAAAGTTCAAGGCCAATTAATATGGCAGCGATTGGCGCATTTTTCTTTTTGTTTTGATTCTCTGTTGTGACAGGGTTGGATCTCAGAGTATCTGCCACTTAATTGGCCAATTAGTGGGCGTGACTTGGCGCACCTGTGCGCTGAGTACACAAGATGGAAACGTACTGAATATAGGACTACAGAAAGCGAGAAAGTTGGCATACGTAAGAAATTAGCACTCAATAGATTCATATGATTTCATCAGCTTGGGATTGGAATATGTCACGCGTTCATCATATGATATAATATTTTAAATTTTTCCTTTTTTTCACTTATATTTTGTCACATATTCCGCTTTTTACACTTTCGACGCGAAGACAATTTCAACAGACACGCAAATCGCTGACAGCTCGCCAAATATCTAAATGAAAATATGTAAGGAAGGCGTTAGACTAATATATATTGCAGAATCAATTTATAAATAATACATTTTAATACAAAAAATTGGGAATGGTTTAATTTATAATTATTTCTATTTTTATTAGACCCTGTACTTTAAAAAAGTACAAAAGGGTCTATTAAGTTTGTGCAAATGACATTTGTGTGTAACAGGCAGAAGGAGGCGTGGCAGACCCCATAAAGTATATATATTCTTGATCAGGACGACGAGCTGAGTCGATATAGCCCTGTCTGTCTGTCCGTCTGTCTGTCCGTCTGTCCGTCTGTCCGTCCGTCTGTATGAACACCTAGATCTCGGAAACTATTAGAGCTACAGACTTCATTTTTTTTTTGTTAGGTTTGTGTATTACATAAGCAGGTCAAGTTTGTTTCAAATGTTTGAAAAGTCATCCCCCTCCCCCTCAAATTTACAAAAATGTTCTTAGTATATACAGTTTTAGAGTCACTGGATTCATTCATTCGCAGGATTAAAGCTTTAGATGCTTTGCATGTTTGGTGCAAGTTGCAGCCCAATCGGATAAGAAACACCGGAGATATTTGACAAACAATTTTCAGTACTAGGCATTTGGGTAGGGGAGGGGAGAAGCCACACTGTACGCGGCTACTAGGGCGTATGCGTAATTTTTTATTGTGAGTTTGAATTTCTGTATGAGTATTGCTGATTGTTTGTATTTTAGTGTATATTTGTATGAATAAGTGTATGTGTGTGTGTATAAGTGCATGTGTATGTGTATGTGAGTATGTACATATATGCTGCTGCTATTATGGACTCTACGGACTATTATGGACTCCCAGGGCAAATCAAAGTACAGGGTCACCTACTGTCGGTTGCGTCCGACTGTAGCTTTGCGTCCGACTGTCGCTTTCCCTACTTTTTATTATAAAAATGCCTCTTCTCTTTAGCTGTTCAAATTATTGACAAGCGACGAAATTAATTAAGTCCCTCAAATGAAAAATGCGCTGCATATTCTAAAAAATATTCGCCAGCTGTTTTTGCTTTTCGCCAAAAAAAAAATACTTAGAAAAACAGCAAATAGCAAGCATTAAAATGTTGAGCAAATTTATTTGTTTACTTAAGAAAAATCATTAACTATTTTCTTTGCCTGAGTCAATATGCGAATATGTATAATAAATCCCACGTCATTCCATCTATCTATCTTTATGTTCTCTCCATCTCTTCTTTATTATATTCCGCAGCATCGTTGCAGTAAGCTGTTGCCACCGCTCCGCACCGCACCCTGACCAACGTACACACACACACACACACACACACACACACACACACACACATACAAAATTGACGTGACGTAAATGAACGAACCCGGCGATTTACCATTGACACACAACAGCACGCCGGATAGCAGGCCGCCCTGCAGCATTATCTCAATAATACCAAACATAGGGATGTCATCATGCCGTGGACGTGCCGAGGCATTTGCTCGAAGTTTGTCCTCAAAGCTGCGCACCTTGGGATCACAGGTGAGTTGAGTGCAGCCTGTATTCTCAATACAGATATATACAGGCCTGTTCCCATTTACGAATTCGTTCAATCGATTTACGTTTTGAAAAAATGGAGTTCCACATTTCAATTCATCGTTTTCGATTAGCTTCATATTTGGTGCATTTCGAAATAGATTAGCTTCGTGTGTAAGTACAATAAACATTTTCAATTCTTAAAAACGATACATCGAATTTAGGAACCCCATCTTTTTGAAAAAGTAAATCGATTGAGCGAATTCGTAAATGGGAACAGGCCTGATAATCTATATATTTTTTCTCGATATTTATGTTGCAAATTTGTAAATGAAAAAAGTTGTGAAAAATAATAAGTAAAATAAATCGGTTTTTAGTTGTTTACCACGCCTTTTAATGTGACACGCCCCCTTTCATGTGTCGTCTTAAAAGCGCCAGGGATAATTGAGAACTTGAACTCCCAATTTCAAACTCAACTTTTGCCATCTATAGCAACCCGTGCTAGCACTTTTATATAGTATACTGAGCCGAAACTGTGAATATACTTCAGTTGTTCCATTCATTTACAACTGAAAACAATAGAAAATCAAACTTTAAATCCGAATAATAAAATGGAATTATTACGTAAGACGGCTCCGGCATTCAAGACTGTCGCCGTGTCATCAAGTGGCTTTCGATCAATGACATTACATGAATTCCGCGGCAAGTATGTTATAATGATCTTTTATCCGGCGGATTTCACATTCGTGTGCCCAACGGAACTGCAAGCATTCAGTGATCGCGTCCAAGAGTTTCGCAATGTGGGATGTGAGGTTCTGGCCTGTTCCACGGACAGCCAGTTCTCCCATTATGCCTGGATGATGCAGCCACGGAAACATGGTGGCCTGGGTGAGATGGATCTACCACTGTTGGCCGACAAGTCCATGTCCATTACACGTAGCTACTATATGCTAGATGAGTCTACGGGTTTAGCAAATCGTGGCATGTTCATAATCGACCGCCTTGGCGTCGTACGACACATTTCGGTGAATGACAATAGTGTGGGACGCAGTGTCGAGGAGGCTTTACGCTTGGTGCAGGCCTTCGAGTACAGTGATGAATTTGGTGAAGTCTGTCCGGTCAACTGGCGACCAGGCGCAAAGACTATGAAACCCGATGCCGAGGGCTTGTTAGAATACTTCAAGACAGCTATGTAATGGACAAATAATACACCAGATGCAAAACACAAATACAATACACAAGGCAAAACATAGTATAGATATCTATTGTGTATGTACATATTTCATATTTACTTTTCATTGGGCCCCAGTTTGATTAAATAAATACAATAAAAACCTATTCAGAATTCACACACTGAACTACATCGCATAACTAGTTACATATATTATTGAGTTGATTGAATTTTCGTACTTTTTAGATTGCCTTCTGCGTAAGTTTAATCCAAATATTCGGCTATTCAGTCTCGCGCCTCCATTCAAAAATTGTGTTCGCTCTACGATCGATGCAACTTCTATTTACCTTTTCTAACGCAAGCAACAACAAATTCTTGGGTTGCAATTGAGTAAATGTACATTTTGACTTTCGCAGCCAACTTCATGTTCTGTTAACGAAAACTAGATGGCGCTACAGTGCGTCAAAGTGATTTGCAATGAAGAGGGCGCTTAGGTACGCTTAATAAATGTACAGTGAATCAAAATTAGTACAATTAAAGATATTTACAATTTATCCTAAATACCACTAAAAATTAAAGTCTTATTAATCATTTTGATTTACATTTCTTACCCAGGCTAACGAGGAGGGCGCCAATGCAGAGGATGAGCCAATTATAAATGGCAACAACACCAATACCTGGGTAAATGCCCACGAATCCGAACAGACTGTCACCGATTTGCAGCCGCTGCGCCATGAGTCGGACTCATTCTTTGACTTTGACTGTGAACTGGAATCGCCAGGCAGTCCGGTGGATGAGTGCGAGTACCTGCGTCTCATAGAAACCGCCTCAAATACGCCACACAACTCTACGGCCGAATCGGGCTACGCCTGCGCCTCGGTGGCCAGCAGTCACAGCAGCACAGATGGTCCATACTTTGATGCGGCCGCAGGCAGCAGCAGCAGCAACAGTAATGACCAGGATGAGCCACTGGTGACCACCGCTACCACCACCAAGACACAGCCACAGTCAGAACATCAACCCAAGAAGCTGCCGCCAGCGGAGCCCAAGGATTATGTGAATGCGTTGCAATTGAATGGAACACATGAGCCACTCACAAATGGCCAACGAGAGGAGGAATTGGAGGAACCACATAAGGAGGATGTGACACAGATAAAGGAACTGAAAGAGGTGGAAGACGCAGCTAAGGAGAGCGAGGACGACACACTGCTGCAGGCGCAAATACTCAACGAACTGCAGCAACACAGCGACAGTGTCAATGAGCTCAATCAGGAGCAGTCAGAGCAGTCGGAAGAGACGCCAACTGAAGTGACAGTCCTGGTCAATGGACACATAGAAGAGCCAGAAGAGCCGGAAGAGGAGCAGTTGTTGCAGCTAACAGATGACACGATAACTACAGAACAATGTCAGACGCCAGAAGCTGGCGCAGACGAGGTGGACAAATGTATAGAGAACAATCTGACCGTAGATGTGAACCTGGCACAGTTGGAGCAAGCCAAACAGGATGCAACTGAGGCTGTTGACGCGCAGGACAAGAGCAGCAGTCAGCCTCATACCACAGAGAACACAGATGACGAGGATGATTGTCGGCCGCAGCGGGTTCGACGCTGTTCCTCACTGAAAACGGGCAAAACTCCGCCGGGCACACCGGGACGCAAGAAGATTGTGCGTTTCGCTGATGTGCTTGGCTTGGATCTGGCTGATGTGAAGACCTTCCTGGATGAGATACCAACCATACCGAAATCGGCGTTTGAAGATCTGGAAATAATTGAATCGGAGCCACCAATGCAGCTGGGCCCCAAGTCAGATAAGCTATTGATGCCGCTGTTCCAGCAGCCGGGCGGTTTGGCCACATTCCTTGATGCGGTGCGCGAGAAGCAGGTGTCGCTGGAGAATGCCGCTGTCACGGATGTAATCAATCAGACTATCTCCGGCTCGGTGAGAGTACGCAATCTGGACTTTCACAAATCCGTGCATATACGCTACTCGCTGGACGGCTGGCGCAGCTATGCGGATCTGCAGGCCAACTATGTGGAGAACTCGTGCGATGGCTTCTCCGATAAGTTCACCTTTGTACTGTTTGGCAACTCACTGCATGTGGGACAACGTCTGGAATTTGCCGTACGCTTTCAGTGTAAGGGTCAACAGTTTTGGGATAGCAACTATGGCGCCAACTACTGCTTCCAATGCTTGCCTAGCTCCACACATTCATCAGCAGCATCGCCGTCGTCTGTGGCGAATAGCACCGACGCAGTGCATCATGCCAGCAATTTGGTCGGCATGCTAAGCCCCACAGCGGGCGATGCCTGGTGTAGTTCGTTCTACTAAAAGAACTGCGTGTTGGGCTGGGGCATTGTCATCAACATGGGGGCAGTAGACAAGGCCACGACAAGGATTAGCTGGAGGACGCGGACGCTGGTCGTTGCAGTCAAAATGCCAAACCAAAAATATGAAAAATTCAAATCAAAACAAAAATGTAATTGAAAATGCAAAGCGTCGTCAATGCTTCAGACGTTGCTGCTCAGCCGACGTCAGCCTTGACGACGTAAGAACAGAATAAATCAGAACCCCTCCCCTCCCCTTCCTTCCACTCCTGGCATGTACAAGGCGTGTAGGGCAAATGTTTATATTTTTATAGAGCGTGTGGCAGACGGAGTGGTGAATAAAAGTAAAGATTATACAAGTCATATGAACAAAATTTGAGCAAAGCCAGAGCAGAAGGTATCCCAAAGATAGTTGTTAGATCTATGTTATAAGCAGAGCAAGTGATAACTAAACATGTTGATGATATAATGTGAAGGATGATAGTGAACAATTAATACTTTCAGCACCTTTCATTTGATTTATAATTGATTTTCTTTTACGCTGTTCAGGCATGTGCAGTGGGGGGCATAACGCAGTTCCTCGTATCAGATCAAACAGTTTCAAGTTTCTAGTCAATTTTCAAGTTTACCATAAGACTTTAACCGAATCTCTTGCCTCATGAACTACACGACAAGCATATACCGTTAATCAAACAGTTACAGTTTCCGATTTCCCGTTAGAAACCCCCACACATACTGAACAATCATAACAATAATAATTCTTATCTTTTAGTTCTTTAAAGATTATTTAATGAAATGGAATTTTTTAATTTTTGTTTAATTTCTAATTTAATGCGATTTATTTTACGATTTTGGTGTTTTATGCATAATATACACTATACGATATACTATAAAATATATATTTAAAAAAAATATACAAATAAAATCTATATGATAAACTTTAGTTAATTTTATTTTCGTTTCTAACCCCCAAACTTACGGTTCGATCATCAGCATATAGGATTGGCGTTCCCATGATAATACAAATATGATTATAAATGTTATACACAGATTCTACAACTGGCCTATACATACGATTCACACCAAATAGCAAATACACATATATACTTTGTATATCAGGGACAAACAAGAACCTAACAATAATAAGTATATATTAAAGAAATGAAAAATTGACGAAAAGCAACAAAACACAGCTACCTCAGCGTTTTCAATGCGAAAACTTAGTAAACGTTAAACGACAACAAAGTATATAAATATAATAAAATATTATGTTATATATGTTTATTGCATAGCAAACATGTAAAGATACCAACCAAATAAAAACCTAACTTTAAAAGTTACAAACTATTTATAATATGTAAAAGAAAAACTATGACAGAAACAATGAAAGCTAGCTTTGGTGAAAATTTAGAGCGCCCCAACAGTAAATGTCCTGTTAACAGTTAGACTGAAGCGTGAGTATATATTGACGGCAATCAATGCTTTAGAAAAATCATAAAAATATATGTATGTTGATGCAAATCCTAATAAGATTTGCCTAGAACGTGTCAGAACATAAACTTTTGGCACAGAAATGTTATAGTATTGTTTGTGCTGCGGGGCAACTGGACAACAGTGTGTGCAAATTATTTACATGTTAAATAACGAAACTGAGCATTAAATAAATAAAATACATACTTTCCCAGAAAAGATTTGGATTTATTTGTAGATGGAAGGAAGTATTCACTCGTCTTTAATCACTTGCGCGCTTCTATTTGAAATTTATTAAATGTATTATTTTATATTTTACGAAAATAGCGGCAATAAAAATTGGTAAACACGGAAATGTTATGGTCACTCACTAAGCTCGATACAACTGTTGCCAAAATTAGCGCAACATTGGGCGTGCAACATTTTTTCTTGTGCTGTTAAATATCAGTGTGCGCCAAATTCAAATGCAAGTTTCATGTGAGAATTTGTCGTTACCAAATTACAGTTATTGATTACTAATTTGGCTAAATCAATATTGATTGCTTAAGTATAATTTATAACATCTGTATTAATAGTTCTTTGTAGCATTTTCCTTTCATTTTATTCATTTTGAGTCACTTTTAATTTTTCACTGGTAACAGTGGTCTGCCACAACAGCGCTGCCAACTCGACCTGCCATGCGCTGTGCATTCCACGCAGTCAAGCAATTGCTGAATGCTATGACAGAGTTTCATAGTTAATAGCTTCTACACAAAAGCCAGTATTCAAAGAACGTTTTATTTTGAAAGTTGTTATATTTGATTAAGAGGAAATATCGAAAAACGAAAGATCGATTTGTAATGAAAATGTTTCTTTTTTTATTCATTTTTGGTACTTTTTATCTTCAAGTGGCAATCGTGGCTGAAACTTACATATACTTTATCTGTTATAAATACATTTTGCTTATAATTACACATCTTTATACTTTTTCAAGCAGAAAATTATACACAATCAAAAAAACGCAGATGCAAAAAGTTCAAACATTAGAGTAAGTAAACCTTATTAGCTTAAATAAAATTTCTCTAACTATTAGCAAACATCATCATCGTCCATGGGGTCCTCCTCATCGTCTGGCTGCGACACGCTGACCTCTGCGAAGTCATCTTCCACGCTATCCACAAAACTGGAGACTCTGCAAGTGAAACAGAACAAGTATTTTAGTACAAATGTAGATGGAAAATTAACTGCATGTGGTATGTGTCACTTTTCAAAATCGTATTGTGGCAGCAGACCCTCGTCCTTAAAATGACTGCCCCCCACTCCAGTTGCTCTCCCACCTCCTCCGGTGACGTAGTTGAGCAGCGAGCAGAGACGCAGCAGCGCCAGGAGCAGCAGCAGCATCCCGGCCACATAGCTCAGCCAAAGATTATGGGGATACAGCATCAGTGCTATGCCCAGAGCCACATATATGGGCGCGGGCCGCCAACTGCCCAAGCATATCGAATAGCGCCAGCAGTGGAGGCAGCACGAGGAGCTAGTACTATGGTAATTATCGCTGCAAATTAAAAATAAATAAATATATAGTGCGTATACATGCGTGTGAGTAATTTATTTATGAACTTCCACGTCTTAACTTACTCGCACTGAAGCTGCAGAAATATGGTTATCAGCCATTTTATCTCAATGAACAGCACCAGCAGAGCTGAAAAACTGGCCAAGCATTAAAATTTTATGATCCACGGCGAAAGGAGAGAGAGAGCTTACAGTATATATAGACCCGCCTGATAGCCATGCATGTAGACATCGACGCCCACACCACAAATAACTGAAATGAGAAATGACCACAAAATTGGCAATTGGCTGTTGAATCGAGGCCCAAGTCGCTGGTTGGGCTAATGTTGTTCTTGTTCTTATGGGATACTCGTGTCCTTGAATGGGCCCATATATAAGACAATATGATTGCGACTACTCCAATAACATTTCTTTTGGCCATATTTCGTTTAACAAACAGACGACCATAAAATATGCTAAAACGTAAATATGTAATCTGCGTACCATTGATGACACCGATGCGATAGCCCGAGGGCGGCTTGAAAGGTTTCATATGGTAATTTAATGTGATTAGGAATTAAACATTCTGAGTGTATCTAACAGATTCTGTTCAACAAGCTGTAGATATAATTCTGTTTACCTGATGAAAGCTAATAAAAAAAAGCTATCTGTATATTTATGAATTATTTTTTTATTTATTTGTTTTAAATATTCTTTTATCAGATAACTTTAGTTTGATTTAATTTTTTATTTAGTTTAATATTTAAAATATGAATTGAGGAAACTATTCCTTTAGTCACTGAATTAATAGTGCTTGTTCCATATCGATAATAAATTATACAGTATCGATACTTTGATCTAAAAGTATTTTAACTTATAGAAATTCCATCAAAATAATACAATTATTATCGATGATAAGACCCATAGTTTGGTTTACTAACCAGAGATAGAGAGTCAGAAACTTGACTAAATCTAAAGATGACAACGATTAAAATAATTTGTAAAAAATATATTTTTATTATAATTTTTCCAATAGACAATAAATTATAAAGAATTATTTAAAAATCAAGTCTCATCTTTCGTTTAGTTTAATTATAAGGTTTAAGCTTTAAACTATAAAATATAGTAAATTTATAATGTTTTCTAAATGTTTCACATAATAATATTCTCAATTTAAACTTATGCTCTACACTTGAGCCTAAAAGTTGCAATCTATTCAAAACTTTTCAAACTGCCCGCCGTTTCTTTACATATTCTAAGTATATTATGCCCATCAACGCACAGATTCGATGTGTAAAATATGACTCAAACAACAAGAGGACAAAAGAAACGAGATAGACGCCAAATCTACTCAAAATTCAATCTAATTAAGTTGTTATTGTATGCTTTGCGGAAAAACAAATCCGATTAAAGACCCACCAAAAGGCTGAGGCAAGTTGGCCAAAAAAATTAGAAGAAACTTCTAAGCTAAGCCAATTACATTAAACGCTTCGAGTGGAGTCACTCAGCTACTCGTTCGATGGAACGTGCGTAACAGAGTAAAATCAAATGGAAACCATGCAAAAATTATGTGCTGCTCCCAGCACAATCAGGGTGTGGTGGCGAGGGGAGTGCTAAATGAGCTGGGGGATGTGCTGGAGGTGGAGGTATTCCCGACTGATAGATTTTTTTCCATGCTGTCGCCAATTTAACAGGACAGAGGGGAGTAGGGGGCTAGTACCGCTAAAACGACTGGCGCCAGTAAACCAAGAGTAAAAATCACTGGAAACAGAGGGGAATAAACTAGACCAAAGGGTTGCACTTGGCAAAGGATGTGCAAGGATATGCATGGGATATGCTACAAGCTGCAAAAAAGGCCAATGCCTCGTTAATGGCCCTGAGTGTATTATGTGTTTGTTTTATAGATACGAATATACTATGTATATGCATATATTCTATTTTTTTATGACGCTGCCTTGCGGTTTATGAACTGTGAACATTTTGTGTCAACTGCAGACTTTGTGCTAAACAAAAACACAGAATCTGCTATGAACTTGACCCGAGTTTCTTATATGCAGATTTTTGCCAAGCGAGTGTCTTAAGCGAGGGGTCATTTATCATATCAGCTTGAGCTGGTCAGCAGTTCTGTTGAGAATTGTTGCTGCTATCACAAGTGCATTAAGCGGGGAGTCGATCAGGCTGCGGAAGTCCTTTGTACCCAACTGATGCTCCCCATGTGCATGATGATGAACCCAAGCAAAGTGAACTTTAATAACTCTGCCATATGCACAATTGTTTAAATAGATTATAAATTGCATTTAAATGGCAACAAAATGACTGTGACAGCACAAGGAGGAAATGCACATCTGCTCTGGAGTCTGGACAAGATATACACCATAAAAGTCCGAACAGAATAATCTTTTTCCCATTAATATTAATACTGCTGTAAATACTGGTAGTGAGGTGTACTTGCAAGAAAATAGTTAATGGTCAAATTAAATGAGAAGTTATAGTGTTTAGTTCTGAAGCAGTATTGAATATTCTTCTTCTATATCGAAACCAACTACAGAAACTAATATCTTACCCAATATTCTATACAGTTTGATTGTCTGTATTAAGTTGACAATTAAGACAATTTAATAATGATAAAAGCACTGTGTTTATTATATATATTGATAATACAGTGCGTTTCATAATCATAAGACACTTTAGAATTTGTTAAAATACAATTAATGGGATTCATGCAAATCCGATTGGTAAAGGTTCTTAAAATTCGAAGTCGACATACTAAATACAAAAAAATTCAAAAAAATATTCCATCAAACGGTTCTTGTTTAAAGGATGGGTGTCTTATGATAACGAGACAATAAAAAGTCACATCAAAACGTGCTTCCAGAAAAATAGTGCAATGGAAAAACGGAAAATTCTAACAGTGAATTCAAAGCTCAGATGTAAATGCTCTGCATTTGTAATAAATTTCGGCTATTGAAAGCTTTAATAAACAGATATAAGATATATGTATATAAGTGTCTTATTATTATGAAACGCACTGTATATAATAATTTATAATTTGATGTTAGTAATGTTCTAATACAAGTATCAACATTTAATAGAATAAAACTTATGTGGCTTTGACAACAGACTTTATACAACATTTAAATTCATAAATTTAGGAAAAAGTTAAATTTTTGAAACCAAATTGCATCTTTAAAGTGCCTTGAATATTTTCGGAAAAAACGCCATTTAAATTGCGCCAAAAGGTATGCTATAAGTAAATGCAAATTGTATAGCGAATTGTACAAATGTATGTATATGAAAATGAAAAGAGGAAAATATGTATGTGTGTATGTGAAAAATATGTTAAATTCGCATAATCGTGGCCGTTGCTATGGTTACCCCATTATGTGTTTTTAGCCACATATGCTAACCTTATCATACGCTATGCTGCCGTGTGGTACCTGCAGCTCATATACGCGTATATGTAGTACAGCCCCTACTTGAATGGGCCACGGTTTGCAAATTATATACATGCGAAAGTATTTATGCTCACCGAAAGAAGTCAGCAGACCAAAAACCCTTATCACAGGACGTAAACATTCACAAGGCTCGGACGGCTGGCGGCAACGTCGACGGCGATGTCGCTGCAGTTGCTCATGCTGTTGCTGCTGATGCTGCTGCGTTTGAATCATGGCTACCAGCAGTGTTTTTCCTCTTTTGCTTTGCTTTAGTTGTTTTGCATTGATTTTGCCATCAATTGCAATTGTTTAAGTGTTGTTGCATTGCACACACACGCACACAGTTCACGAACATTCAGGCAGATTGACAGAGGATTATGTTCTGCAATGCTATATCCAGCTAATATAACAGGAAGCAGAGCTTAGCCTCAGCTCAACTCGGTAAGACACTTTGCGCTATGCATTGAATATAAATCAAGTGAACTTTTACGTATCCAATTTCTTGGCAAGCGACTGACCCACGTTTGCCAAGGATTTGGCAACACGAACAGCAACAATAATAACAGCGGTAGCGGAGCAAAAGAAACAATAAGCAGCTCGTTACGCGTTTAAATTTCAGCAGAGCATACGCGGCGTATGCGTAATGCGTAATGCGGCCGACATCGTCTTTGTTTCTGCTCGTTATTCTTTTTACGTTTAATTCGTTCACCTTTTTAACATGGCATTTAATCACAGTGGCACTTTGTGTGCGTTTGTGTGAACTAATGGCTGCAAATTACCGTTAACGTGCAGCAATTCAGCACCACACACACACCACTCACAACGGCAACAAATAAGTTCTTTTTGTTTTTTTGAAATGTCCACCCAAGTTCTGTGCAGGTGCCACTTGACTTGAATGAGCTGAAAGCCAAGCCAAACACGAGCCCGAGTCCTGACTCTGACTCCGACTCCGACTCTGACTTTGAGTTCGAGTCGAAGCTTAATTCTGAGTGCTCTAAACAACGTCCGCACGCTTCTAGCAGCGACAAGTGAATGAATGGAGCAATCGTACTCAGTCGCCTTTCAGGCTGCCACTGTGACTTCTAGCCCACCCAAATCAGCCAGCCAGCCAGCGAGCCCAACCGAATGCCCTACTTATCGAAAGACCTTCTTTGATTCGTACACTACAAATATACTTGTGAATATTATTATATATATATATTATATTATTATACATATATTATGGGCCAAAAGCAAGTTGAAAATCTGCATAACAGCGAATTGAATTGCAAGTGCATTTACATTTTTAAATTAACATAATTATACTTGTAATAATTGTTTAGATTTCCTGCCTTTCTATTTCTATAATAAATTAATTTGAATGTGAATATTTATATTTTATTTTATTTTAAATTTATATTTTTATATTTTCTACTCATAGGTTTTAGCATTTACTAAGTGCAGTTCAAGTAACGATTCGATTTCAGAAACGAGTATAAACGACTTTAACATCTACATACAAAACACACAAACTTTTACTATGTATTTATATTAATTATGATTGAATATTATATTAATTATGAAAAAAGTTTGGGCAGTGTGTGTTCAAATGTTTAGCTACAAATATAGTTCGACATTCAAATATAAATGCATACTTAAATGGAAAATATTTTCAAATTGCATTACTGCCATTTTACAAAACAGAAAGTGAAATTTAAAAATCAATACCCAATTATTACATATTAAATATAGTATAAATATAAATACTATGTATAAGAAATAGTTTACTTAATCAATCTAAACAAAATGTAAAAATCAAAACCCAATTATTACATATTAAATATAATAGTATAAATATAAATACAATTGATGAGATGAAGACGAGTGTGTATAATAGAGTACTTTATCAATCTGCCCACAATTACAGCGCATAGCTCAAGTCTATAGTGCCTACACCTAATTCTATTCGCTTTTATTTGTCACGTTGTGCTTTGAGTGTGTTATTGTTGTTGCTGCTGCCGCTACTTCTACTGCTGCTGCTGCTGCTGCTGTTTTCCATGCTTGAGCCTGGCCTGCCTCTGCCCTTAGCTGCTGTTAGTGCCCCTCTATGTTTGTTGGCATCGTTTCAGTAATTTTCATAACTGGCGCACTGCGTGGCTATCACAAGGGGCAGGGGTGGAGCTGCTACGCGGAGCAGTTGACAATTGCGCCATCTACGCAGAGTGTGGACAAAAACATTTTCGGCAGTGACAATGCCACCGTCCCCGCCTATCCCATCCCATCCCATCCCATCCCTTGGACCAACTTCCCGCTCTTGACATCCTCCCTTAGCAATTTATACATTAAATACAGGAGCAGCTGGAGAGGCAAATATTTTTTTTAGCCTGCTTCAGGTCTGCCCGTCCGCTTGTCTAGTTGTCTCCTGCATCTCTCATTTTGTTGTGAACATTTCTGGACTACGAGTGAGAAGCTATTTTACTGTTTGCATTATGTGATGTTAATGGCATCTTTACGGGATTCGGCTCGTCGTGCTAATGATGTGGATGCGATGTGGATGCTTTTGGCTCATTTGTTGAACTCCTTGCGACGCTTCATTATCTTTGTAATGCCAGCCACCATGGCCACCTCGGGCAATGCCAGTTTGGCGTCTTCCTGGAAGTCACAACGCCGCGTCAAATGCAACCAGGTCCGCTCCGGATTCAGGGACAACGGCATTTGCAGCCAGCTAACATAATCGATTTTTAAGGAGCCCGTCAACAGCTGATCGAACGGCGTGTTGCCTATAAAGAACATGGACTTGAGCACTGTGGTCTTGGTCTCTTTGATATTCTGGCCGAGCACTCCCTGAAAGGGACTTGGTTCATTATCCCCGGTACCCAACTGTTCCAGCAGCCAATCCTTGTTGAATTTCAGATAATTATAAATCACTTTCAGTGCCTGCTTTCCAATGTTTGTGGTCAACACATCGCTAGCCAGCACCTCGGCGATATAATCAGCAATGCCCACGTCCAACTCCATGGCATAATTGGCCGGTGGACTATGGCTTAAACGCTCCGATTCGGCATTGGTCAGTGCCAGGTCATCCATTTTAACAGTGCTCACTGCGCTCATGCCGCCAGCACCACGACCACAACTGCCACCGAAATCGGTGTCTAGATTGATGCTCTCCTTGGCCTGCTTGAGGAAGAGCTCAATTTGATCCGTATGCTTGTCATCCTCATCGATGGAACAAATGGCTTCCGACAGAGAATAGCAAATGGCAGCCTTTGTCTCACTCTTAGCTGCCAATAGAGAGCGCAATACTAATAAGTAGTATATTGAGTTAATCCATGACTCTTACCCTGTTCCTGCAGCTCCGCTGTCTTGATCAGCTCCGTGTAGAGAGCTGCGAAAACTACTTGCAGCAGCACAGAATCTCCCAGTGGACGTGTGGAAACTGGTATTATATCCTGCAGCAGTGCTGTAATCTTATACAGCCCCTCAGGCATGCAGTCCCAAATCTCAGAGACACAAGTCAGGGCCAGGGACATGGCCTGATACATGCTGGCGCCATTCTCCACGGCATTGATGAGCATCTCGACGACACAGTCAAGCACCGGATATACAAAGTGCATTATGGCCTCCAGCCAGGGCGTACGCTTCTGATTCCATACCTGACGCTTGTCCAGACAATCGCTCCAGCCGCTAACCGCATTCTCCTCCAGAGTCTTGATTAGACAGGACTTGATGTCAACTGCCTTGCCCACGGCCACAATCAAATAGGTGAGGGACAGCACAATCTGATAGTTTGACTGACCCACTGGATCTGTTTTGAATAGAATTAAAAGTTATAATTGAGCAGAATAGGTATAGAGAGCATCCATACCAATATCCGCAGCTATGGAGTCAGTAACATTGAAGCATTCACCACGGCACAGAAACGCTTCACATTTCAGTGGAGCGCCCTCGGCACTGGTGAACGAATGTTTGGCCACATTCTTAAAGTTCTCCGACGATGGCAAATGCTGCATCAGATGACGCATTATAATGCCCGTTAAATAGGCATCTCTCATCAGCAGAATCTTCAGTAAGTAGGACCAGTGTGCCTCGGGAAATGCCAGCAGTACACGCAGCTCCAACGATATGGCAGTGTTTGTAGTCAGATCAGCGAACTCTGTTACCCACTGGCAGGATTGCTCCTTCGGAAAGTAACGTGGCAGTGCAAATATAATCCAAGCACTGGGCAGACCATGGCGCGAACTAAACATTTCCATGTTGTCCAATCCCTTGCGAAAGACCTGCGATAGAAACAACAACATTAGGCACATACATTAAAAAATCGCACCATACATTCAATGCATCTCAATGCATCTTTATTCATGCAGAGAAGCAGGGGGATGACATATCGAAAATCAAACATAAACTTAAGCTGCTTATCCATTAAACCAAACCTAACAAAAGAAAAGAATTAAGTCTCTAACTCCTATAGTTTCCGAGATCTAGGTGTTCATACAGACGAACGGACAGACAGATAGGGCTATATCGACTCAGCACGTCGTCCTGATCAAGAATATATGTGGAGTCTGACACGCCTCCTTCTATCTGTTACACAAACTTAATAGACCCCTTTTTTTATTTTTAAAGTACAGGGTTTAAGAAGTTGTAGTATTTGACGTTTTTGTGTATCAAGCAGAAGGAAGCATGATATACCTTATTAAGAATATAGTGTATTCTTGATCAAGACGACGAGCCGAGTCGATTTAGCTCTGTCTGTTCGTCTGTCTGCCTGCATGAACACTAGATCTCACAAACTGTAACAGACGCAATATTTCTTAGTTCTATTCGTGTATTGGCCATTAAGATCAAAATTACTTCCATATCTCCTTCCCACTTGCCCACTTTAGTGCCCTGAAGACGATTTGGCGTGGAGCGATCGAATTATATCGGCAAAATTAAAAAAAAAACACTTTTTTATTTTAATGCTGTAATATGGACCTTGAGCTAGCAAAAATCCTCCAATTACCCACTTTCCTCAAATTGACGAATATGTTCTCTACAGTTTTAGAGTCACTCACTTCTGACAAACAAAGCCTAAGATTCAATTTTAACGAAAAAGAGAGTGACCATTTTAATTGCAACACTCGTTCATTGCATTTTCTGAACACCAAATGACAAAAAGTGAACATACATATGTGAATTTACAGGATTAGAACTATGTAATCAGAGTTTTTTTGGCTTTTTTATTAAAATAAAATATAGGTATCGTCGATTGTGTTCGATATATATAGTTATATATCTTGTATATAGAAAGAAATTGGCAGCAAACTCGAATCATACCTGCTTAGTTTCCTTACATTTTTCTAAGCCCAAGTTGTAACCAATTTATGATCTAAAGGGTCGGCATTTGGATAATAAACCTATTCGGAAAAATCCAGCTGCTGACAATAAACACAGCTTAGCGAATTAACCGATTATGGATGTGTCGCTAATGGCTTATCATATTATATTAATATTTCTTTCCCTTTATCGCACCAATTACTTAATTATACTCAGAAGCTAAATAAATTGGTCCTTACAATATTAAGATGGCAGTAGCTTTTCCTGGTAACAGAATTATGGAGAAGAAAAATAAACCGAAATCTCTGTGCATTCGTGTTCTCGTTCTCTGAATTCGGCTTGAGCGTAACACACAAATCGGTCCCTTGTTTAAATTTCCTTAAACCCTTAATCCAAAAGTTAGCCCTAACTAGGGCAATAAAAGAACAGTACCGCACTCTTCGTCTAACTTCGCAGGAAAAGCAGTTTATAACCCACTCATGTCAAGGTCAAGTAGGTAATAAACTCGTTAGGAAAATCCCAGCTGCCGGGTGTTACACTAATATTTCACTGCCCTTGTTGAGATTGAGATTGAGCAGAGATTACTCAGCCTCGTTGTGTATAAATACGCGACATTTCGCAATCTCTGACAGATTTCATTCGAAAGTGAACGGAGAAGGACGTCTTAGAGCTCTGCCACGTTTGATAAACCAAAATTGAGATATTTTCAAAAATCAATTGTTGAACTCAAATAATCAATTTGAGTAGTGGTGGTGGTCAAGGCATGAGCGATTCAGAATCTCCAAATGCTAGGCGAGCGAAACGTGAGCGGATTGGTGAGGATGGTGTTGCGGAGGTGTGGGGTACAAGCCCTACGCGGGAACATGATGACGATGTGAAGCTTATTAAAGGTTCTTTCGTTGGCCCAAAGAAGAAAAAATCGAACAAAAGCAGTAAAAAATCCGATTGCAAGTCCAAAAAGAAAGTAAAGAAGTCTAAAAAAAAGAAGAAAAATCATAAAAAGGAGTCTAGCAGTTCATCGGAAACCTCATCGTCGTCATCATCAAGTTCCAGCAGTGAGGACAGTTCATCCAGCGAAGATAGTTCTGAAAGTGAAAGTGAAGACGAAGACGTTTGGTTCGAAAAAACTGTCGAAGACATTAAAAATGCATCAAAAAAGAAAGCTAAGAAAACCACAACTAAAAAGCATAAAAAGAAGCAGAAGAAGAAGCGAAAATCAGAGACAGACAAACAAAAAAAGCTCTCTTCCGGTGCCAATGCCGACGAGGATGTCGGTCCATCCTTGCGCACTGGTGGCAGCCTGAATCAGGAGGATTTCGGTCGGGCTCTGCTGCCTGTTGAACGTGTTGCCAGGACAGCCTACATCGGTGAAGTTTTGCTGTTGAGTGTTTGCCACCTTGGCAATTAATCGATATCAAGCTGGAGCCAGAAGATGAAGAGAGGGAATTAGAGAGACAAGACAGAGCCGTGACTCCAATAAACTGGTCGGTAAATGGTCAGATCACTATTGATAATAATTATTATGAGAGTCCTCGTTCGCCATCACCTACCAGCACCCGCTCGTGGGAACCACCTAAAAGTTGTAGCATTTCCGCCCAAACTACTCCAGATTGCACTCAATTTCAATGCGATAAATGCATTCGGCAGTTTTCATCTGCAAGAGGTTTACACAACCACAAGCGGACGCATAAGGCTGAACAATTGAATACGCTGGGACAACTAATGACTCACACCACAAGTGATGGCGGAAAACATTCACATATGTGCGAATACTGTCAAAGAGGATTCGATGCATTAGTCAAACTGAAACGACACATTACCACAAACCACAGATCGAAGAAAGTACATCCCTGCACTCACTGCCCAAAGATATGTGGTTCAAAATCCGCACTAAGGACACACATGCGTGATCACACTGGATTACGGTTCTTTAAGTGGACTTTCAAGGCTTTCATCCGCTCAAATGCTCGCTATCGTCGCTTTCGCCAAAAGCACCTTCGAAGATCTACATCAAAGAAGGACAAATAAAACCTGGACGAGTCGAAGACATCTTGCAGACTATGTAATCAAATTTTATATACTAATACTAATTATATATACTATTATAAAATATACTAATTATTTAAAGTTTTCTATTAAATAAAACCATTTTCTACCAATTCCTTTAAATATTTCTGTCTAAGTAGATTACAAAATAAATAATTATTAATTCAATAAAAACTAATAACAAGGTCCATTTAAACTCATAAGTACAGTAAAATGAGCCTTTCGGCACGCCAAGCTCGGAAACAATTCACATCGAGCTAAGAACATGCATAATTTTTGAATGAAGCTCGAAATTTATGCATAAAATGACGGCTCAAAGCTAGTGTTGGGTAAGTACTGCTCACTTTAGTTAACATGTTATCTTGTTCTTTTCTTGGAGGTGAGCCGACTCGCTCACTTGGTCACTTAGGACATTTTAAGGACCTTAAAAACCTCCCCTTTAGCATATTTTCAATTCTTTTCATTAACAGTTGCTTGCTGACCAATTTTTCAGGCTGTTCCCATTTTAAAATTCGTTCAATCGACGTACTTTTTGAAAAAATGGGGTGCAAATTTACAATTAATTGATTTTGATTAGCTTTATATTTGGTTCATTTCGAAATAGATTAGCTTCGTGTGTAAGTACAATAAATATTTTCGTTTCTTAAAAACGATACATCCAATTTAGGAAGCCCATTTTTATCAAGCCCCATTTTATCTGTTTTTTTTTATCATTTTCAGTAAACAATCTTAATCTTAAATCTCCCCAGCCTGCTGACAGCCCATGTCCTTGATATGGACCCACTGTGTTTTCAAATTAAAAACATATTTGTTATGGTTTAGCAAACCTCTTGCAGATGAAAACTGCCTAATGCATTTATCGCATTGAAATTGTGTGCGATCTGGAGTAGTTTGGGCGGAAATGCTACAACTTTTAGGTGGCTCCCTCGAACGGGTGTTGGTAGGTGATGGCGAACGAGGACTCTCATAATAATTATTGTCAATAGTGATCTGACCATTTACCGACCAGTTTATTGGAGTCACCACTCTGGCTTGTCTCTCTAATTCCCTCTCTTCATCTTCTGGCTCCAGCTTGATCTCGATTAATTACCAAGGCGGCAAACTTTCAGCAGCAAACTGACTCATTTTTCATACACATTTATTAAAAATTTAATTTTTAAACAATTTTAAGCGTGTCAAATCGTAGACTACAACTATGTTCAGTTACAAAGGACTACCACTATTTCTTATCTTTAGCTTGCAATTTAGAGTGAATCATATCTTTGAACTGCGTTAAAATCTTATTTTCACGCTTCTGTCGCTCCTCCTTACTGAACATGGCCAAGGCGCGCTTTTCGTCCGCCGAATACAGTTGATTTTCCTTTCTTATACGCACTGCTTCCATGCGCCGGTGGCGACTGCCGCTCATCACATAACCGACGGACTCAAAGTTGGCTATTTCATCGGATGTAAGTCCGATTTCACCACGTCGAGGGATGCGTTTACCTTCAGCGATGTAGGCTGCCATGGCAGCACCTTCACCAGGCAGCAGAGCCCGACCGAAATCCTTCTGATTCAAGCTGCCACCAGTGCGCAAGGATGGACCGACAGTTTTTGCCAACCAAACGTCTTCGTCTTCACTTTCACTTTCAGAACTATCTTCGCTGGATGAACCGTCCTCACTGCTGGAACTTGATGATGACGACGATGAGGTTTCCGATGAACTGCTAGACTCCTTTTTATGCATTTTCTTCTTTTTTTTAGACTTCTTTACTTTCTTTTTGGACTTGCTATCGGATTTTTTACTGCTTTTGTTCGATTTTTTCTTCTTTGGGCCAACGAAAGAACCTTTAATAAGCTTCACATCGTCATCATGTCCCCGCGTAGGGCTTGTACCCCACACCTCCGCAACACCATCCTCACCAATCCGCACACGTTTCGCTCGCCTAGCATTTAGAGATTTTGAATCGCTCATGCCTTGACCACCACCGCGATGGTGATTATAGCTACGACTTGGTTTTTCCGTACTCATAATGATTATTTTAGTTGAACAATTGATTTATGAAAATATCTCAATTTTGGTTTATCAAACGTGGCAGAGCTCTAAGACGTCCTTCTCCGTTCACTTTCGAATGAAATCTGTCAGAGATTGCGAAATGTCGCGTATTTATACACGACGAGGCTGAGTAATCCCTGCTTAGGAGGTATAAAACATACAGCCCACATGGGCAGTGAAATATTAGTTTTCAGTAAACAATCTTAATCTTAAATCTCCCCAGCCTGCTGACAGCCCATGTCCTTGATATGGACCCACTGTGTTTTCAAATTAAAGACATATTTGTTTAAAATATAATATTAAATCGTCAATTTAACAATAAATGAGCAAAAAGGCAAAAGTTCTCAGAAAAGCAAAATTGAGCAATAAAACATAATAATCACGCAATAAAACATAATGATCACGCGCATAACGCGCGCAAGTACAGCTCAGCAACTGTGCAACTGAGCAATGAGTAAGAGCAGGTAAGCAGCTATAGTAAGTAATTAGCAAGAGCAACTCGGCAACTGAGCAATGAGCAAGAGCTGTTCAGTAATTAAGCTACTGAGCAGTGAGTAGAGCTGTTCAGTATTTAAGCAACTGAGCAGTGAGCAAGAGCTTATCAATAACTGAGCAAAAAAGAACAATTTGGGAAGCACACGTTCACTTGTTCAGTTTAGTGAACAGCTCATTTTTGTTCACTCACTTATAAACAACAGAAGAAATATATTACTGAAGTTAATTCCAACTCAAGCCCTTCTCAGCTTAAGTCAATTTATCTACGTAAAGAGCAAATTTAAAAAAAAATTTAATTGCGCCAACACACACATAAAAGCGCCTTTTTTGGCTCAAAAACGCCAAGTGTGGCAACTGTGGTTGCGACAACTGTTTATACCAGCTAAGGGTAGTTCGTCTTTATCGTGTATATTTTCGCAAACTCTGACAATAACAAGTCGCAAGTAAACAAAAAAACAAATTGCGATTTTCTTAAGTCCATTATCCATCAGCCGGCATTATGAGTGAGTTTGCCCTATCCACAATTAAGGAGGAGAAAGACATGGAGCCGGTGTGCGACTGTAGTCAAGATATAGAAACTACGATCAGGACTAATCCAAGTAAAGAGTCGTTCATGTCAATGAAAGCAGCAGAAATTGATCAAATGCTATATTCTCTGCTTAATGAGAAGTGGGAACTTGTGGGCAGACATAGTCAGATTGAGCCAAAAATTGAACCAGAAACTGCACCAGAGATCAAACCAGAACCCACATTAGAGATTGTACCAGAAGCCGATACAGAGACTGAAGCAGAGCCAGCACTAGAGATCAAAACAGAACCCGCACTAGAGATTGGACCAGAACCCGATACAGAGACTGAAGCAGAACCAGCACTAGAGATCAAAACAGAACCCGCACTAGAGATTGGACCAGAACCCGATACAGAGACTGAAGCAGAACCAGCACTAGAGATCAAACCAGAACCCGCACTAGAAATCGTACCAGTATCCGCACCAGATGCCGAAAATGAAGAAGGTAGACCGGTGGCTCTACTAAGTACGATAAACAACCGACGCTCACTGCGTTCCAGCAAACTAACGCAAAACAGCGAAGACCAATCAAAGAGAACTGATAATGATAGTCCTAATACGTCGGAGCCAACTAAACCCCGTTCGTCCGGACCTTCTAGAAGATCAACACGCAAACAATGTAAGAACGAAAAAGATGACAATTCCTCTCTTACTACTTCATATCACGAACAATATCAATGCGATGACAATTCCCATCTTACTACTTCAGATCACTCACAATATCAATGCGAATTATGCAACAAGGAGTTTTCATCGTCAAAAGGTTTGCAAAGTCATAAGCGGATGCATAAGACTGAACAATTTCCCAAGTGCTCCAAGTGTCCAAAGAAATTTCTTAATAAATCCCATTTGATGGAACATAAGGAGAAACACACTAGCAAAACTAACACCATCAAAACTAAGAGTGCCGAAACATGTTATAAGTGTTCTTACTGTTCTAAAACATTTCTGTACCGAAATGTTTATGAACAGCACCTACGAGTCCACACCGGAGAACGGCCTTACAAATGCTCCAAATGCTTGGCCAAGTTTAAGCATAAGACTAATCTGATGAGACATACCTGTGCATTACACACTGAAGGAGGACAACACAAGTGTTTCCGCTGTCTACAGACATTCGCCACAATGGGAGAACTATTTACTCACCTCACTTCTCATGCCGAAGAGTTTCCAAATATGTGTCGATTTTGTCAAAAATTATTCGACACATTAGCCGATATGAAAAAACATATTGCCAACTACCACGGATCTAAGAGTAGATATAAACACACTGTCAAGAAAACAAAGATTACTGTCACTACTACGCCACCCATCAAAATTAAGAGTGCCGAAACATGTTATAAGTGTTCGTATTGCTCCAAAACATTCACGATCCAAAAAACTTATGAAAATCACCTACGAGTCCACACCGGAGAACGGCCTTACAAGTGCTCCAACTGCTTGGCCAAGTTTAAGCATAAAACTAATCTGATGAGACATACCTGTGCATTACACACTGAAGGAGGACAACACAAGTGTTTCCGCTGTCTACAGACATTCGCCACAATGGGAGAACTATTTACTCACCTCACTTCTCATGCCGAAGAGTTTCCAAATATGTGTCGATTTTGTCAAAAATTATTCGACACATTAGCCGATATGAAAAAACATATTGCCAACTACCACGGATCTAAGAGTAGATATAAACACACTGTCAAGAAAACAAAGATTACTGTCACTACTACGCCACCCATCAAAACTAAGAGTGCCGAAACATGTTATAAGTGTTCGTATTGCTCCAAAACATTCACGATTCAACAAACTTATGAAATTCACCTACGAGTTCACACCGGAGAACGGCCTTACAAGTGCTCCAAATGCTTGGCCAAGTTTAAACAGAAGACTAATCTGATGAGACATACCTGTGCGTTACACACTGAAGGAGGACAACACAAGTGTTTCCACTGTCTACAGACATTCGTCACAATGGGAGAACTATTTACTCACCTCACTTCTCATGCCGAAGAGTTTCCAAATATGTGTCGATTTTGTCAAAAATTATTCGACACATTAGCCGAAATGAAAAAACATATCGCCAACTACCACGGATCTAAGAGTAGATATAAACACACTGTCAAGAAAACCAAGATTACTGTCACTACTAAGCCACCCATCAAAACTAAGAGTGCCGAAACATGTTATAAGTGTTCGTATTGCTCCAAAACATTCACGATTCAACAAACTTATGAAATTCACCTACGAGTTCACACCGGAGAACGGCCTTACAAGTGCTCCAAATGCTTGGCCAAGTTTAAACAGAAGACTAATCTGATGAGACATACCTGTGCGTTACACACTGAAGGAGGACAACACAAGTGTTCCCACTGTCTACAGACATTCGCCACAATGGGAGAACTATTTACTCACCTCACTTCTCATGCCGAAGAGTTTCCAAATATGTGTCGATTTTGTCAAAAATTATTCGACACATTAGCTGATATGAAACAACATATTGCCAACTACCACGGATCTAAGAGTAGATATAAAAAGAAACACACTGTCAAGGCAACCAAGATTACTGTCACTCCTAAGCCACCCATCAAAACTAAGAGTGCCGAAACATGTTATAAGTGTTCGTATTGCTCCAAAACATTCCCGATCCGACAAACTTATGAAATTCATCTACGAGTCCACACCGGAGAACGGCCTTACAAGTGCTCCAAATGCTTGGCTAAGTTTAAACAGACGAGTAATCTGATGAGACATACCTGTGCGTTACACACTGAAGGCGGACAACACAAGTGTTCCCACTGTCTACAGACATTCGTCACAATGGGAGAACTATTTACTCACCTCACTTCTCATGCCGAAGAGTTTCCAAATATGTGTCGATTTTGTCAAAAGATATTCGACACATTAGCCGATATGAAACAACATATTGCCAACTACCACGGATCTAAGAGAATATATAAAAAGAAACACACTGTCAAGAAAACCAAGATTACTGTCACTACTAAGCCACCAATCGAAACTAAGAGTGCCGAAACACGTTATAAGTGTTCTTATTGCTCTAAAACCTTCCCGATGCGACAACCTTATGAAATTCATCTACGTGTCCATACGGGAGAACGGCCTTATAAGTGCTTCAAATGCTTGGCCAAGTTTAAAGTGAAGTGTAATCTGGATAGACATACCTGTCCGTTACACACTGAAGAAGGACAACACAAGTGTTCCCACTGTCTACAGACATTCGCCACAATGGGAGAACTATTTACTCACCTCACATCTCATGCCGAA
The DNA here is from genome assembly GCA_035045005.1 of Liodrosophila aerea. Taxonomy (NCBI): domain Eukaryota; kingdom Metazoa; phylum Arthropoda; class Insecta; order Diptera; family Drosophilidae; genus Liodrosophila; species Liodrosophila aerea. The sequence continues at coordinate 263,897 of JAWNNL010001351.1, forward strand.
GAGTTTCCAAATATGTGTCGATTTTGTCAAAAGATATTCAACACATTAGCCGATATGAAAAAACATATTGCCAACTACCACGGATCTAAGAGTCGACATAAAAAGAAACACACTGTCAAGGAAACCAAGATTACTGACACTACTAAGATACCCATTGAAACTAAGAGTTCCAAGTTGCGCTTTAAATGTTCTTATTGCTCCAAAAGATTCGCCATACGATCTATTTGTCAAAGACATATTCGAGTCCATACCGGAGAACGGCCTTTTAAATGCACCAAATGCTCGGCTAGTTTTAAGTACACTGGGATGATGCGAAATCATGTCTGTGCAGTCCACACAGAAGGGGGGCAACACCAGTGTCTCCACTGTTCAAAGACATTTGCTGCACTGGGACAACTAAGGACACACCTCACTACTCATGCCGCAGAGAATCCACATATGTGTCGACACTGTCAAAAAGTATTTGACACAATAGGCAATTTAAAACGACATTTTACCAAATACCACGCATCGAAGAATTTGGTACCCTGCACCTACTGTAAAAAGTTCATTTCAAAGTCTAATCTAAGGAAACACATGCAGGTTCACAACTGAGAACATCCCTTTAAGTGTACCCACTGCTTCAAGGATTTCAGCGACTCAAGTGTTCTATATCGTCACGCGCAGATCAAGGAAGGAAGAATTAGAACACTATTTCGAACCATATTCATATTCATAGATCTTGGGGAATATTTAAAATTATTTCGAAATGTTATTGCCGTTGATATATAGCACAATATATCATCAAACTGTATAATCTATGTTTATATACATATTATAATAAATATATTTTAACATTAGTGTTTTTTGTTCGCTGCTTCTCATTCCATTTCAGAACAGAAAAATATGTCAAAGAATATTCGGATATAACAATTTCCGCCAGACTAACTACACTGATAACAAAAACGAGCTAATATTGAGATTTTTGCTCGAAACTTGATTTTCTCAACAACAACAAAATTAATAGTAATAAAACATATGTATTTTGAAAACATACGAAAAAGGACTATTAACGTTATGGAACTACGAAATTTATGTAACAGACAAAATGAGGCATGGCAGACCCTACAAAGTATATATATTCTTGATCAGGTCCGACCGTAAAATTTGGAATTTTATAATGCATTTCACCTACCTTGGATAGGACACCTAATGGAGCACCGCGCAGCAGCAGGCAATAGAACAGTTCCCTGCACTTTGCATGAATGTCTCGAACAATGACACTCTGGTTGTTCAGCTGAAGCCCCACGTAGGCCTCCCCACTCTCGCAGACATGGGGAAGGAGCTCCGCTATGCAAAGGAGCATATTACAAATATCCACCAGATGCAGCTGCGACCTGGCCACGCTGGTAACAATCTGGGTATAGCGTACAGTCAGCACACTTAGCGTCTCGTTCAGCATGCCCGCAAAGATTTTCTGGGCCATTTTAGGTGGCACCGAGTTCCAGAGATCAGCTTTGGTACCGCGCATGTAATGCCACCACATTTGCACTGTATACGAACCTCGTTCCGATTCGAAGAAGGGCTGAGTGTCCTCCCAATGCAGGCAATCTGCATCCTGAATGATATACAGCAGCAGGAGCCGGCAATGAAGATCCAGAAGACGTTCAGCTAAGGCCTCCGACATCTGGGCATACTGTTTGAAACTGAGTTTCAAAGCACCACCCTTCTCATCTCCCTTGGGTGGACAAATAGTTGTTGTGGCCGCCTGCATATAGACACTCAAAGAGTTCTTAACCAGCGCAGCAGCCCCAATGGTGGCCGTGAGCACCGAGAGATCGGCATGATCCAACGACTCCTGAGACAAATGATGAATATGCTCGAGTAGAAGATCTGCCGATTTTGTAACCAAACTAACGAACTTATCTGGATCGGAAGTTTTAACCGCAGCATTGCTCTGCAAGTAGAGATTAAGATATATGGTATACATATATTACATAAAGAATCTACTTACAGGATCCGCTTCGTTCAGCTCCTTCTCCGTGTGCAATAGACCCGAATGTGTGCGATACGATGCGAAGTATTCATCCTCCCACCTGCGAATGCATAAAACTCTACGGAGTCATCAATATTGCTGTTTTGAGGGAAGCATTGCCTACCAGTGAATCAATTTAATCGAAGCAAACGATGCATAGCGAGGAAAGTCCAGCTTGCCACCCACAACTCCCGGGCAAATGGGCTCCTGCAGCACGCGCTGATGCGTCTATTCGAAGCAGAATAAAGGAAGGGGAAAACAATGTGTTAACGAGTTTTCCTTCACACAAAGCGATTTTTCTCCATTGCGGCACCTGATAAAACTCCAAATCGCGTTGCAGTAAAATTGGCACGCGGTCCATTAAATTTCCCTCCTCCAGCACCTCCATTTCTGCGTCTTTTTCTTGCTAATCCGTTCTCAACTAAACTTTAACTACAATTGTGAAACCCATTCGACTTTAATTTTCGTATCGAGCAAACAAAAGAAAGAGTTTGTGGTATTGCTATGCCAACAGCCTCAATACACCAATAAATAATAGTATTAAAATAATAACAATTTAAACAATAACATTGCATTGGGAAATGCGAGTCATTAGTAGAAGGAGGCGTGGCATATAACAAATTATTTGTATAGTGTCAACTAAGTGCAGTCAATGGAGTAAGTTAAGAAATAAAAGTGTATTTCAATTACAGTTAATGATAATAATAATCTGGTATAGTTGTACGAACTTATGTAGATATATGAATGCTATATACATACATACATACATACATGTATGTAGATAGACAGCAAGGGCTTTGGGTCTTCTATAGTGTAAGCAAATTATACTTACTTATTTTAGACATTCCGACTGTAGAATATATTAGCTGATAACAAAATACGTTTAAGCCCTTAAACAGTAATATTAGTTTTCTAACAAAATGGTAACTTATTTTGAGAAAAAATATAGTTCACTTAATAAAACTTTGCATGTGAATTGAAGCCAAGCGAGGATTTTTTACAACAATTTCTGCTAATTAATTAAATCGTAAATAAATAAATAAATCAAACCTAAATAAAGACAAATATTCAATAATTTTTTTGTAGAATTTTTATTTTTTTTTAATTTTTGATATAAACAACAAACAGTAAGTTATGAATATCATCATCATCTAAGAATATTTTCAGAAAAATACATGGTACGTCAGCTCTGTTTTTCATAAAATATTTCACATATCTATTCTCTGCATTTTTTACATATATTCAATAACATTTAGATTACCCCGATTACCAAACATAGCATGATATACTTTGATAGGGTGGATGGAAGAATAAACTGCAATAAAAGCGCAGCAACCTATGTCATTCATAGCATTTGGGTTGGTTGACACTCGTTCCATCAGAAAAGTATTTTTGTTTATATTGATTCAAAGTAAGTTTTAATTAATATGTCTGATAGTGTATCTTACCTTACCCGCTCTCAAGATAAGCTGTTCATATTTTTAATATTACCACATAAGTATTTCGTTACCTACAGATCTGTGCAGCGCGAGAGGCGAGCTGATAATGCGCTCTCTTCATATAAAGTAAATATGTATGCAGTATGTCTGTATATTAAACAAGTGATAAGCAGTCAGAATTGCCGGCGCTGCTGCTGCTGCTGCGACTGTTGTTGTGGCGAAAGCCTCAGTTGATATTTGAGCGGTGCCGGGCGCACATCATCGAGTGGAACAGAGGATTTAAGTGGAGAACAAAAGTAAGTGATCTTACGTTGCACTGGTAATCAGTAACTGTGCTGGGGGCAAGGGAGAACTGGAAATATTTTCAGGCACACTCTGACGCCCATTAAAAACGAAAACAACTCAAGAGTCACTTATCATGGCTTGATACGGCATGCTTATCAGAGCCGTATCAGTATCAGTAATCCATAAATCTCAATGGCACTCTCTCACACGGCTTTTACTTATTTCTCTCTCTCAGCATGATCGCACACTTGAGACAGTTGACCGGACGACCGACCTTGAGGCGTGGCCTGCAGCAGCTCCGCAGCGCGTCCTATTTGATAGATCAGCCCGAGTATAGCTTTCTTAAGGATTTGGGTCTAGAGCGTGACAATCCAGGCGTTTACTCAGGTCAATGGCAAGGTCGTGGTTCAAGCATCACCAGTTATGATCCCGGCACTGGACAAGCCATAGCAACAGTGCGACAGGGCACCGTGCAGGAACTCCATCAGGCCGTTGGCTTTGCTGTGGAGGCATACAAGCAATGGCGTAAGGTACCCGCTCCTGTGCGTGGTGAGATCGTACGTCAAATTGGCGATGAGCTGCGTAAATACAAGGAGCCTCTGGGCAAGCTGGTTTCCCTAGAGGTTGGCAAGATCTACAGTGAGGGTCAGGGCGAGGTGCAAGAATTCATTGACATCTGTGACTATGCTGTTGGACTCTCACGCATCTATGCCGGCCAGCTGATCAATTCCGAACGCGCGCAGCATACAATCTTGGAGGCATGGCGTCCACTTGGTCTGGTCGGTGTGATATCTGCCTATAACTTCCCCAATGCTGTCTTCGGCTGGAATGCAGCAATTGCTTTGACCACAGGCAACAGTGTGCTATGGAAGGGTGCACCCACTACACCGCTTGTCTCAGTAGCCACCACAAAAATTGTGGCCGATGTGCTGCATCGCAATAATCTGCCACCAGTAGTCGCCCTCTGCCAGGGTGGCACGGATGTTGGAGCTGCTCTCGTTGCCGATAAACGCGTCAACTTGGTCAGCTTTACGGGCAGCTGTCAAACTGGACGTGATGTGGGTGTGGAGGTGCAGCGTCGTTTTGGCAAAGTCATCCTCGAACTGGGCGGCAATAATGCTCTGATCATTGATGAATCTGCCAATTTGAAAATGGCACTAGATGCAGCTCTCTTTGGCTGCATTGGCACCAGTGGACAACGATGCACCACCACCAGACGTATTATTGTACACGAGAAACTCCACGACAGCTTCGTGGAGGCGCTCACTGCTAAATACGAACAGTTGTTGCCACGCATTGGCCACCAGCTGGAGCCACAAACTCTTGTGGGTCCAGTCCATACCAAACAGAACGTGGACAACTATAAGACGGCCATTGATGAGGCTAAATTGCAAGGAGGAAAAGTGGCCTTTGGTGGACGTGTGGTCCAGCGTCCTGGCTACTATGTAGAACCCACAATCATTACTGGTCTCCCGCACGATGCCAGCGTGGTGCATCGCGAAACCTTTGCTCCTATCGTTTATGTGCTAAAGGCCAAAAACGTGAACGAGGCTATTGCCTGGAACAATGAGGTGGAGCAGGGTCTCTCATCGGCTATCTTCACAGAGAACATCAGTCAGGCATTCAAATGGATTGGTGCCCAGGGCTCCGATTGTGGCATTGTCAATATAAACACTACAACGAATGGTGCTGAGATCGGAGGCGCCTTTGGTGGCGAGAAGGCAACAGGTGGTGGACGCGAGTCAGGTTCCGATGCCTGGAAACAATACTGCAAACGTGCAACCATTACTGTGAATCACTCGGGTGAACTAGCTTGTGCCCAAGGCGTAGTCTTCAATGTGGAGTAAACAATATCTTGAAATGGAATTGAATTAATAATCTTCTGTTAATATTATACTATATACTAAATTCTATAGCTTTTGTATTATTAAAAATGCTTTAAAAATGCATTGGAATTAAACATTGCATTCGCTAACATCAAATCGCCAGAAGTCCACCTCAATATCCTTTGATTTTTGCTTGTGAAATTTGTAGCTCGCCTCGATATTATAGCGCAGCTCGGCCACAACACTGCCCCGAACTCCCCATTCTTTTGATTTCTTCTGTATATATTCCCTGAAAGATAGAGGGTATTATTTCGTCATATAATTACTTGCAAGATTTTCTTTCTACTTACCGTGTGGACGTTTTGTGCAGTGAGTACACCGCTCCAGTAGACAATTGAATTGCTACCTCTAGGAAACGCATATCCATGCCCGCATTACGTTTAGTACCAAATGGAGGATTCATGATAACCGTATCGAAGGTTTTATACCACCTGCTGTCTGGCAATTGCAATACGTTCGCACGCACACAATCGATATTAGGTAGTTCCATTTCCACCACATTCTGCCGATACACATCTACAGCGTCGTCATCTAGCTCAAACCCAACAGTGAGTTGTGCGCCCAGTAGAGTAGCTCCTATGCTTAGCATGCCACAGCCACAGCCTAGATCGGCTATTAGTTTTCCTTCGATATCGTCGTGTTGCGCTTGCATGTGATGTGTCATGCAAGCAGCTATATGTGGCGGAGTTGGATACTGTTCGAGTAGTATTTTAGGCTGCTCAAAGCCATCCACTGATTGCAGATACTCCTCGAGTTTCTTTAGCTTCATGCGGGCCATGGTATTGGGGGCTGCTAATGGATTGTTTGCGAACTATTTGGCACTGGGCGCCGACGTCGTAGGCAGTGGATCCAAACGCGGCAGCACGGGTATGAAACTATTTCCAAAATGCGAATCTTGTGGTATAAAGAATCCCAAAGTTGTAGAGCTCGTTGGATTGAATGCAGATCGCGGTGTAGCCAAAGCACCTCCGGCATTTGGCGTAATGCCTACGCTCTGTGAAAACTCAGCTGTCACTGTCGGCTGTCCAAGCAGCTGTGGTGCGGGCATCTATAAATAAATATTTATCATTTTAATAAAATTCTCTCATTATTAGGTTCATTATTGTTTAACTTATTAAAACTATCAATTACCTGATTTGTAGCTGTCCCCAGTCCGATAAGCATTTGCTTCTTGGTCTGTATTTCCTCGAGTATTTTTCGATTGGTTTCGGCTTGCTGAGCGCTCGATGTAGGAAAAGCCATCAATATCTAGCGCAATCTCTCATATGAAAATCAAATAAAAAACAAAATTAATAAGTAAAACAATTGTACACGCGACGTGCGGTTGCTTTGCATTCAGATTTAGGTACGGCTGCCACAATTGGCGTTTTTGCGCCAAAATTTGCACTATTTTTACGTGTTGGCGCAATTAATCACTTTTTTCCTTAAATTGGTCCTTTACGTCGCTAAGATAGACTTAACTTGAGTTTAAATAAATTTTAAGCAAATTATAAATTATATAATTTCATCTCTTGAGCTCACAAACAGATTTATTTGCCATCTGAAGGCTATTGAACGAGATATTTAGCGGCTAGTCGGGGTTGTAGCATGCACTAAGGTTGTGAATTTGGCTAACTTAGGTTGTACACTTGACTAAACTGTTGTTTAAGACTCATTGGTTTCCTCTTAAGCGAATGGCACTCCGTTAGCGATATTAATGGAATTTAATAATGGTCTAAAAAATATATGTATTTGATGAACGGCTCATATGCTTATGCTCAAATTTGCTCTTGTTCTTGATTTTTCTGAATTATGAGCAAAACAAGGTCGTGGCATCTACAATTTTAAATAAACTTGATCAGCGTATGGTGTCTCCAACTCTGAAATCGACATTCACATACATGGATAGATAGACATGGCTATATCGATTTAGTTGGTCATCTTGATCAAAAATATATATACTTTGAGTGAGCTGCACTTGCATACATATGTTATCAAAACTATAAAACAAACCTGATCTGCTTGCACTATAGGGGCATCTAACTGCCAAATATGATGTGTCTAGCTCTTATAGTTTACGAGATCTAGGTGTTCATACAGACGGACAGACAGACGGACATAGCTATATCGACTCAGCTCTTCGTCCTGATCAAGAATATATATACTTTGTGGGGTCTGCCACGCCTCCTTCTGCCTGTTACACACATTTCGGGCTTGCACAATCTTAATACACCCATTTGTACTTTTTTAAAGTATAGGGTCTAAAAACCCGGAAAATTAATTTTATTTTTCGTTTGAATTTTCCGTCGAACATGCTAATGCGGCATAGCAATTAATTAATCTTTCCGCGAACCTCCATTTACACACATTTTTTATTTTCCGTTACACCATCTGTTTTTACCTGCATTGCAAAAAGTTTACATATTTCGAACAGAGCAAATTTGAGCATACACAGATTATAGGGATTCCTGAAACTGATTTTGATTTGATTTTGATTTGATTTTGATTATGACAATCAGCTGTTCGCAGCTGTTCCATACAAAATTTTGTGTGTGACCAAAGAAAGTACGGAAATGACGGTCACACTAAAAGTTTTAGCATAATCAGCTCCGAAGCTGATTTTGATTTTGATTATCTTGCTGTGAGACCGTTCACCCTAGTGTGACCGTTTACTATGTAGAAAACTAGTGGCAACACTTGGTGTTTATTCGAGCTATTTGAAAATGGAATACTTTGTAAGCATTCTGCAATTTTATAATAAATTACTGAATTATTTAAAGTTTTAAATATGTTTTAGAATTTGAAGAGAAAGACGAACAGTGTCTTGGCAAGGTTGCCAGATGTTCTGAAAATCATAAGCAAATCAAAATCAAATCAGTGCGCAAAAAAGGTCATTCCGTCAACTGATTTTGATTATCTAAAAGCAAATCAAAATCAGTTTCAGGAATCCCTAATATTATTAATCTTTTCTGAAAATTGCATTAAATTGTTTTACACAGTGCAATATACTCAACATAAGTCTTTTTAGAGCGCAAAAAAGTAAAAAAAAAAAATAAAAAAAAATAAATTAATTAAAAAAAATTGCATGGATTGCAATTATTTATTCTTAAAAATTAATTTCAACTCAAATGGAAAGGCAATCTCCACGTAAAGAGCCAATTTAAAAAAAGTGACCTTCGCATCAACACACAAAAAGCGCAAATATACCCACAAAAACGCCAAGTGTGGCAACCGTGATTGAACCGTAATACATCGACGTTCTGCCAGAACTAACGCCGATCTAAAACGTGCGCTGGCAAACAAAATAAATAAGACGCAACGCAAAAAACGCGTAATTAAAAAGCACCCACGACAACTGCAAAGTCCACGTATTGTGGTTCATTTGCAAGCATAATATTGGAAGTAAACACAAGCTAAACCATGAGCATGAGCGATGATGACAGGGATATTGATATTGAGAGTGACGTAAGCAAAACCCTGTAACGCAATTGACGTCAGGAATAGTATTCCGAGCTTTTCCTTTTCAGGATGATGCGGACTCTGATAATGGTCTGGAGGCTCGCGTCACACAAACACCGCCAATTTCACGCAGGTGAACAAAAAACGCATGAGCATAAATTAAAGAACTAAACATCAACAAAACATGGCCTCGCCTTTGTTTATAAACATACACTTTGTTGTTGTTGTAATATAGCTGAATTGCAAGGCTAAACATTTGTTTATTTTATTATTTCAAGGCTGAAAAACGAGCACATCACAATGCATTGGAGCGACGGCGACGAGATCACATTAAAGAGAGTTTCACCAATTTGCGCGAAGCAGTCCCCACGCTAAAAGGTGAAAAGGTAAGTGTATGTATATCAAAGAAGAAATGGCCTTAAAACGTCATCACCTAATCGTTCAACAACCCCAAAAACAACTAGAATCATTAAACGTTTTCTAATATAATCCTTTTATCCTCTTAACAGGCCAGTCGTGCTCAAATACGAAAATACTCAACCGAATGCATACAAACCTTGCGTCGCAAAATAGGAGATAATCAAAAGGATATCGAGGATATCAGAAAACAGAATATCATCATAGATGAGCAAAGTAAGTCCAAAATTACCTCTCCCAACATTTGAGAGAACATTTGGTTAATTTGAAATTTTGCATATGCTGGTTAGAGGGCACCCCATCATCGAATGGTGCGGAATATCTCAGCGGTGATGAACTAAGTAGTGATGTTGAGGATGCATTGGATCAGTCTGATTTTAGCAGGCGAAGCAAAAAGCTGAAGACATTTCACGCATAGCTGTTGAAATTATAACTGGCTTATAATATTCTCAGTGAAGTCGTAAATGGCTTATTCTAGTTGACCAGATGAAACGAAACTTTAATGCCACGAAATGGCTTCATAATCATTATAATTAAGTTAAAAGCATAACCCAAATCCCCACCAAAATTTAATCATTTGTCTACCTTAAAGTATGTGTATGTCTTTTGTACTCTCACTATTCTAATAAAATTACATGTATCTAATAGCTGTAGATATAAAAATAAGCCGAGACTTTTAATATTTCACTTTAGATTTCGATTTATGTATGTGTCCAACTTAGCATTCGTTCATCATCGACTCAAATACTGAGGGACTTCCGTTTGAATCCATTAAATATTTAGGTACTAAGGTATATATTTATTAAAAATAGCAACACGCGATCCTATTTAAATTTCAGCGTGAGCCAGAGCAGCACAAAAACAAAAAGCACGAAGAAGAAACATGTAACACATTTGTTTGGAACCCCCGCCCTGTTTGGCCAGACGGACAACGCGTGTCATTGTGTTTCCGAGGAATCCGCCTGTGCGATCCATATCATCGTCAATGCCACGCAGCAATTTGTCCTGGTAGCGCACCTCATTGCCAATATCAATGGTCAGTGACTTAAGTGCGCCAATCTTTTTGCTGCAGTTCCTCCGCCGCCCGTTCGTTTTCCGCTTCCAGTGCATCATGTCCAGCGGGTGGAGCTGGTTGCTGATTTAGAGGCTGATAGGGGCAATCGTTGCGTCGCATGCTGCTGCCCGTGCCTCTACTACTGCTGCTTCCTTTATGTGCCAGTTTTGCATGCAATTTAGCGGGCAATTCTAATAAAAAATTAAATAAAAACAAGATGTTAGTGACACGTAAACCAAAAAAGCGACGATTCCATACTCAGAGGCCAAACAGCTGCTATGATTATTGTTATTACTGTTTTTATTAGAGAGCTGATATTGCTTTGACCCCTGATTCATCCAGTACTTTGTCAATTAAACGGGTATAAAAATAAATATATAAAAATTGAGTGCAATAACAACTGTTTTTAACGCAATGTTTATTGGCGTTTTAAAGTTCAGTTCGGAACTGGTTCGCTTGCAGTAGACTTTGTACTCTGATTCAATTTTGATATTCAACATGTATGAATTAAAAATGCAAGTCAGTTTCTATGAATCAAAGCCATTTACTTTTTGTAATAAACACACTTAGTTTGCTGTTATGTGTCAAATAATACACTAATATTTTAACTAATATATCGAACTTTTTTGAACTATCGAACCAGTGTTTTCTCAATTCTATCGGCGAACAGCTGTACAGGCTGAACGTAACGGCGTGTGTTTGTCTTTATTCCATTTGCCATAGTAACTTTTTAGCTATTTGTATTATAAATTATAAATTATGTGAAGTGTAAAAAATAGTGCATTGGATTCTTAGATTCAAAATTAAAATTAAATAAAGTACTCCTTCCCTTCGAAAAATACAGAAATATACCAAAATCAAACACCAATTCGAATCCAATACATCTCAATTAGGTAACGCTTAAATCAAGTTCAAATGCATGCAAATTACTTTAGCACTGGGACAATAGATAGTGTTGCCTCTGTTCGATCAATACATTTTAAATATTTAGCTTCTCACCTAGTATGACTGCTCAGGCGACAGCTCCGCTCTTTTAGCCATTGTTAGCTTCAGCAGTAACGACTTTCGTCATGCGAGCGAGGTGACGCGCATTTAATATTTGCTGGTCATTTTGAATGCGTATTAATTGTGATAATAATAGTGTTTTACAGCAACAAATTAGCTCACAACCCTATCCAACTGCTTGCTAAAGTAACACACACTGATAATGTCAATGACGTACATTGAAACATAGCTAACTATACTGATAAGGTTTCGCACTCTATTTCAGTCGCAGCATCACGATGTTTCTGCTGATCTTGGCCAAACAAATTGGCATACCTGTGGAGGTGATAAAACTCCTCCTCACACTGCTGGCCGGTAAGCGCTTAAGTACTTCACTTAACTTGTCTTTAACGTTGACTTTCTCGCCTAGGTTATCCCGTTGCGTGGGCATATCATAAAAAACTTGCTGCTGACCCATCTAAGACGCGGCATCACTTGTACTTTGCCTTGTGCGGTTTGACTTTGTGCTACTTTAATTACGGCACCGATATATATCACTCGTTATTCGCCATATTCTCCACATATGTCTTGGTCAACCTGCTACGCGGTAATCCGCAATTGATGCTGTGCGCGAATTTTGTGTTCCACATGAGTTATCTGCTGCTGGGCTACTTCTTCATGGCCAGCAACGACTATGACATACTATGGACCATGCCGCACTGTATATTAACATTGCGCATGATTGGCTTCGGATTTGATGTAGCCGACGGACTCAAAAAGGAGGAGGACCTATCTAAGGATCAGAAAGAGACTGCGTTGAAAGAGCCACCCAACTTTCTAGAACTCTTGGCATATGCGTACTTTCCCAGCAGCTTTCTAGTGGGGCCACAGTTCCCGCTTTTCGTCGCTACCAAAGCTTTGTAAACGGAGCCTTTCGTGACGAGTACGATGGATATATTGAAGCAGCTCGTAAACGTTTCGCTGCCGGATTACTCTATCTATTTGTCTGCCAAGTGGGGTTGAGCTATTTGCCAGATAGTTATTTTCTATCGCCCCAGTTTGCAGACGATATGCTTTATGAAACGAATACTATTTCGTGCTTCTCGGGCCAAATTTACGTTGTATAAGTACATCTCGTGCTGGTTATTCGCCAGAGGTGTGCCCTGGTGTGTTTGGGATTCACGTACAAGGGAAATGATGCGCAGGGTAAACCAGACTGGTCGGGCTGCAGCAACGTCAAGCTAATGTTACTGGAGACGGGCACAACCATGCAGGACTATGTGCTGAGCTTCAATGTAAACACCAACCAATGGGTGGCACAATATATTTTCAAGCGCCTGAAGTTCCTTAATAATCGGAACATCAGCTATGCGGCTGCACTGTCATTCCTAGCTGTCTGGCACGGTTTTCACAGTGGCTACTACATGGCATTCGTCATGGAATTCATGATTGTCAGCGTAGAGAAACAGGTGAGTGAAACTAATTACAGTCCAAATGATCTATTACTAATATCAGTTTTATTCTCTTCTTTTAGATTGAATCTGTTTATACCAAACATGTATTAAGCACCTACGGCGATGAGCTAAACAAATCCATGGTCTATAAAACCGCTTACTTTATCTGCTTAAAGTCGTACAACGTCGTCTATATGGGCTGGTGTCTCACATCGTTTTCCTTTCTCAAATACGAGCGCTGGATTACAGTCTATAGTGCTGTCAACTATTTCGGCTTTATATATATGCTCATCTGGGCGATCGGATATAACGGATATCGTTATTACCGTCGAACACTGCCAAATGAGCGCCAACAACAACAAGAGAAACCTGTACAAGCACAGCATACAGCTAAAATCAAATAAACCACAATCAGGAGGAACGTCACATGGAAATATTTTGAATGGCTCAGATGTAAAGAATATTGATTTTGATATTTTTTCTTTGTTTTAAATTGTCAAGTGAGAATGGAAAATCATTAGTTTTTTTAACTAAAACATGTAAAGCTATTATTTAACTGTATATCGAGGATTGTTAATTGTGTATCCCACAGCTTCATCTGCATCGTTTGCCGTTGCGTTGATCAAAAAAGCAATGCCTAGTCAATAAAACTTATACAAATTCCCTTGCTTTTTGTTTGCACACAGAACAAGGCAGAACGGCAACCAGACTTATATCTATAAAGACAATTTTATACCATTCATGAATCATAATTATAAATAATATTACGTACATACATATACACATATATATTTTGATATGCTCACCAAATGTCTAATGGAAAACTACACATGATAAGTGCAAATTTGAATTAAAAAACTAAAGCAATTAAATTACAATACACTCATATCAAGTCTTTCTATTGAAACCCTTACTTGGCTCTGGGTTGAGCAGACTGCCACTGAGATGCAAGAGGGCGGTGTATGCCCATTGCGTTGTACCCATATCGCTTTATGGAATACAGATCTGGGGGATCGCAGCCAAGTCTAATTATAAGCGTATCCAGGTGCTGCAAAATAGGGTACTTCGCAGAATAACAGACTATCCCTGGTACCACACTCCATAGAGACCTCAATCTGCATACTGTGGAAGAGCAGACAGCGACAGATTGCTGACACACCACAGCCTACTTGCCAGACGACTACTTCCTGCTCCGACCTCTAAGGCGTCTTAAACGGCAAGGTTTTGCCAAGAGATTATAATAATTGTATAGTAGTATATACCATAATAAAGTATTTAATCCTTATACTAAGTTATAAGGTTTGGTCCATCTTTAATTTTCCGTCCATGTGTTGTTAAGGTAGATTTTTTGTTAGTACAGGTTCTACACTTAATAAATATTTAAAAAAACAAAAAAATAAAATAAAATAAATAAACTTGGCTCTGGGTAATTAGGAAATGCTGAATGCTTTCTTCTATAGATTTGTAATGAATATACAAGCAGAAGGAAAACACAAATTTAATAGGTGCAACACTTGCCCAAAAATATATATAATTTCTAGATTGCAGTACAATGCACTGGTTAACATATTTATTATCATTGATTGGGATGTAGAGAAGGATGATGTTGAGAATGTATGTGTTGATGGTTATATAAAATTAAAACTCCATGGGCTGCGCATCGCCGGCACCAGTGTCAGCGCGACGTTTAGCGCCACCAGCTGAACCAGAACCGCCACCTTCCTCGTGCTCAGTGATCTCGCTAAACATGTAATCATCCTGATATTCTTTAAGTATTTTGCTGGAACGATTCTCATCCAGAAACAGTGAGTAGACTTTCTTGACATCTTCGGTGTTAACTTCGGTGGCCTTGCGACGACGGCAAACCAAATTCGCTGTGGTTATAAGCTGTATAGCATAGCGTAGGCTTGTATCGGTGGCGATGCGTGTGAGTATGGTCAGGGCATCGGGATGCATAATGCAGTCCTCCTCCTCGCAGCGTATCTTCAGTATCTCTTTAACTTCCTTCTCGGTGTACGCCACTGTGCGTATGATAATCATGCGATCGAGCAGATCGATGGGAATGCCATGGGGACTGCGATAATTGGTGCCACGAATGCGAGTGATGCCGCGATTAGTGGCCATAACTACTACTGGAGCCATATCAGATTCGAGGGCGCGGTTAAGGAACGAGAAGCACTCGATGTCCAGCATGTGCACCTCATCAATGAACAGCACTCCGGGATTGATCTCGGCCTTGCCTTCTTCACGCCATTCCAGCACTTTGTTGTTAATCTGAT
>JAWNNL010001352.1:0-34754 GCA_035045005.1 Liodrosophila aerea
TTAAGGGCTTTGTATCCAAGCCAGTCTTTGTGACTTCCGGCGTTCCCCAAGGAAGTCACCTTGGTCCCTTACTTTTTACATTATTTATCAATGACTTGCCTAACATTATTACCTTCTCTCGGGTACTTATGTATGCCGATGACGTAAAGATTTGTCTGACTTTTAATGATCCTTTAGCCAGTCACAGGCTTCAATCCGACTTAAATAGACTACATTCATGGTGTAGCATCAATATGCTAAACATGAACTGTGGCAAATGTAAAGCAATGTCGTTTTTCAGGGGCTCTCCCCTTTTATATCCATATAAACTTAATGATTACCTTCTTGAGCGAATAGAATTAGTTAATGATCTAGGCGTTCTTTTCGACCCAAAACTTAAATTTAATAAACATATTTGTTCTGCTGTGGGCAAAGCTATGGGGGTCCTTGGATTCATAAAGCGGTGGGCAAAGGAGTTCAACGATCCTTACATTACTAAAACCTTATATATTGCACTGGTACGCCCTATTTTGGAGTATGGGTCTTGTGTTTGGTACCCCCAATACAAGATTCACCAGGATAGAATCGAGTCAGTGCAAAAACAATTTCTTCTCTTTGCTTTACGTAGTCTTAATTGGGACACCAACTCTCGCCTCCCCCCATATCGTAGTAGACTTCTCCTTATTGACCTACCATCACTTTCTAATCGTAGAATTATGCTTAGTATAGTATTCCTACATAAACTAATCAGGGGCGAAGTTGACTCCCCTGAACTGAAGCCATAAAGTTATTGCCGAAGAATAAAGCTCCAGGTATTAACAGGATTTGCTACGTTTCGTTAAAGGCCTTGCCTATTGGAGCAATCCTATACATAGCATTGATTTTCAATGCTATTTAAAGGTACAAGTGTTTCCAAAGCAATGGAAATTAGCTGCGATTCTGATGATCCACAAACCAGGAAAACCAGATGGTGAGCCTGAGTTATATCGGCCAATTAATCTTTTACTATCCCTGGCTAAATTGTGGTAGTGACTCATTCCCAATCGGATTACTGCCATTATGCGTCAAAGATCATATCTCGAAGGAAGAGAATTTAAGGTCAAGGTAAGGGACACATATTCCAACAGTTATATAATGAGAGCAGGAGTACCACAGGGCAGTGTTCTTGGACCGTTGCTCTATTCGATGTATACTGCCAATATATCCTGATTACATATGTATACATTTATGTAAAAAATTTTATGTATTAAATATATGTATGACGCTAGTAGTTTTAAAATGCACTCTGCTGCTGAGTAAGGTCTGATCGTAGAGCGCTGACTGAATAAGAGAAACAGAGAGGACAAACATTGTAGATATTGTGAAATCATACAGAACTCTGTGTTGCTGAAGGCAGTCGGAAAGCTTCTCTGAATACGAGCAGAACTCCATCGGGAGTTGGTTTGTCAGCGGAGCTCCAAGGCCTCGAGTCTCGACAGGGCAATTGGAAATTGGTTTAATAGATCCGCTAAGGACAGTACAACGACGCCCTTGTAGGCTGAGTTAGGAAGGAAGGAGCCATGTGCGTTGTAGGATTGATGAATTGTGGAAGGCAAGCATTATTTGTCCGAGTTGCCCACCTTTCGCCAGTCCTGTGATGTTGGTGAAGGGGAGGAATGGCACTGACCGTTTTTGTGTGGACTGTGGGATGTTGAAGATGAGAATACCGTTGCTGATAGGTGCTCGTTGCCTATTATTGCGGACCAGATTGCCGGGCTTCGCGGCCCCAAATATTTCTCGTGCTTAGATATGCCCGGGGGTTTCTGCCAAGTTCTGATACATGAAAATTCAATGGAGCGAGTAATGGGTGCACTCAAAAGTAAGTTGACGGCTGTGGAAACCGGTCAGAGATCGTGGCTGAATTGTACGGCGAATGGAGTAACTAAGTTTGGCCCATTGGAGTTGTTAATTGGTAAGGAAGAGGTAGATGAGGAGGTTGATGACAAGATAGGAAGAGAAGGTCGAAGAAAGCAGGCCAGGCAAGGTATGGAGGACGGCGCACGATAAGATAAGCGCAGGTTCGATGGCAGTAAGGCAAGGATTGCTAAACATGGTTTAGGCGATCACGTGTTGCTTGGGAATGAGGAGCGTCAGCAAATTAAGCTTGACCCTAAATTTAGAGGGCCGTTTGAGATTGTCGAAATATTAGATGATGGTAGATATCTCTTATAGTCTTTAACAAGTAAATATTCTCATGAATTTTTAAGAGTCTTGCCAAATAATCAGCAATTACGCGAAGATAGAGACGGAACTTAGGATGCGTATAACGCCCAAGAAAAGGATTGATAAAAACGTGGCATAAGAAATGTATAGAGACATTCCGAAGATTAAAAAGTAGGGAAAGCAACAGTCGGACGCAACCGACAGTAGGAGACCCTGTACTTTGGTTTGCCCTGGGCGTCGATAACAACAGCAGCATATATGAACATTCTCACATACACATATACATGCACTTATACATACACACATACAAATATACGCGCAAATACAAACAATATCTAATACTCATACAGACATTCATATTCACAATAAAAAAAAAACTCGGAAAGCTACAGTCGGATGCAACCGACAGTAGGAGACCCTGTACTTTCCTTTGCAGCAGCTAAGGCTAACATAGCACACATACACACACACGCACATCGCTAAGTCAGACGCAACCACGCATACACATTTACATACATATGTACATGCATTATGTGCATGCTCGCTGCTCCCCCTTTCCTAGTACGGAAACTTTATCTCGAATATCTCCGGTGTTTATTATCCGATTGGGCCACAATTCTCAGCACTGATAAAGGTTACCATAAGATCATAACATGCCAAAGCACAAGCTTGTATTTTTATAATTGTGGCTGTGGTGGGTTTTTGCGGTTTTTGGGGAAGGGGGGGCAGATATCAAAAATCTAAAACAAACTTGATCTGCTTGCACTATAGGGGCATCTAACTGCCATATATGATGTCTCTAGCTCTTACAGTTTCCGAGATCTAGGTGTTCATACGGACGGACAGACGGACAGACAGACGGACAGACGGACATGGCTAGATCGACTCAGCTCGTCGTCCTGATCAAGAATATATGTACTTTGTGGGGTCTGCCACGCCTCCTTCTGCCTGTTACATACATTTCGGGCTTGCACAATCTTAATAGACCCTTTTGTACTTTTTTAAAGTACAAGGTCTAAAGTAAAGGAAAACAGTGACTCTAAAACTGTACATGCTGGGAATATTTTTGCGAATTTGAGGGGGAGGGGGATGACTTTTCAAACATTTGAAATAAACTTGACCTGCCTATGTAATACACAAACCTAACAAACAAAAATTAAGTCTCTAGCTCTTATAGTTTCCGAGATCAAGGTGTTCATACAGACGGACAGACAGACAGGGCTATATCGACTCAGCTCGTCGTCCTGATCAAGAATATATATACTTTATGGGGTCTGCCACACCTCCTTCTGCCTGTTACACACAAATGTCATTTGCACAATCTTAATAGACCCTTTTGTACTTTTTTAAAGTACAGGGTCTAAAAAGTGTTAAAGGAACTACACTAATGTTATTGTAAAATGTGTTAAAGAAACTACCCAAATGTTAAAATGTGTTAAAGGAACTGCACAAATGTTAATTTTATAAAAGAGAAAAGGGAAATTGAGTCTTGTGGCATCGAAAACTAAACACACGAGGACGTGTGAGTTGTCTGGAAGGCAGTGTCGTAAAATGGCTAGTTCGTGTGCGTACAGTTTTTAAGTGGCGACACGTTGTCGCTAGTAGTTTTAAAAATGCTCAGTAGCTGAGGGAAAGAGATCCACTCTGCTGCTGACTGAATAAGAGAAACAGAGAGGACGATAAACATTGCATTGTGAAATCATACAGAACTCTGTGTTGCTAAAGGCAGTCGGAAAGCTTCTCTGAATTCTAGCAGAACTTGCTGTGCAAATTTTATTAAAAAAAATGGAAACAAATAGGCAATCTCCGACATATATATCTATGCATGTACATACATATTCTTAAATGTTTGTATGTACGCATGAATGAACATACATGTATGCATGCATGTATGAATGAATGTATAATGTATGTACGTAAATATTGCTGACAAAATCCACAACTGAACCCTAGGTCGGCTAGGCAACGTGTCTCTAGTTTTCTGTGTGCACAGGAAGGACCCGGCTAAGCTGTCCTACGACGAACCTGTGTTAGTATCCCTTAATGATACGGCATAGTCTAGTGTAGGAGGGCGAGTACATCTGCTCCCCAGGCCCAGAAAGAAAGAACCCGAAGGGGGTACAGAACTGACGACAGTAGGTGCCACACGGACGCCTACAGGGAGGGGAACAGTGCATGGCACTGTTGCGGTAGCTGGCCCATCCAAGGTCGCTACCGCCCCCAAAAGGGAGGCTGCGCCAGGCTCGGCTTAGTTGACTGGCCAGTCCACGCTCACCGTTCCCAAAATAGCGACCGCGGTAGTTGTCTCATCTAGAGGCAAACCTACCGCACCCAAGCGACCGGCCTTGCCGGTTCCTAAAGCCGGAGAGTCTGGTGGACCTGGAGATCCCCTCAGGCAAGGGTTGAGTGGAGCAGACCGCAAGTGGTACATCCGGTACTTGAACCGAGGCTTCCGACCTGAGGAAGCTCGGAGGAGAGCACTGGAACACAAAGCTCAAAATGTGCCTCTAGTGCAGCGAGGGGCGTGCGGCGAGGCAATCAGCGGTCGCAATGTCAATGTGAGTGCGGAGCAGAAGAGATCCAAGAGGGTAGAGAGTCACTCGACTTAAGAGGGAGCAGCACCTCCTCAGGGCGCCAAGAGAGCGAAGGTTACCTACGCTCAAGCGACCAAATCGGTGGAGGTTGCGATCTAGGCAGCCGACTACCCAAAAAGACTTCTCACAAAGGAAGAGTTGACCAAGGTGTCCGACGCATTGGTTTAGAAGATGCGGACGCACGCAGAAGGCAGCCTGAACTTTGACGGTATCCGCTACAGGCCAGGATTGCTAATCATATCCTGCGAGGACGTGGAGGCCAAGGAATGGTTGGTGGCCACGGCGCCGTTGCTGACCATTGTCGAGGGTGTAAAAAGCTGCACACCTGTCTCTCACACGAGATCCCGGCAATGGCCACAGTCTCGGTATTTCTACCGAGGACGGCAGAGGAGACAGCCGAGAGCGCCTTCGGTCTGCTGCAGACCCAGAACCGTGGCCTATCCTCACTTTCGTGGACCCCACTGAAGATGAGTGATGCCAAGGATGGAAAGCTCATGGTGCTGAGCATTGGAGAAGAAGCGCTGAAGCTTCTCCAGGAAAATGGCATGCGGGTGAGCTTCCGCTTTGGAAAGCTCCAGTGCAGACTGCACAAGGCCAAAACCGCAGGGGAAGAGTCCACGGGCGTGGAAGAGGTGCCGGAGCCAGTCGAGACACCGATGGTAGTCGACCCGGAAGAGGCGGAGATGGCTGCTCTGGATGCAAAAGTGGACCAAGTGTCGGTCAGCGGGCTGGACCTGGATGCACTCAACATGGAGGCGGACCAGTTAGACGAGGAGAGCACCACGGTCGGGTCAAAACCCAAAACCGATGGTGAGTGCTCTGAGGAGGAGCCGAAGCTCTAAGAGATGGAGGGCACCAGCGTGCCACAAATCAACCTGCTCCATGCGAGGGCTGCTTCTGCAGTCATCAGCAGGTTATTTGCCAGGTCTGACCGGGGGCTGGTGCTGGCCCAGGAGCCGTGGGTCTACAGAGGAAGGATCTGTGGTCTAAGCGGCGAAGGAATGCAGGTAATTGCAGACAGCAGAGAGGCATCATCATCAAGCCCTGGTGAAACACTGCAGGAGTGAGAAACTACCCTTACTGCTGGGGTGCGATGCCCACGCCCAGAATATTGCGTGGGGTAGTTCGGATACGAACACGCGGGGTGAGTACCTGCTCGACTTTTTAATAGATAAGGACCTCACCTTCTTCAACATAGGAGCAGAACCCACCTTTGTCACAAAGACAAGGTCGGAAGTGCTAGATATAACCTTTGGGAATGAGGGATTCTCCAGAATGGTCGATAACTGGAGGGTCTCCTCAGAGCCCTCAATGTCGGACCATAGAATAACTCTATTCGACATTTCATGTAGAACGTCATTTGATAAAAGGGTTAGAAACCCTAGAAGGATAGATTGGCCACCATTCAGACACATCTTAGGGGCCAATCTTAGTCTAATAAATGACACAAAGAGATGTAGCTCCCCCCTAGATGTGGACCTCCTTGTAAAAGGGGTGAGCGAAACAGTCCGGGACGCCTTCCACGCAAGCTGTCCAGAGAAGTCAGTTAAATCCAGCAGGGATAACCCCAGGTTGAACAAAAAGTTAGCTCAGCTTAGGCTGGAAACTAGGAGACTGTTTAATTCAGCCAAGCTGAATAGTACGAACTGGTCTAGATACTCTGATAAGCTAACCGAGTACAACAAGGAGATCCGGAAGTGCAAGTGGGCACACTTTCGAAACTTCTGTACCGGCATAGAGCAGGTAACACCCGCTGTAAGGGTGTTTAAAGCTATCAACAAAGGCAGGACAATTTCTGAGCTTTGCCTCAAAAAAGAAGATGGCTCTTTCACATCGAGTGAAAAGGAGAAGGCCGCACTCCTACTAGAAACTCACTTCCCCTTGTGCAAGAGCATAGATGAGTCACCACCATTAGATACTACACTTCTTATGAAAACCACTAAGAATCCACACTGGAAACTAGCGTCTGAAATAGTCTCAGTAAATAGGCTGAAATGGGCCATCAGCACATTTCAGTCTTACAAATCACCTGGCCCGGATGGTATACTTCATATCCATCTGCAGGAAGGGCAGGAACACCTTCTAGTGTTTCTGATTAGAATCTTCAGGGGTTGCATAGCTCTAGGGCATGTACCCATAGCGTGGAGAACAGCGAGGGTGATCTTCATTCCGAAAGTGGGGAAAAAGGATCCCTTCCTCCCAAAATCTTTTCAGCCCATCAGCCTTACTTCCTTTCTCCTGAAGACATTAGAAAAAATGGTGGACTTTCATATAAGGACCCATTACTTAGAAAAACTACCATTACACAGGAATCAGCACGCATATAGAACAGGCTTCTCAACAGAGTCTGCGTTGTTGGATCTAACCAACTCGATAAAGAAATCCATAACTGCTAAAGAGGTGGCGCTCTGCGCATTCATGGACATTGAGGGTGCTTTTGATAACACTTCACATGAGGTAGTAAAGAAAGCATTAGATATCAGGAATGTTGACCATGGTCTGATAAAGTGGTTAGGACAGCTACTAGACACTAGGATTGTCGAGGTTTCGATCAGCGGCACAACAGTAAGAGCCCAGACTACAAGAAGCTGTCCGCAGGGTGGTGTCCTCTCACCACTCCTGTGGAGTCTGGTAGTTGATGACCTACTACACAAACTATCGGAGACTGGTATTGAATGTCAAGGCTATGCTGTAAAAGCAAATTCTCGCATACCTTATGTGACATGGTCATCCTAGGGCTGCGATTAAGTGCGTCTTGGTTTGTAGCTTTCACCAGACGATATAAACTTATAACCATGCGACCAATAACCATAGGGTAGATAACTATACCAATTTCCACAGAAGTCAGAGGGCTCGCTGGAAAAAATTGGGTGATATCTCCAATGATATTGATGTGGATGTATGAGACTATGATCATACCGATAGTCTGTAATGGGGCAGTTGTCTGGGCAGAACGCACTAACCTGAGTCCACCAGGAAACAACTGGTCAAGTTACAGAGGCTCGCCTGTTCATGCATCACAGGGGCAATGCGTACCTGTCCTTCACCTGCGCTAGACATTCTGTTAGGGCTAACTCCTCTACACATTTACATTAAACAGACTGCGACGAAAGCGCATGTAAGGCTAACAGGGAAAACAGTATCAAAATCAGAAGCCAAGGCTACTGAGATACTAACACAATTCCCACAGGATGAGGGAATCATTAGGTATAGCTTTGAAAGACATTTCAAAGTCAAAATGAGCGTCAAAAACGAGTGGAAGGGCCTGTCCAACACCTACAACGTGAAACCTCACTCCATCAGGTGATATACGGACGGCTCACTAACAGGTGAAGGAGTAGGATCGGGAGTCTGCGGGCCTAGATGCAAATTCCATGAATCTCTGGGGAAATATGTCAGTATTTTCCAGGCGGAGGTAAATGCAATTGATAGATGCGCCACCTTCAACATTGACCGAGAGTACACCGGTAAAGAGATTGCCATCTTCTCAAACAGTTAAACTGCTATCAAAGCACTCACCGGCTTCAAAGTGAAGTCTGGACTAGTCTGGCAATGCATAGGCTCACTAAACAGTCTAGGGCTGTCAAATAAAGTGACCGTATACTGGGTACCCGGCCTTGCAGGAGTCCCAGGCAACGAAGTTGCGGATGATTTAGCTAGGAAAGGGGCTAGCAAGCCTCTTCTCGGACCAAAGTATAAACTCTAAGGCACGAAGGGACAGCGAAGAATACTGGGAAACATATCAGGGAGCCAGACAGAGCAAACTGCTCTTAAGAAGCAACAAGAAAGAGAACTGAGCACTACCTAAGAATGAGCAAAAGTTCACTTAGAATAGTCACCGGCATACTTACAGGACATTGTAGGCTACGTAAGCATCTCAACAAGCTTAAAATGGTTGACGATGCACTCTGTAGACTCTGTCTCGAACAAGACGAAACGTCAGAGCACATACTAGGAACATGCCCGGTATACAGTAGGTTAAGGCTAGCTTACTTAGGTAACTAGTTCCTAGACAGTCTAGAGATAAGAGCTCTTCTACCAGGGAAAATCATCGCATTTCTGCGCTCAATTGAACTGGCGGAAGAGCTGTAACTTAATTAGGCAGAGAGCAGAGAGCACAATAGATCTTTGAGGTCGCAGTATTAAAATAAATCTCTGACAAATAATAATAATGTACGTAAATATGTATGTACTGATATATGCATGTACATTTAAACATGTACACTGAGGGAAAAAACGCAATAAAAATTACTATTTTGTAGTTGAATTGAAAATTTATGGCGATAAAAGTCAAGTTAACAATTTCAATTCAAGAGTTTTCGTATTAAAATATCAAAGTCAAATTGATTACGCCTCCTTTCAATTCAAATACGCACAACTTAAAAAAAAAAAAATTAGAATAAACGCCAAATTACATATGGATGCACCACATTTTTAATTTTTTTTTTTTTTGTTATAAAATTTTTTTTATTTTTTTTTATAAATTTTTTACATTTATTAAAATTTGTTTATATTCTACTTTTACATACCAAATTTACTTGTCCGGCTTTGCGGTTCGAACTCACGAGACTCCTCCTTTGGATGACACGCAACGCTGTTCAGTGTCGACTTAGACCCTTGCGCCACAAAGCTTTAACAGTTTGCAAATCCCAAAAACCAAATACAATTCTTATGAACAGATTGCAAGAATACAGAATGCGGATGACTCGGGTTCAAGTCCCAGGGGAGAACTACGTGTTTTAATTTTTTTGTTGTTTAATTTTGGTAATTATCTATTAACGGAGCCCCTTCCAAAAAAAAAAAAAAAAACCAAAGATAGGGGGTACTTCAACTAGCATTTGGGTATCAAAATTATGTTGGGGACGCTCTTAGTTTAGCCACAACAAATCTTTAAAGTTTTGCCTAATTCCCATACAAAATGTGCTTGGAAACCGTTGCTACGCAAACACGCGCACAATGACAAGCGCCAGTCTGTGTGATCGGTACAGTGGTCTGTGAAGCTTATAATTTTTGTCAAATTGTGCTTATCTTAAATACTATATATGTCGAAACTTTGCACACTTTGAATACATTTATGCGTGAAATATAAATAAAACAAACATTTTACAATGTAAAATACTTAGTAATTAACGACTATTTAATATTAAGACGTACATTTTAGTTGAATTCATTTTTGAAGTTTAACCTTAATTCGATACACAATGCGCAAATTATGAATACACAAAATGCATGCTCCCGATCTAAGTACCACAATGATCCTAAGAAGAAGAATATTATACAAATGGTCTTAAAGTTTGATGAGTTAAAAGAAGAGTATTGTTATGAACATTAGGTAAAAGAGAACGCAAAGTAGCGCCGCAGGCAAGAAATTTTTTTGGAAAAAATTCTTCTTCTTTCATACCATCCTTCTCATTCCCGATTTTGTTATATTATAACTTTAGGATCCCGACGACTTAGAAATGGATGTATAATATTATTTAGCAACAGTGCCCCTTGGATACAGAAATTAACCAAAGTATTTATGTATATATGTACACAAATTAAGTGCGTACCTAAAAATACTTATAATTGGTTTAGTAATTAATTATTGTTTGTTTTGATTCTAGGTTATTATGCACAGCTGATTTTTGATTTTGACATTAAACGAAAATAAGGACATGGAAGGTCCTTTATAATTTGATATATAATATAATCTTATTATTGAAATAAAAAAAATAAAAAAATGTTTATTACTACGTATTTTTCGTTGTAAAATTTTTGATTTATTTATATTTCACGCATAAGTGTATTTAAAGTGTGAAAAGTGTCCACAATATATGTAGACACAGTAATTACGCTAAGCACAATTTGACAAAAATTTTAAGCTTTCACAGACCACTGTACCGCGACGAGCACACAACAGGTGCTTGAATTTTGTGTATTCATAATTTGTCAGTGTGCGTGTTTGCTAGCATTTTGTATGGGAATTAGGCAAAACTTTAAAGATTTGTTGTGGCTAAACTAAAAGCGTCCCCAACATAATTTTGATACCCAAATGCTAGTTGAAGTACCCCCTATGGTTTATCTATGGTTTTTTTGTTTAGACCCTGTACTTTAAAAAAGTACAAAAGGGTCTATTAAGATTGTGCAAATGACATTTGTGTGTAACAGGCAGAAGGAGACGTGGCAGACCCCATAAAGTATATATATTCTTGATCAGGACGACGAGCTGAGTCGATATAGCCCTGTCTGTCTGTCCGTCTGTCCGTCCGTCTGTATGAACACCTAGATCTCGGAAACTATAAGAGTTTGTTAGGTTTGTGTATTACATAAGCAGGTCAAGTTTGTTTCAAATGTTTGAAAAGTCATCCCCCTCCCCCTCAAATTTACAAAAATGTTCTTAGTATATACAGTTTTAGAGTCACTGGATTTTTTGCAGGATTAAAGCTTTAGATGCTTTGCATGTTTGGTGCGAGTTGCAGCCCAATCGGATAAGAAACACCGGAGATATTCGACAAACAATTTTCAGTACCAGGCATGTGGGTAGGGGGGGGGAAACCACTGTGTACGCGGCTACTAGGGCGTATGCGTAATTTTTGATTGTGAGTTTGAATTTCTATTTGAGTATTGCTGATTGTTTGAATTTTAGTATATATGTATTTGTATGAATAAGTGTGTGTGTGTGTATAAGTGCATGTGTATGTGTATGTGAGCAAATCTAAGTACAGGGTCACCTACTGTCGGTTGCGTCCGACTGTAGCTTTGCGTCCGACTGTCGCTTTCCCTACTTTTTTTTTTTTTGGAAGGGGCTCCGTTAATAGATAATTACCTAATAAAGTTCGGCATATTTATATATGTATATCGCGCATTACGAATAGACACCAAAGAATGCGAACTTAATGGTTTGATTTTTGTACAGCGTTAATGTAGTTCGTTGTTGATTTGAATAGATGCATATTTGTTTCTACATTTAATAGTGGGATTCCTGAAACTGATTTTGATTTGCTTTTGATTTGATTTTGATTATGACAATCAGCTGTGCGCAGCTGTTTCATACAAAACTTTCTGTGTGACCACAGAAAGTATGGAAATGACGGTCACACTAAAAGTTTTAGCATAATCAGCTCTGAAGCTGATTTTGATTTTGATTATCTTGCTGTGAGACCGTTCACCCTTGTGTGACCGTTTACTACGTAAAAAACTAGTGGCAACAATTGGTGTTTAACACAGCCATTTGAAAATAGAATACTTTGTAAGCATTCTGCAATTTTATAATAAATTATTTAAAATTTTAAATATGTTTTAGAATTTAAAGAGAAAGAGGACCAGTGTCTCGAAGTGGGCGGAACCACTGTTTGGCAAGGCTGCCAGATGTTCTGAAAATCAGAACCAAATCAAAAAAACTCGGAAAGCTACAGTCGGATTCAACCGACAGTAGAAGACCCTGTACTTTGATTTACCCTGGGCGTCGATAATAGCAGCTGCATATAAGTATATACTCACATACACATACATATAAACATATGTGTGTATACATACACACATACACATGTACATACAAATATACACGCAAATGATAACAATAACCAATACTCATACAGAAATTCATACTCACAATCAAAAATCACGTATACGCCCCAGTGGCCGCATACGCTGCGGCTTCCCCCCTCCCCATGCCAAATGCCTAGTACTGAAAATTGTTTGTCCAATATCGCATCTAAATCTTCAATCCTGCAAAAAATGAATCCAGAGAATCTAAAACTGTATATACTAAGGACATTTTTGCAAATTTGAGGGGGAGGGGGATGATTTTTCAAACATTTGAAATAAACTTGACCTGCCTATGTAACACACGAACCTAACAAACAAAAATTAAGTCTCTAGCTCTTATAGTTTCCGAGATCTAGGTGTTCATACAGACAGACAGACGGACAGACAGACGGACAGACAGACGGACAGACGGACAGACAGACAGGGCTATATCGACTCAGCTCGTCGTCCTGATCAAGAATATATATACTTTGTGGGGTCTGCCACACCTCCTTCTGCCTGTTACACACAAATGTCATTTGCACAAACTTAATAGACCCTTTTGTACTTTTTTAAAGTACAGGGTCTAAAAAATTTAACTACGACCATAGTTATTTTTCACATGACTTTTTTCTCTGAGTGAACATACAAACTTACATTCGTACATACATATGTTTAAATGAATGTATATACAAATGTATGGTTTTATGTATGTCGTAGATTCATAAAGCTAACTATGTTAAATTTGAATGTAACCGAAATTATGTTAAGAGACCAATGTTGAATAAATAAGTACACTTGGCCCTCGCTTAACACGGCCGACAAAAATAGAAATTATTCTATCTTCGCTGTGTTCGTCTGAACATGTTCGACAGTTGATGGCAATGTTGGCGCGAACATAATTTTTAAACCAATTTTCTTGCGCCTGGTGTTGTTCAGCTGAATAGTGTGGTGCAAGAGTATGGTGAAATAGAGAAGAGAGCAAGAGAATCAGAGCGACGGATGCAGGCAGTCAGCTTCTGAACTAGTGCTGCAAAAACATCGAGGTTTGCGACTATCGATGTTTTGACAAAAAACATCGATGTTTTGGAAAATAACATCCATATTATCGATGTTTAAAATACAGCATATAAGTTTTTTAATTTGTTCGGTTTTTACTTTTATTTTAAACAACTTTTTTAGTAAATAATAAAACAAAAATACAATTTAATTCTCTCAAATCTATACAACAAAATTAAATCCAGGGCTGAGTTTAAGTTGTGTTTTTGGATTAGTTGATACTGATGACTCGGAAGTGATTACTCAAGAAAAACATCGATACATCGAACAAATTTCAAAACATCGATACTATCGATAGTGCTTAGATGTTTTTGCAGCACTATTCTGAACACACGACAGTGAATATCACGCAGGCGACTTGCTGTGCAAGATTCAATTTAATAAATCATGGAAGGGGAAAATACACCGATGTCTCCAACACCGCAACCATGTCTTCCGACATGTATATATGTATGTATGTACTGATGTACATATGTATGTATGTGCTTAAATGTACACCTATCCCTCGCTTTGCGTCGGGGATACGTTCCAAAAAAATACGACGCAAAGTGAAACGATTCAAAGTGAATTAGGATTTTCTATAGCAAACCATGTAAAGTTCGAAGATTGGTTCCAGGGTTACAAAAATACTACTTTTTAAAAAGAAAATTGAGCAAAGTGATCATTAAAATAAAGCCAAAATAACATTTCATTTTATTACATATTATATATATAAAAACAAAAAAAACTAATTCATTTAAAACAAAATAAATTCTTCAATTACATTCTAAAATTATGAAAAATAAAATTAGAATTAATCACTTTCTGACGAGTCTTTAATGTCTGTTGTCGTAGGCCGTCTTTCTTTAAAAAAAACTTGGTCCAATGTTTGCTGAACATTTTTTTTTAAGCGTGAAATACATTTCCTTGTAGCAATTTATATTCGTAGCTACTGCCTGGGACACTTTAAGACTCCTTTCGCCGTCGGGATCGTTTTTTAATAAAATATCCATACCTTCGTCAATCAAACACATCGCTTTGGAAATCAAGTTGAATAAGTGAGCCGAAACAAAAAAGGGGAATTCCCGCGTTTTAATTGCGTAGCGCAATTAAGGTATTGCCACCCTTTAAAAACATATTAACGGCTTCTTCCAAAACAACGCAACATCGAAAATCTAACGACGCACAATGAAAATAAGTTCTAATTAAGAAGCGACGCAACTTCGAAAAAACGCAAAACGAAACGACGCAAAGCGAGGGATAGGTGTACTATAGTTAGACCCTGTACTTTAAAAAAGTACAAAAGGATCTTTTAAGTTTGTGCAACTCAGAAATGTATGTAACCGGCAGAAGGGGACGTGGCAGACTCCAAATAGTATATATATATATATATATATATTAGATTTCAGGGAACTCTGCCCCCGTTTAATGGCGTCGTGGCGTTGGCCGAGCGAAGCGAGGACACAACCACGGGCTTTTTCATTGCGGGTTTGCGTTCTCTTTATAATGAAATACTTAATGAACCTGCCTCAAATTTGTTCTGTGCTGGGCAACAGC
Organism: Liodrosophila aerea; assembly: GCA_035045005.1. Taxonomy (NCBI): domain Eukaryota; kingdom Metazoa; phylum Arthropoda; class Insecta; order Diptera; family Drosophilidae; genus Liodrosophila; species Liodrosophila aerea. The sequence goes on from JAWNNL010001352.1 coordinate 14,880, forward strand.
AAAAATTGTATTCGTGCGTGCGATAACATCCGTATTTGGAACGACATGCGGTATAATTGCAGGGGACACAAGCTCATAGTCAGGAACATGGTATCTTATTGGAACTTTTTAGACCCTGTACTTTAAAAAAGTACAAAGGGTCGATTAAGTTTGTGCAAATCAGAAATGTATGTAGCAAAGTATATATATCAGGACGGCGAGCTAAGTCGATCTAGCCATGTCCGTCTGTCCGTCCGAATATCAAAACGGTATCAGCGACTGACGTCGCACATAACCCTGTCATGCCAAAAATTGCTGCTTTGACTCGTGCAACTGAGCAGCCTAAGCCTCTCAAGGCGGTCCTTCCGAAGAAACAAATTTTTGTTTCACGTCTTGCGCCAGACACGTCGGTGGCTGACATTGAGTCCTATATTAAAAAAATATTAAAATATCGAGTGTAGTTGTTGGAAAATTTAATTTTAAATATGCTCGTGATGTTTCCTTCTTTAAAATTGGTGTCCCGTCTGAGGTTTTTAACACAATTTGTGCAAGTAGTTTTTGGCCGAGCGATCTGGTAGTCAAAGAATATACTACGTATAGGAAAAAAAAGACTCCAATCACTCTTCCGTTAGACATCCCTGCTCTATCTACCAGTAATAGTAATCCAAAAAACTAATTACTTCTCTTTGCGTAGCTTATCAAAATGTGCGCGGCCTTAACTTTAAACTTTCAAAGCTATATGTAGACAGTCACTCTTTTCATTTTCATGTTATTGTGTTTACTGAAACTTGGCTAAAGCCCGATATTACTGATCTTTCTATATTTCCAAGTAATTATAATACTTACAGATGTGATCGCTTATCAAGAGTGGGTGGTGGGGTACTTATAGCCGTCGACTGTGACCTGTCGTCAACCTCTAGGCATTGAATTTGTATATGTTAAAGTAACGCTTGGTACTTGTTCCATTTTTCTTACTTCCTCCTATATACCTCCTCTTTCTGATATTTCTGTTTATCTTAATCACCTTTCTGCTATTCAATCTATTTCTAATCTTCTATCTGATAAAGACTACATTGTAGTGTTGGGCGATTTCAACATGCCGGGAGTTGATTGGACTGGTGATCGTGGTGTTCTGTAAACCTCACGTTCGCATGAGTTTATCGAAAGGCTCCTAGAGCTTAACTTTTTTCAAGTAAATACTGTTCGAAATTGTAATGGCCGCATGCTAGACTTAATTTTTTCATCTAATCCTGATCGTACCAATACCAACCGCATTGATCCTCTGGTTTTACCAGAAGACTCTTTTCATCGTACTTTAGATATTGCTATAGAGCTGCCTGATGCTATTGAGCAACTGACATTTCGCACGAAATAAATCAAAACAATTATTCAGTACGGAAAAATGGAGGGAAATTCAAATAATGCCTATATCGTTTAGATGCGAAACAAATTTTGCATTAATAAATGTAGTTAAAGCTCAGACCTGTATTTGGGACATTAGAAATAGTGAAATACAAATATTCAGACTTGTACATACATATAATAATATGCATTACTTATTTATTTATTTACTCGTTCTTTTCAATATGGGTACTTATTTCAATATTTCGAACGCTGTCTCCTATTTTTAACATCTCTTCTTCATTATTTATTAAGAAGTACCCCAATGTTACCATTGCTAAGTCCAAAGCTTCGTCGCTCATTTTAATTCCAATATATTTTCACTTTGGTACAACAGTTGTTAAAAAGTGTTACCTGTTCAAAATAATTGTTACCAATTTAAAATAAGTGTTACCAATTAAAAATAAAAGTGTTACCAATCAGTCACATGCCCTTGTGCACACTGGATAAAACCTGTTATGTCAAACTAATACAATCCACACACACGGAATATATTGTAATTTTTCCGTACGAAATTTTTGCATACAGGGCTTAAACCAAATTAAGATATAGCATTCTTAGCCACAAAAAGGAAATCGAAGCATGCGTTAAATTAAAGTATTTGATTAAGAACATTAAGAATTTAAGCTTGTTCGTGGCGAGTTCCTTTCCATTCTGCCGATTATGGTAGCCAGCCCTTCAGTTGTCAGCTTGCCATGCAGGGAACCCAAAAAAACAGTAGTCGGATCCAATTTCTGTGAACTGGAACGCACAAAGTTTGAATAGGCTATAATCTAGGGTTATGCGTGAACCTGCCACCAAAAAGGAATTCCACAGTTTGAATTATCCACAGTGATAATCAATATTTTCAACTAAGTTACATTTGGGTTTATCGGCAACGTTTTCACAATTGGATCATTTTTTTTTGTTTGCTGATTTACGAGAATATACAAATTTAGACACATGAGCCAAATCTCAATCGAAAGTAAAATGTTTGATAGCAACGACTTTTAAAATCTTTGCGAGGATCATAACCATAGCGAACATACATTGTTCGCCAGGGTACATTGCTAGAGTAGTATGCTAATGAAGGTATAATGTATTTTAGTTTTTTATAAGTTATTCCCTTTTCGATTTAACTTACGAGTTGTTTGAGTATTTGTGCGTTTGGGTGCGTAGAAAAAGTACCTTGCATATTAAAAGTGACAGCATCGTGAATGTCATAACCACAACAATGCCTTCACCTTTGGGCTATGTGGCCTGTGGTTTCTTGGCAGGCGTAATAAAAAGAGACTCATCAGTGTTGCCAACTCCTCACCAAAAAAAAAGGACAGATGAGCCCGGAAAAACGGACAGAAAAAGGATAGATTAAAAAAAAGGACAGAAAAACAGGACAACTTTATTTTATTAATATTCATATATTTATTCATAAAAATTCACTATTTTCATGGAGTACTTGAGCATTAGTTAACATAGGTTAACGGTTAAAGGCTTCCTGACGAACGGCAGAAGTTAAAACTGGTGTAAACGGTAATTTGTTCATCTGACCGAAGGACGCCGCATTTTGTATGTCTTTTTTTTTTTTTTTTTGCTGATCGCTCGTAGTTGGAAAATTATTGCATTTAAACTGCACTTGCAATACTTGGAGTATTCCTTATCTGGATCATGGCGAAACTTGGTTTGTTTCTCTTTGGGAAAGTTGAAATATGCATTATATGCCTATAATCAAAACACAGTCAACCGCCAATCGAGACACATAATTTCGATTACAATCAAAATCCTTATCGAATACGTAAAATTATAATATGAAAGCGATGCCACGTTCTTGATAATGATAAGTTGTATGAGCGATTTACAAAAATAAAAAAAGGATGATAAAAGGATAATTATATTAAAAAAGGCATTTTTTCCGATCCAAGTGCCAGTCATTTAAATTTGTGAAAACCACACTCGGTCCACCAGATCCACAGACGTGCCCAGGCTAGTGCTGCAAAAACATCGAAGGACTATCAATAGTATCAATGTTTTGAAATTATTTCGATATATCGATGTTTTTTTCGACTATCGATGTTTTTCTGAATAATCTTTTCCGAATCATCACTTCCAACTCAAGCCCTGTATGCACCATCCCAAAAATTTCGTACGGAAAAATTACAATATATTCCGTGTGTGTGGATTGTATTAGTTTGACATGTGATTGATTGGTAACACTTTTATTTTTAATTGGTAACACTTATTTTAAATTGGTAACACTTATTTAAAATTGGTAACACTTTTTAACAACTGTTGTGCCAAAGTGAAAATATATTAGAATTAAAATGGGCGACGAAGCCTTGGACTTAGCCATGGTAACATTGGTGTACTGCTTATTAAAAAATGAAAAAGAGTTGTTAAAAAGAGGAGGCAGCGTTCGAAATATTGAAATAAGTACCCATATTGAAAAGAACGAGCAAATAAATAAATAAGTAATACATATTATTATATGTATGTACAAGTCTGAATATTTGTATTTCACTATTTCTAATGTCCCAAATACAGGTCTGAGCTTTAACTACATTTATTAATGCAAATTTTGTTTCGCATCTAAATGATATAGGCTTTATTTGAATTGCCCTCCATTTTTCCGTGCGAAATGTCAGTTGCTCAATAGCATCCAACACGACCCACACGATGACAATACCTATGAACTTATCGATATTTCGCTCGTATTTTTTGTTCAGTGCTGCATACCAAACATTTCAATTCGGTACGAAAAAAATTCCATGCCTACCCTTTTTGTATGGGAAATGTAAAATTTCGGAATGGTGCATACAGGGCTTCAACCAAAATCTCAACTTTTATACAATATTTTAATTTTGTTGTATAGTTTTATGAGAATTAAATTCAATTTTTGTTTTATTATTTACTAAAAAAAAGAAGTGGTAAAAATAAACATAAAAGCCGAACAAATTAAAAAACTAAAAATCTGTATTTTAAACATCGATAATATCGATGTTTTTCTTCCAAAACATCGATGTTTTTTTATCAAAACATCGAAATGTCAAAACATCGAAACATCGAAAGTCCCAAACCTCGATGTTTTTGCAGCACTAACCCAGGCTGCTCAGGTTACAGCTTTATTGCTGTTAAGACTGTTCCTGCCACCGCCGCCGTTGACTGTGGCAGCTACAGATTCCACAGCTTTGCCTGCTCCACACCCAAGCAATTTTCTAAATTGCATTGGTTCAGGCGTCATTGTTGCTGCTGTTCGAGTCGAAAACGGACTGTGATGAGGCGCTCAGCTGCGATTCGAACCTGCCAAACTCTTGTTACATACTAGTTAGGGCTGCAAAAACATCGATGTCAACATCGATATAATCGATGTTTTAAAAATTTCCGATGTATCGATGTTTTTTTTCAACATCGATGCATCGAATAATTGCATTGTGAAAAGCTACAGCATGAATACATTTTAATAAAAAAGTTTATTTTCTTAAATTATATCAATACTTTTTACAGTTTCATTTAGATTTGGTTGGCGGTTACAAAAATGAACAAGTTTTAAAATTGGTCAAGTAAGTAAGAGTCAAAGCGGTTTTAGCGTAAATTCAATAAAATTTTATTGCGTTAAAAAAAAAAACGGTGCAGTTGATTCCACTGCTTTTTCTTCGTCTGCTGCTGAGCCGCCTTGTTATTAACCTTTTTTAATTATTTTTATTTACTTTCATAATAAAAATGATAAGAAAATGTTTAGATAATTTTAAGACCTGATAAGAAGACTTAAAATAAATTTATTTTTGTTATTTAATTCTTTAATTTTTTTTGTTGATTTACTTGAAAAGAATGCTTGAAATTAATCTATTTATTTTATTTAATTTTCTAGGTGATTTTATTATTATTTCTTCAAAATACATTTAAAAATACCAATATTAACTATTTATTTTGTAATTAAAACATTAAAATTAGTACATTTTGTACCAATTTCTGGATGATTTCAATTATTTTAAAATTGTTTGATGTTTCAAAACATCGAAGTTTAAAACATCGAGGTATCCAACATCGATGTTTTTGCAGCTCTATGCTACGGATAGTAGAGGTGGAGAATCATCGATGTTGGCCGACATCGATGTTTTCGATGTTTTTTGCGAAAATCATCGATGTTTCATCGATGTTTAAAAAAAAAAAAAAAAAACGAACACGATTGTTTCTACTATATTTAAACTTTATTTTAACTAATACTAATATTTGAAATTAAGCCCTGTATGCACCATCCCAAAATTTTACATTTCCCATACAAAATGGGTAGGCATGGAATTTTTTCCGTACCGAAATGAAATTTTTGGTATGCAGCATTGAACAAAAAACACGAGAGAAATATCGATAAGTTCATATGTATTGTCATCGTGTGGGTCGTGTTGGATGCTATTGAGCAACTGACATTTCTCACGGAATAAATCAGAACAATTATTCCGTACGGAATGGAGCGGAAAACGAAGAAACGTTTAAGTGCTTTTACATATGATAAAAAAATAGCTTTAATTAATGCTGTTAAAGCGCAGCCGTGCATATGGGACATCACCAATGGTGACCATATGCACGCTGTTGCGCTAAACAGTGTTTGGGTTTACCCAATATTTCGAACGCTGCCTCTTCTTTTTAACATTCTCTTCTTTATTTTTTATTAATAAGTACCCCAATGTTACCATTGCTAAGTCCAAGGCTTCATCGCTCATTTGAATTCCAATATATTTTCACTTTGGCACAACAGTTGATAAAAAGTGTTACCAATTTTAAATAAGTGTTACCAATTTTGAATAAGTGTTACCTATTTAAAATAAGTGTTACCAATTAAAAAAAAAGTGTTACCAATCAATCACATGTCAAACTAATACAATCCACACACACGGAATATATAGTAATTTTTCCGTACGAAATTTTTGGGATGGTGCATACAGGGCTTTAAAAAAAAATTTTTTGTTGGGCTATACTATCGAGCCACTATCGATGGCACTATCGACACTATCGATGGTTTAAAATAAACTATCGTCAACTATCGATGGCGCCCACTATCGATAGTTCTCCACCTCTAGTGTCGATAGTGCTATAGATAGTTCTCCACCTCTAATTTCAATTATTACTCCGTAAGAACAGTGAAATAAGTGGCAACAATTTGTGACAGCTGCCTTTATAAATGACATTTATCATAAGAATTTGATTTCCGTAGATCTAAAAAAAACCTTCAATAAAAAATTGACATGTTTAGGCAATTAAATTTTAACCTACAGCAGGAGTATGAACTTATTGAGTACCCGGGTCGCGTTATTAACACGGATCGTATGTTAGGTACTCTAGGAGAGGTTGTTAACATATCTAAAGTAAGATAAACACTTGAGACACCTTTAAAGCAGTAGGTGAACATTGAGAATTACAGGTGCTGGGTGACGAAAGGAAGCGCTTGGAATTGCATTACCACCCGTGCAATCCATTTAACAAACCAATCTTTGGAGACTGCATCGACAAATCAGGTGTGTTGTTGTCAATAACTGTAAGACGTCACAAATACAAATCACGGCCCCCACAACATTATGTGCGCATTCTTGGCTTTTGCAGCCGTAGCTTTTCATTTGAAAGTATGTAGGTAAAACGGTAAAAATAGCAACTGTTAGTAATTATATATCTATTATTTGCAGCTCTCTGTGATTTCCAGTATCTCCCCCTTTTGTATACACCTAAAAGTAATGAAGTCAGTGATTCTGCCGAACTCAACTGTTTGTTAAAACAAGTGAAACCAAAAAGTGTAACCGACCTGGATTTTTTCAAGTGGGTAAACTTTACCCTGTAAAGTAATGCTGTACAAACTATTTGCAAATTACAACACTTTTTTATTACAGACGAGAACAAGTGGAGTTATTATGCCTTCCTGAACTCTTTGCCCGGGTTGATATGGTGTATGGAGGGAGTTATCGTGTCGATTCATCAAATAATGGACAGCAAGAAGTTTTGGGTGTATTTGCAAAGTCTGGCTATGACATACACGATGCTGTCTCTTTTAATATGCAGGACACTTTCCCTACGCACCCAGACGCACAAATACTCAAGCGACTCAAAGTTAAATATGTATCGGATGAGCAATTAACGCACATAAAAAAATTGTTTGCTGAAACACCTATTTGGACTCGTATAGCGCTGCTGCACGAATCGGGAATAACGAATGAAAAACTAAAATACATTATACCTTCATTAGCATACTACTTTAACAATGGACCTTGGCGAACAATGTATGTACGCTATGGATACGATCCCCGCAAAGATTTTAAAAGCCGTTACTATCAAACATTTGACTTTCGATTGAGATTTGGCTCAGGTGTCTCTGAATTTGTCTATTCTCGTAAATCAGCCAAACAGAAAAAATCATCCAATTGTGAAAACCCTGGCGATAAACCCCAATGTAACTTAGTTCAAAATATTGATTATCCCTACTTCGAAGAGTATAAACTACCTCGATCCAGACAGTGTATGCTTCGTTATTGCGATGTACACCTGCCTAAAATTCAAGAAATGTTGGAGAAAATTCCTACGCCTTTAACGGGGGCCGTTTGCAACGAACGCACTGGTTGGTTGCCACCCAGTTTCGACGCACAAGTACGCCAAATTGTGTGCACTACTATAAGCGAGTTGCTACGAAACCATTACATTAAAGAAAATGTAACTGCCGAGGTGGAAGCCGTCACTCATGCAGCTGAAGAGGAAGATTATGGTGAGAATGAGCAGACACAAGAATACATAGATATAGATATGGATGACTCATCGGTATTGGAAAATTTCGTTGACAGCAACATTGAACAATTGCTAAACAATATGTCAAATTAATAACAATACAAACATGTTTGAATCTATTTTTGTTAATTTATATATGGCTAGGGGCTTAGCCCCCTACGTTCTCACAAGATCGTCAACCCCTGGTTAGGGGCCCCATGGTTGTGTTCTCGCTTCGCTCGGGCACCGTCAGGACATACGGGAGGTGGAACCCCTTATGTTCCTTTTATCAGCTGCTTTCATTTTCTCATATTCCCAGACTCACATTTTCTCATAATCATATTTTCTCATTATAGGAAATTCTCAATTCCTCATTTTCTTATATTATTCTCATCTTATTTTCTCATGTTCTCATATTTTATTATTTTCATATTCTTATTTTGTCATATTCCAATTTTTTTCATATTCATATTTCATATATTCTAATTTTTACATATTATGACATTCTCATTCATATTTATGTATGTATCTTCCACAACATATGTATGTATGTATACGGAAGCTGCTGTGGTCAAATCACACATCGCGTATACATACATATGTATGCACGCTTGCATGCATACACATACAGTGACGTGCAGCATGTATCCATGTTTTTCCAAACTTTGGCTTTAATCAGTGCTGCCAACTTTTAACCAGCAAAAAAAGCTGTTTTTGACGGGAAGGATGGAAAAAAAGCTGAAAAAATTATCAATGAATCCAAAAAAAAAAGATTAAAAAAATTGATTAAAAAAGCGAACAAATCTGAAAAAATAACAATTATTTTGTTAATTTTTTTTTTTAAGATTTTCATTATTTAATAATATCTTCTTGGTCTTCCTCATTTGCGTACGACATATTAGTGCCTATCATGCACAGATATTTTGCAGTCGCTTCATAGTCGACGCAGCATTTTTCGATCCTTCTCAAACAGTATCTGTATATTAAAATAATGAATACAGTATATATTTTGCTTGAAATTAACACTTTACCTTATGCATAGAATGCTGTTAGTCGTGATGAGGCCCATCGAATTCCTTAATTTGGATTTAATTAAGTTAACCTGGCAAAAACGCCCTTTCTATTTCCGCGTTTGACCAGGGCAAATACAATATTTGGATGGCCACAATTGCCAACTCAAAAAATCTGCGGTTTCCACCAGAATCTTTAAAGATTAGCATCTCAAACCAAATTTTGTGTGTGTCGCTGATGTTAATGTTGTTGTATACGCCACCACATTTTCTGGTGTTTGTAAGTGACTATTGTAAAGCTGACACTTTTTTATATTAAGTACTTAAGTATTAACAACACACAAAAAATCGGGAAAAAGACAAGTGAATTTGTAAAAAAGCCAGAATTCCCGCAATTCACAAAATTTTTCCGCAGTTGGTTTTAAAAAAAGCCAGTTTTGACGGGAAAAAAGCCAAATTGGCAGCCCTGGCTGTAACATCTTTAAAAATGCCATATTTTATTCTTTTGGCCTGCCGGTTGATTCGCTTGGTGGATTATCGGCACATTGTAATGAGTCACCAATGCATTGGTGTAAATCGATAGAACAATGAAGAAAGAACAATTCATGTTTTGGAAACCAATTTGTCAGATTTCGTAGGAATCATCTGATTCCGCAAACACGACGAATCGTTAAAAATTGGCATCAAGATAAACATTTTTAACTTCTGTAGTGGTCAACTCAGAGTCCAGATCAGAACCCAATCGAAAAATTATAGGCTTTACCCCTGTATACACCATCCCGAAATTTTACATTTCCCATACAAGAAGGGTAGGCATGGAATTTTTTCCATACCGAAATGAAATGTTTGGTATGCAGCACTGAACAAAAAATACGAGCGAAATATCGATAAGTTCATAGGTATTGTCATCGTGTGGGTCGTGTTGGATGCTATTGAGCAACTGACATTTCGCACGAAATAAATCAGAACAATTATTCCGTACGAAAAAATGGAGGGCAATTCAAATAATGCCTATATCATTTAGATGCGAAACAAAATTTGCTTTAATAAATGTAGTTAAAGCTCAGACCTGTATTTGGGACATTAGAAATAGTGAAATACACATATTCAGACTTGTACATACATATAATAATATGTATTACTTATTTATTTATTTGCTCGTTCTTTTCAATATGGGTACTTATTTCAATATTTCGAAATCTGCCTCCTCCGTTTAGCATCTCTTCTTCATTTTTTCTCCCCCACCCCACCGCTATGCATGCACGAGTCTCTTTCGGATATTGGATACCCGGAGAACTACCTGAGCAAAAGAGAGTGCCGAGCGCAAAGGCCCCACTCTAAAGGAATGCGGAAGCTTTTCCAGAGTGGAGATAGGCCTGATGAGAGGAGGGGTTTTTAGTGCAAGCCCCACATACCACATTTGCGACGGCAGTGTGATGATGCTCAAGGCATTCCCCCCCCCCCCCCCCATCAAAATAAGTGTTACCAATTTAAAATAAGTGTTACCAATTAAAAATAAAAGTGTTACCAATCAATCACATGTCAAACTAATAAATCCACATACACGGAATATATTGTAATTTTTCCGTGCGAAATTTTTGAGATGGTGCATACAAGGCTTTTGGTGAAAAAAAGCTTTGCTAGAAACGAATTTTCACCAAGGAATTGAGTGAGTTTTGGAACGACGTGGAGACGGAGTGGACCCAGATTACACTCGAAGACATACATACATAGCTTTGTTGAAAGGATGTCTAATTACATCAATTGTGTAAAAAAAAGGTAAAGTTCTTTGGACATAATATTTTTCTTAGTTTTTTTTCTTATTTTTTAGACCCTGTACTTTAAAAAGGTACAAAAGGATGTATTAAGATTGTGCAAGTCCGAAATGTATGTAACAGGCAGAAGGAGGGGTGGCAGACCACACAAAGTATATATATTCTTGATCAGGACGACGAGCTGAGTCAAAATTATGTTGGGGACACTCTTAGTTTAGCCACAATAAATCTTTAAAGTTTTGCCTAATTTCCATGATACCCAAATACTAGTTGAAGTACCCCCTACCTATGTTTTTTTTTTTTTTTGGAAGGGGCTCCGTTAATAGATAATTACCCTTTTTTTAAATTACAAGGTCTAACAAAAATTCCACGCAATTATTTAAATTTACTCATTTATTACTAATAGTCATACTACACGTCCAGAAAAGGGTACAACATGCGACCTAAAAGTCTAATAGCCTTTGTCCACAGCAACATTAGGTACATTCGACTCCATTTTCTACATTTTAGCCGCATGTTTCATAGTTCCCTATACAAAACCCCATAAGGCCCGAATGTACATTCAAACTTTACTTGGTAGCAATGTGCTTTTCGAATGGCATTCGCCTCGAAGTTTTTCAGTATATTTTCTTTTTTTTTTTGAACAAGCGAATTGCATTTGTGAATGTACAATTGAGTGAGTGTGCAAATACCATCATTCGACAAATGTAAATGAACTGAATGTGACTACCTGTGGAAAAAGGTTAAACATACATCTAAGATAAATATCGATAATTCCAAACATCGATAATGTCGATATTGACTTCTATGTTTTACTAATTCGTGTTCATGATGTCTGTAGAGTCCAAGTATGCTGAAATTTAAAATTGTAATATAGAAATCCTTAATATATTTTAATCCTCTTATTTATCATCTAGCATAAAAATACTGGCCAAATCTGTGGTATGCGAAGAAAGCATTCTGCGCGGTGACATCACTTTATCAGCTGGATGCGTTGTCCATCCCAGTGCAACTATCATTGGCGATGCCGGACCAATCATAATTGGAGAACATTGCATACTGGAAGAATACGCGAGCATCATACATGAGTTAGGAGACGGCCTTGTTTGGGACCCAAAAAATATTCTTAGTATCGGAAGCCACAACGTATTCGAAGTTGGTTGTACTGTAAAAGCGTGTCGCATAGGGGATAAAAATGTTTTTGAAAGTAAATGCTTTGTTGACAAAGGTATCCTAGTTTCCAGCGGGTGTGTAATTGGAGCTGGTATTCAAATGCGTACCAAGCAAGCACTTTCTGAAAATACAATTGTATATGGACAGGAGGCACTACAACGAGAGGCTATAGAGAAGCAGCCGTCACAAACACTTCAAATAGATTTCTTACGCAAGGTTCTGCCCAATTATCATCACCTTCGCAAACCCAATTATGATTCGAAAAAAACCCGAGGTTTCGTCTAGTTTGTGATTTAAGTACATATGTATATGTTTAATCTTTAGCTTTCTACATTTTGCGAATTAAAGATATTAATCTCTTTCTCGAACATTGTCATTGTATGATTACACATGGCTTCCAAGTCCTCCAGGCCACGCTTTAGCAAATCAATGGCGCGTTCTCGTTGTGATTGTATGCGGAAATGCACTTTTTGCTCGGTGGGATGTGGTATTGTATAGCCGCAGAAGTCTACCTCAGGATATCGCGCTATTATTGTTTTCAACGCGTTTCCCAGAGTATGCCCCTCGTTTATAAGCACAAACGTACGGGATCCTTCTCCGTTACGTTCATCACCTGTAAGCTAGCACATAATTAATATAAAAAATACTCTTAACTTTTTTTGACATTGCTTACTTCTGCCAATGCACCCATGTTATTAATAAATGTAATTTATCAAAAACGTGTAGAATTATAGTTATCGGTAGTATAATATTGTAAAACGATAACAGTCATCGATACAATAATTCAAAATATTCATAAAGTAATATCGGTCAAGATACCCACGGCACTTTAGCCACGAATTTAGCGGCGAAAATTTAAACTAAAAGTAAATTTTCTAAACTGAATAACTTCTTTATTTATGAATGTAAATGTATAGAATAAAAAGCAAAATCAGTTGTTCATCAATTGAATTTTCGTTTGTAATGACTGCAGCGTCGACTTACGGCTACGATCAAAAGCAACAGCAAAGCAGAAAGCAAAACAACGAAAACGGCGACTCTAGCTGATTTTTGATTTTCGATGCTGTTCGATTTTTACTTATGTTTTAACTGTAACTTATGATCTTTTCAGAAGCAGAAGCAGTGAAAAGCAAAAATATTGCGACTTCTGCTACTTCTACTGCAGTTTTTTGAACACTGGTTGTAACTGTGCAAACTGATCAGGTGAATAAAAAGAAGAATGTATATGTATATATCGTATATTTAGAGTATAACACTGAAGATTTTACGGAGAAGGTATGCATTATAAATAATTATTTTTTTTTTATTACTGTGATATATACGGTTTTGAGCATTAAGGAGGGAGTAATAGTAAAAAAAAGGTCAGCAAGTACAAAGGACTAGAGAAATTGCCCCAAAAAAAAACATATTTTTTTTGCCAGTTATACGATTAAATAGCAAAACGTTTTTATCACCTGTTGTATTCTTTACTATTTATCAAAGTGAAAACATATTGTAAATTAAAAAATTTAGTAATGTAATATTGGACTTGGCAATAGGCTAAAGTTGAAGAAAATGGTAAAAAGAAAAGACAATTATATAAAAATTTTTTGTTTTGCCCTTCATTTTTCCGTATGGATATTGATATTCGCTCGTGTTTTTGGTTCAGTGCTGCGTACCATAAATTCAATTCCTTACGAAAAAAATTCCTTTCCTATCCTTTTCATATGCGATTTGTAAAATTTCGGGATGGTGCATACGTGGCTTAAGAATAAAATAGTCTTAGTTGCTTGAAAATTTTTTCGATAAATCGATAGACCAATGTCGTTAATACGGCTTTTGTAAACATAAACATAAAAACCCACCACAAATAAATAAAAATGGATTAAATTTTATTAAAAATAAAACAACTTTATTTAGTAGAATAACCAATTTCGATTAAAACACTTTTTTATCACCGAGAAAAAAACACCAGTTGTGGCTGCCTCTTGATTATGGCTGAAATCACTAAGCATTCAATACATAGAGGTGTCAAACAGCCTAAAAAGCGGTCCCATGAATTTTGCGACGATCAGGTCCAGCCAACATGCAACATATGCCATCGAACATGCGACTGAGCAGCCAGCGCATGAGAAACTGGTTTCTGTTGAGTTGGACCAACATTAAAACTTGTGTTGTCAGTCTTGCATAGACGCTCGAACGGAAAGCACGGTGTGTGTCGAGCATGCCGATTTTTTCCGTTCTATGTATTTGTGTACATGTATACGGACCCATATGCTTATGTATGCTGCTTTGATGCCGACTTTCAAGTTTCCATATTTTTCCATTTCAGACTTGTGAGTCTCAGCGCAGAAATTTGTATACGCTCTGCTTTCAAAAGTCGCAAAGCTGATGCTCTTTCTTATTTCCATATATTGTGGTAGCACAGAAAAATAAGAGATAATAGGGAAAAGCATCTACTTTGTTTTGTAACAATTTGTTCTTTCGGCTTTGCCTGCGACTGAAACTTTGTATGTGTGTGTTGTTGTCGGCTATGCAAAACTGGTTTTGCAGAATTTAGCTGTTTTTTCGCCTTTGCTCGCTGCCTGTGCCTGTATGCGGTCGATTGTTGTTATTCTGGGTGTTTTGCAGCTTGTGTGTGATTGCACCTGCTCGATCGCTATAGCTTTTATTTATTATGAATATTGGTTCCTTTTTAGTAATATTAACAATTAGTATAGACATATTATATTCAAAAGTCAGCAAATTTTATTGCGAGATCAATTACGTTACTCGTTTTAACTTTACCATTATTTACATTTTTAACTGTAGTCCTTAAATACATATGTATATGTGTAACTAAATTAAAAATGTACGCACATAAATAAATATTTAAGTTTAAGCATAATTCTATCTACAATAGAATTTAACAATTAATTAAAATTGATAAAACTCGGAAAGCTACTGTCGGATTCAACCGACAGTAGAAGACCCTGTACTTTGATTTACCCTGGGCGTTGATAATAGCAGCTGCATATAAGTATATACTCACATACACATACATATAAACATATGTGTGTATACATAAACACATACCTTTATACATACAAATATACACGCAAATGATCACAATAACCAATACTCATACAGAAATTCATACTCACAATCAAAAATCACGTATACGCCGTAGTGGCCGCATACGCTGCGGCTTCCCCCCTCCCCTAACCAAATGCCTAGTACTGAAAATTGTTTGTCCAATATCTCCGGTGTTTATTATCCGATTGGGCTGCATCTAAGGCTTTAATCCTGAATCCAGTGACTTTAAAACTGTATATACTAAGGACATTTTTGAGGGGGAGGGGGATGACTTTTCAAACATTTGAAATAAACTTGACCTGCCTATGTAACACACGAACCTAACAAAAAAAAATTAAGTCTCTAGCTCTTATAGTTTCCGAGATCTAGGTGTTCATACAGACAGACAGACGGACAGACAGACGGACAGACAGACAGGGCTATAGGGCCGCGCTTGGCATCCTCGAAGGAGGTTGAGAGGATCACCTGGGCGAAAGAGCAGCTTGAGAGCAGCAGGAAGTACCTTGCAAGCAAGGAAACCCTATTGCAATCTACACCTGAAGTAGCCAAACAGGCGGAAGAAAGTGCTTCAGTGAAAGCAAAGAGGCAACGTAAAGCTGAGAGCGCTAAGGCGGGGACCTCCTCAGACAAGAGACCGAGGTCAAACTCGAAATCCCTTGCAAAGGAGGTGGGCAAAGCCAAGGTGAGAAAGTTGGACATAGGTAGCGCGAGTGAAGTGGCAAAACGGCACCTGACTGTAGCCCTCATTGACCGTATTGACCCGAACGGCCAGATGACACTCCCGCAGTGGAAACTGGTCGAGAAAAGGCTGGTATACTCTATAGTGGAGAGACTAGCTGACCCGAGCGCATCTATGCCCGGTTTTGATGGGGTCAAGCTACTCCACTGTACTGATAACCCGACACTGGAGTGGATCAAGGGATCGATCTCGACGATCCAAGGGCTGTGGGAAAGAGCGCAATTGGAGGTAGTCGACAGGGACAATATCCCGTCACTGCCTAAAGCCAAAGTCTTCATCCCGAGGGTTATGGAACCCGAAACAGCCCTAAAGCTCCTACAGAGGCAAAACCCGCAGATTCCGACAAGTGACTAGAGGATACTGCACGTTGTCCAGCCGACGCCAATGAGCGATTGAGGACAGCAGTATATCCTCCAAATCAATAAGGAGGCAGAAGATCTGCTATACCCCAAGTTCGGGAAGATGGCGTGGGGCTGCGGGGTGGTGCACCTGCGGCTTAAGAAACGCCACCCGAAAGACGAAAACACTAACACGCTGGAAGTAGGCGAGGTGGAAAAGGACTTAGACCTTGATGCCATAGTCGAGTCCACCGAAGGCCTAAGCATAAAGACGGCCGACGTAGTCGCCATGGAGGAAGAAGGACCATCCTGCAGTCATGCAACTAAAGATAGTTCGGATAAACCTACATAAGGCGAAGGCGGCGTCTACAGAGCTCCTTCTACGCCTCGGGGAAGGAGACATCGATGTGGCCTTAGTCCAGGAGCCCTGAATAGAGTCGGGAAACAAGGTTTCCGGGCTAAGGTCACCTAACTACAATCTATTGTACCCGACAACTGTAAGTAGAACAAGAACAGCCATTCTGTCAAGGAAAGGCATCTGCACTTACTTACTTCCTCATTGCAGTACGGATGACCTCACGGTAGTGACCATAGAAGGAGGGAAGGAGGGGCAGCTGCTCCTGGCCTCCTGCTATATGGCACATGACAGACCGGCACCACCAGAAGAACTGAGTAATTTACTCGAAGCCTCCGAAGAGAGAAAACTGGCAATAGTGATCGGGACAGATGCCAACGCACACCATGTAGCGTGGGGAAGTCCTGACACCAATGATAGAGGTGAGTCTCTTCTAACGTTTATCCTACAAACTAGCGTAGAAATTAAGAACACGGGGAGGGAATTCACCTACATAGGCCCTTCCTCCTCTAACGTTCTTGACCTAACGCTAGCGCCCAACCTGGTGAAGGTAACAGAATGGCGAGTCTCAGACGAGCCATCGTTTTCTGACCATAAATATGTAAGATTCAACATAGAGACGAACTGGGAAGAACCAATTAAGATATATCGGAATCCCCGGAACACCAACTGGGCGAGGTTCGATAGTCTGCTAAAAGGGTCTCTTCCCAGTAAACCCAAGCAAATTAAATCCGTTGAAGATTTAGAGGACTCCCTGAGAGTTATTTACAGAAATCTCAACAAATCATTCAGGGCATCATGCCCAGTTTCTCGAGGGGGGAGAAAAAGCTACCCTGGTGGACCTTAGAACTGTCAACCCAGAGGAAAGACCTAAAGGATTTCTTCAAGCTAGCAAAGCTAGCAGACACGGAAGAATCCTGGGAGGAATATAAGGACAGACTAAAGTCCTATAAGTATAATATACGGAAAAGTAAAAGAGACTCCTGGAGAGCCTTCTGCTCAAAAATTGAGAGAGTTACTGACACCGCCAGGCTAAGGAAGCTAATATCAAAGCGGCCAGCCACACAAAGCTTGATGCGGGAGGAAGATGGCACCTGGGCCCGGGACGGTGCAGACTCTCTGAACATGCTATTAAAAGCTCATTTCTCAGACTGCGCACGGGCTATCGAAGATCCGAAAGATCAGACATACACAGGAAAAGATGTCCCTGAAGACATAATAACAAAAGAAAAGATAAGGTGGGCAATAACATCCTTCGATGGCTACAAATCCCCAGGACCAGATGGAATATTCCCAGCCATGCTACTATTTCCTTGGCTCAAGGAAATATACAATGGGTGTCTAAGATGGAGCTATGTGCTAGTAGCATGGAGGATAGCGAAGGTGATATTCCTGCCAAAAGCGGGAAAGACAAGTCACGCTTACCCCAATGACTACAGACCAATCATCATTTCTATTAAAAACTCTGGAAAAGCTGCTAGACCTCCACATACGGGCAGCCAAGAACTGCCAGCATGCATACTCAAAAGGAAAATCGACAGAGACAGCGCTACACTCACTTGAAGCTACCGTCGAGAAGGTTCTAGAGTCTAAGGACTACGCCCTCGGAGCGTTTCTAGACATATTAGGAGCCTTCAACAATGTTAACATCGCAGCAATAATGGAAGGTCTCAGAGCTACCAATGCAGCGACCGTCGTAGAACTATGGATTGCCAATCTACTGAAGAGTAGGAAAATACATGCTGAATTCGGAAAAGACACAGACCAAAGAGAAGCGCGAAGAGGCACGCCTCAAGGCGGTGTATTGTCGCCACTATTGTGGAATCTGGTTGTCAACAAAATCCTACGTCAATTCAAAGGCAAGGCACCCAAAATAGTTGCCTTTGCGGACGACACAGCCATCGTCATTACGGGGCAATGCCATCATACTTTAAGTTCCCTGATGGAGTCCACACTGAAAAAGATAATGGAGTAGGCCTTAGCAGCCGAACTAACTATCAATTCAGGCAAGACGGACCTCATCCTCTTTACCAGGAGGTACAAGGTGCCCAGGTGGACTGCCCCAAAGCTAAACGGAACAAGTCTAGTTCCGACAACCAACGCAAGATATCTTGGAGTAGTACTGGATAGTAAGTTGTCATGGAAACTCAATGTAGAAGAGAGGGTTAAGAAGGCTACATGTGCACTCTACGCATCCAAACAGATGCTGGGGAGCACATGGGGGCTCTCACCCTCTCTCATGCACTGAACGTACATAGCGGTAGCGGCCAATACTACTCTACGGCATCTTAGTCTGGTGGCCGGCGACTAAGAAATCTACATATCTTAAGGCATTAGAGAGAGTCCAGCGGCAGGCGTTGGTCTGCATCACAGGGGCGCTGAGAACGACTCCGACAAAAGCCTTAGAGACTATACTAAATATCGACCCCCTGGACACGTATGCACAGCTGCAAGCATGTAAAACGGCTCAACGCCTTTCAACCACGAACAGTATGGAACTCAATGTTACGGACACAGCGTTGCCGGAAGAGAAGCTGTGACAACAACAGACTACATAGTACCTATAACGTGTTTCAAGCGGAAAATAAAGGTACTTATGGAAGCAGATAGCTGGCAACAGGGCCTAAAATTGAAGCGTAAGACGGCGCACATATTGACAGAAGGCTCTAAGATGGCCGCAGGTGTGGGTGCAGGAGTATATAGTGCGGAACTCAACCAAAGGCACTCATACAGACTACCGGATCTATGCAGCATATTCCAAGCGGAGGTCTTCGCGATAGGGAAAGCAGCTGAACTAGCACTAACCACGAGTGGAAAATACTCAAATATAAATATCTACGTTGACAGTCAAGCAGCGATAAGGGACATGTTATCTGATACCATCTCAAGCAAAAATGCACAGGTGAGCAGGGAGGCACTATTTGCACTAGGCGCCTCCAAGAAGGTGCGAATATATTGGGTTCCCAGCCACCAAGGCATTATGGGCAATGAGATGACTGATAAGATAGCAAAAGATAGCGCCTCGCTATCGGAAAATCGTATAGAGTACGTGCACACCCCTCTACGAGCACTCCACAAAATACTAGAGGATCAAGCAGCATCTGAAGGGCACAACAGATGGAGATCCACGGTAGGCTGCAAAGTGGCGAAGGCTATGTGTAGAGCCCCAAACCCTCAGGTAACAGAACATATCTTATCACTCCCGAGGAAGGAGTGCAGGCTGGCAGTAGGCCTATTAACAGGGCACTGCATGGTAGGAATCCATGCGAAAAGAATGGGACTAACAGTCAATGATGACTGTAGGAAGTGTTTAACGCAGGGAAAGGTAGAAACACTA